>JBBHKE010001687.1:169738-408667 GCA_037447655.1 Zygnema cylindricum
AGAAAAAAGGCGCACGCTGATGAGCCACAGTTATACTCTAGTGAATAGGTCCCCTTTCCATACCTGCCTTCCCGTTGACTCCCGAAGACCTGCCCTCCCATGAATCATGAGCAGAAGAAAAACCTTCCTCCGAAAGTTTTCAGGGAAGTACTTGTGGTTCTCTGGAGACCATAGGACAGGAGGAGGATAAGTGATCTCATATTGACACCGAGTAGTCGCACGCGGAAAAAAGACCTGAGGCAAAGGAAGCCAGCCATTGGTCATAAATCAATGATACTCAAGTTGATAATCAAGTTTTTGCGTATACACAAATCCATATGAATACTTACTAGTTTCAGGCTTTCGAACATTTAACCCCTAAAGTAACTCAGACGACGACGGAGTGAAGTTTGAATGAATATTTACATGAAATAGTTTCAAACTTACGCATGACTTAAGATCATGAAACAACTCAAGGACTCAAAAAATAGCTGCAATTGTTCCATACAACAGCCGTGGATTCAAAAAAAACTGGAGCCGTTTCTACTACCGAGACCGAAAAACCTTTTAAGTCTACCAAAAAGAAATTTCCCTCAAGAGAGCATTTTTCAACGAGAGGAAAATTTCATAAGTTGACAACAGCCAGCCAGTCTTCGTAAGTCAGTCAGCTATGTATACAGCTTGAAAACGAGCCAAACCTCTCTCCCTCTCCCCCAA
Organism: Zygnema cylindricum; assembly: GCA_037447655.1. NCBI lineage: Eukaryota > Viridiplantae > Streptophyta > Zygnematophyceae > Zygnematales > Zygnemataceae > Zygnema > Zygnema cylindricum. The sequence continues at coordinate 170,435 of JBBHKE010001687.1, forward strand.
TGGGAATAGAGCCGAATCATAAATGCTTACCTCGCACTCCCCCACCAGTCGTCTCTCCTCTGTCTCATGTCGGACAAACAGCCATGGATGCGTGAGGAAGGTTTGTACGGTCCACAAGCCCGAGGGAGGAATCACGGCGTACGACACCTGCACTACCACTCAAAGCCCTCTGACTGCGAATAAAATCACTTCTTTTTTTTGTTTTAAAGTAAAGGACAAAGCACAGCATTTGTCTTGTTTTGTAGTAAAGAGTACAGCATTTTCTCGAGCTTTTACGCCCGGAAAACCGAGAAGATGAACATGAAAACAGAAAAAAAATAAAGGGAATTTGAAATAGAATCTTTGCATTTCAAAAAGGAGTGATCGGTTGGAAAATGGGACGACCTCCCTTCATCCTTCTTTGACTTTTCTTTTTTTTTCTTGTTTTTGAGCGATAAGACAGCATCTTCTTTTGTTCCCAAAACCCACCAAGCAGAGAAAAAAGAACAAAAATAATCATAAAATAAATATTGGTCAAGACGTGTAAAAAGAATCCCATCAACTTCATCTCAAAATGTGAAAATCTTCAAAAACAACACAAGGCCATCTCAAACATTTCAGCATTACTTTATTTATTTATTTATTTATGTATAACTATATTAATATGTCCACCAAAGTATTCGTACAGTGAATCGAATCGTTCTTTTAACCGCGAGTGGTTCAAGTTAAAGAAGTTTTTTTTTTTTTTTGGGACTTTTTACCTTCCGACCTTCATAATTGAGCCACAGAGCTTCCACGGCCTCGTCCGTACAATTCTTGAAATCGACAATGACCGACACGTGGCTCTCTTTGGAAACGACAGCCCTTCCTTCCGTATCCTTCTCACCTTGCTCCATGGCGCCCAAAAGCGCCCCTTCTCTCTTTCCCCTCCCTATTCTGATCCTCATTCTCACCTTCCCTTTCCCATTCACCTTTCAAGTCCGAACATAAAGGTACGGCAAGTTCGGTACGGTACTGTACTTTCGTTCTTGAAACGGAGAGCCTGACGAATCCGCGCGCAAGTTTTCCTTATATAAACAAGATTGACCTCCCTCCTTGGAGACGAGACTCGACGAAAAGTTTAAGCCAATAAAAGAGGGACAAGTGTAGGGCGAACCGAAAAAAATGTCGGTGGTGGTCCCTCTGTGCTTCGATCTTGTCACGTTGCACAGTACAAGTACAGTACTGTACCGGTACACCGCGCATCGTTATTAGTGTCAAAGTTTAAACAGCGTAAAAAAATAATTAGTGTTATTGTTTCTAGTTTAGTGCGAGAGACGTGGCAGATTATGGTCTACGTCCTTAAATAGCGTTGCTAATTTAGTTTCAAAAATCATGTATACTAATTGCGGAAAAAAATCAAAATTTAAGAACCCAAATTAGTGACTTTGACACTAATAACGATTCGCGGTGTAAAGGAAAAAAACTGAAAAGAAACAATAAAAGTCAAATAAAACGAAAAGACAAAGACGAGAAAAGCAGATACAGTACACCGCCAATCGCTATTAGCGTGTAGGTTTGATTAGCGTATACTATTATTTAGCGTGGTGTACGCTAATTGGGAATTTGGAAATTTTGGAAGAAATCGATTACTCTATTTAGGAATTAGGGATTTTTTTAAATAGTGTGGATAATTCTATTTGAGAATAAAAACAAAAAAAAGCGGGACGGGATTAGCGTACACAACGCTAATAGCGATTGGCGGTGTACCGTGCAAAGTGAGTCATCGTTAGTAGTGTTGATAATAAGATATCTTTGCACCTAAATTTTGAACCTTCGACTTAAAATAGAATTGATAATTAAGTTTTTTCCTTTAGCTGTTATGTGTATGGTTTAACAAGTGTAAATTACACAAATATGAGCAGTTTTTAAATAGTGTAGTGTTGAACTGCCAGTTACTTTGTACAAAAGCACAGAAGGAAAAGTTTCAGATAACCGCGTTGACACGTGGAGAGTGAATGGCGCCGAAACGCGCACTCAGATTTCATTCGACACAAAAAAAGAGGGAAAATCGCACGAACCTGTTCTCACATGTTTAAACATTGACTGTGTGAACACGGACTATAGATGTAGTGGACTACACCGCGCATCGTTATTAGTGTCAACGACACTAGTTTGGGTTCTTAAAATTTTGATTTTTTTCCTCAAATAGGATACATGATTTTAATTTTTCCTTGACGTTAATTAAGGTCACGTACAAAATAGCGTAAAGGACGAATTACAATAATATCTAAATAGTGTGGTGTACGGTCGATGTCAGACCGTACATAAATGTACCTTTTCAAGTGAAAATTTTACAAAAAATGAGTTAAATTAGACGCGCACGCATAGGATCGTGCGCTAAAAAAAACGGGATTGTTCTGACACGTAAATTAGTCTTACATGTACGGATATTTAAATTTCACGACAAAAAAAATTCAATATTTTGTACGGATACATATATTAATGTATATAATCGTACAACGAATATTCCATTTTTGCTGTTCCCAAATTAGCATAAACGCCGAAATTAGAATACACCTTTTTTTTTTTTTTTTTTTAAATCATATTAGCGTCAATGACGGTATATTTACTTTCACACTATTTAAACTTTGACACTAATAATGATGCGCGGTGTAGTGGCTATCTTTTAAGTTAGGGTTTGTCCCCATGTACTTGAAACTTAGCGAACTTACTTTGTTTTTTAGCGCAGATCCGGCGGACCCGGATTTCAAGTGTCCCTATGTGTGTAAGGACGAAATCGTAACTTACGCTTGTGACGATTGTATACGTCGACAGTACCTGTGACGGTTGTCAACGTCTACAATCTGTGTTCGCACGTTATTTTTTGTACTTGCGTGTGACGTCGCATGTCTTTCCGTGACATTGTAGACGTACCGCATTCCAGCCTGACAACTTCACAGTTGAAGAAGATGCGATTTGCCTTCGCGTCTCCTGTCCAGTCGACGTGAAATGGCATCGGAATTTGAAGACCCCTGCAAAAAAAGAAATCCGTACTAGACGAAAACTGACAAATCCAAACAAATTGTGTCCTTGTATTTGTCTTATTAGAGCGCAAACGGACAAAACATAGCGAACTATGTACTTTTCTTTGTCCTTGGAAATCGTAGGATTTTTGTCGACATTTACGGCACGCGCGAAAATATGTTCCTATTTGTCAATCGAAAAAACCTAATTTTAAATCACATCGCGCATGTGTTTTAAAGATAAGGTTGAAGATGACGTTTTTTGTCGTCGAAGTGGGTCGAAAAGCACAAGACGACAACTTTTCGTACATCCTAAGTTCAGGGATGACGCAAATTGTACTCTACAAATTTGTGATTCCTTCGTACGGTTGCAATTTAGGCAGTACGGCGCTAAGTTTTACGGCAAAACGACAGGAAAAAACCCATACTTATGCACATGGGGACACACCCTTAGTGCTAGAATGTGTAGTTTAATGATTTGCTGGCGTAAGGCCATTGAACCAAAGACCGTGTTAAAATAACACTACTAATTTTCTATACACAACAATAATTTATCCACTCTAATAAACGTTCACGGCGTACCTTTCAGTCAATCGAAAATCTCACGCGGCTAATTTATTAGAATCTAGACTAAGACCCTTTGTTACAGTGTAGCGTAGAACGTTTAGACTCCACAGTAATTAGCACTGTATATTTTTGTATATAAGTGACTCTTCTCACTTAATGAAATCATCCCAAATACAAATCAATTCCTCTCTCCAATACATTGAACTTTCTCTTGTGTACAATTTCATGGCTTCGGCCAATCCACCTCCAATAGAGATAGTGTGGACAATCCCATTAAGGGAATAGAAGGCTAGCGTTAAGGCTCGAACTTAGCATATCTCATTGTAGTGCTATACGCGTACAATAAGGATCTCCGAATATAGCGTTTCCATTCGCTTTGGTACTCTTTAACTGCCGTTCAGTACGGTACAACCACCGAGACAGGCAGTTCCACGCAGTTTTACCTACTGTTCTTATCTAAGGGCATACGACTATATGTTGTGAACAAGGTCCTGCCGACGTGTCGCCCATGCAAACAACATCCGAACTTTAAAATTCAACATTCTGAATATATATTTGTATGTACTCGCCACGTCGGAGATAGACACGTCAGTGCGGCACGGACCTGAAATCTGATCTGGCGGTACTGGTCCCGAAATCTCCATATCCAATCCACCGACAACAATTTCAGCCACCGACAGCAGCCTAGCCGCCAACTATTTTGTTCGTCGCGGGAGATAAACTGTACACGTGGTTCTAAAGAAGACCGTTGCACGCCGGGTACTAGCTTTTCCGTGAAAGTCGGAGATTTCGCCATTTAGAGTTTTCGACTTCATAATTTTCTCCACGTGGCGATTTGGGAACTCCCTTTCTACATCCTTAATTAACGGAGACGATCCTGACCGTCCGATCCTGACATCTGGTGTTGTGGATAAGTCACGTATCCTCAAAACAATACTGTCCCTGAAGTACCGAAAAACCCTCGAATCGTACTGCCCTTGCAGCCAATCGCAGCAGGAGAGCGACCGCTCTCCCGCATTCAAAACTAAACCCTGACATCACTCTTCATCCCGCCAAAATTCCTGTCCCGGAAAACTACAAAAAGCGAAAGAGTTTCTCTCTTTCTCCATCCTTTCCACCCAGTTCTTCCTTTCCGCCTTCCTCCTCTCCTTCCTCTCTCAATCCTTTCCTCCCTCTAAGGCGCTGGAGGCTGAAACCATGGCTCAGTCCTTTCTCACAGTCATCCTCCTGACCGCCATGGCTTCCTACGGCTGCCATGGTCGAAGCCTCCCTGCTAATCCTCGGCCGCACGTGCGGACTGCCGCCAGTATTGGAAGTAATGACGTCACTAGCCCCACAGTCGTTTATGATGCGGGCGATCCCAACTCTGTCCAGCTGGCAGGACCTGAGGTGACCATCAGCGCCACTCCCGGCTTCTGTAAGATCCTGCCACGTGGCATCTTATCCTGTGCTCTCTCTCAATATCTCTTTCTCTCACCATCTCTCTCACTCTCTCTCTCTCCCCTCCTCTCTCTCTCACTCTCTCTCTCTCTCTCTCTCTCTCTCTCTCTCTCCATTTTTTTCACCTTAGATTCTCATTCCGCAGTACTACTTATCTTCCTTTCCTTCCCCGCTCCTCTAATTTATGTTATTTGAAATATTTTCTTAAATATGCTCGTTTCACTAGCCAGTGTTTGCTGACCTGGCACGTGTTTATTTTGCCAGCTGGCAGGAGCCGGACCAATCAGAGGTATCCGGTCGGCACTTCGTTTTCTGCCCAAATGAAGTGTGCGGCAGGTGACACCACGGGCCTCGTGACGTCACTCTATTTGTCTTCTCTGGAGGGGAGCAAAACTCAGGATGAGATTGATTTTGAATGGCTGGGAAACGCCAAAACCTCCGTTCAGCTCAACTACTATGTGAACGGGTGAGCTATTCGGGTTTCCATGCGCGTTTTGTTTTTTCCGTTTCCGTTGGAAGATGTTGTGCGAAGCTGCTGAGAAACATCGATGCTTCTGGGATACTTTTGGGTTCTGGGATGTTTTGGGTTTTGAGGGTGTTTTCGGGTTTTGGAATATTTTTTCAGTTTTGTGATTTTTTTGGGTTTAATTTTGACTTGGGTGGAAAAGGCGGTTTTTTTTTGCAGAGTGGGAGGCCATGAGAAAATTGTGCAGTTGGGCTTTGACTGCTCGGTTGACTTTCACACCTACACTATTTATTATGGCGCCGATAAGCTCACGTAAGATGTTTCCTTCCTCTTGTCTCCATGACCTTATCCATCCGTACAGGACTCGATCGCTGAAACCGAGACGCTTTCCGCTTCATTTTGACCTTCTTCCCACGTATTGCTTTTTTCAGTTATTTTCATTTTGTACTTATAATTTTTCATGTCATTTTCTAAATTGCCACGTGGCCCACTGGAGGGGGGGGGATAAGCTGAGTAGGATGTTTTCTTCAAAAACAGCTTTCTGTTGTCTCTGTGTGGTTATCTGTCCGTAAATGGTTGGATCCGTAAAACTAAGATGTGGTTCCATGGAGGGTGGACAGCTGGCTGGTCGATGGCGTTGAAGTGTACGAGGTGGTGTCCATGGCTGGACAACCATATCCGGCTCAGCCAGTTTATTTCTATCAGAGTATTTGGGACGCTTCTTCGATTAATGGGGGTTCTTGGGCCGGAATCGCGAAATGGACTTCCTCACCATATCTTGTGAAGTACCAAGGATTCTCGGTCTTAAGGCGACAAGTTTAGTGGGAGAAGTTGAATAAGTAAAATGAGAAGTTGAAGATGTTGAAAGGACTTGTTGGAAGTTGAATAATTTATCTGGGAAACAAGAACGGATGTACAAATAAGTGTCTTTTTTTTTTTTTGTTCGGAAGATGAAGATGGATATTTTTGGAGGTTAAAGAAGGGGGAGGAAGCGGTTCTCGACGGAATAAGCGAGATGCTCGGGCAGTTTGAGAAAACCATAGTTTTTCCTTTTTCACTCTAACATTCCTAGGATGGGAATAGAAGAGCAAAAATAAATTATCGCAGGCATTCGCAAAGGATACTGCTCAGTTCATGTCATACCTTGTCGAAAGTTTTTTTTTATTTTTATTTTAATTTAAAAAGCAATGTTCTTAAATCTTTGTTGGGTTTATGATGCTGTCAACATCTGCCGGAAATTGTATGGTTATTCTATGGATTTGCTCAATGTTGGGGTGTACTACTTTTTTCTGTTTAATGTGTTGTCTTGAAGCGATATTCCATCTTTTCGCTTCATGGATATGGATTAGTTTTCAACAGTGTACTTATGGTGGATGTGGTTAATAACATGTGACCTTCTCTAAAAGTATGATTCTTAGAAATAAATGAAGAATTAAAATCAAGAAGTTGATTTGTAGTCCTCACATTCTCTTATAAATGCATTAAAGAGAGGCTTATGCTATGGGCATTATTTGGAGACATCGAAACACCTTGTCTCGGAGGAGTCCATAATCCCTTGTTTTTCTTTTTAAAACCTTTTTGAGGATAGTGGGGTTTTATGATCCAAATTTTTCAGCTGCGTGCATATGAAGTGAAAGCATGTCTTGCTCCAATAGAACATTGAATTGTATAAGTTGTATTTAAGGTGTTTATCGAGATTCATGAGTGAATAACAACGTTGAACTAATCACGGCTATTCAGCAACTTCCAAAAAAGCTGACTTACATTCGAGAGCGTCCTAATACTCGACATAGATACCGAATATAGTGTGGTTTGTTTAGGGTTAAGTTGAGAACGCTAATTTCGGTACGGATTTTTCTTGGGGGGATCCGCCGGCTTTTGACATGCAATGAAACATACACTTGATTTTTTTTTCCCTTTATTTCTTCCAGAAAGTGTTATTTGTGTGTGAAGAATATGCTTTCGCGTTTGCCGCTCTTGTTCGGACTGTTGTTTTAAAGCCTTAGTCCTCTCAAAGATTTGGATGTGAGAGGAGAGGAGCGCCAGGAGAACAAAATTTGGGGACGCTGGTTCAATGTGAACCAGATTTACAGTGAGCGTAAGAGGGTAGGGAGTACACCGAAGGATGCACTCCCGAGACACGCGTCATTTCAGGGAAAGATCTGTATCCGGATGTCCGCGGCGACTCGCGCGAATATCACATGGGATTTTGTTTCCACGCGGCGCGGCATCGACGGTGCCGAACAAGCACTACGGACGGCGGACAAAGTCCTGATGAATTTTCCATCCAATGGAGACGCCGGAGCTCGTCAGACGCAAGATCGAATGTATTAGACGTCCATGATTCCTCGATAAAATTTTGGGAGTTCCGTTGACTGACGCGGTAAGAAAGATTGTGTGAGATTCTTTGTCGGAACGTATAATTGAAACAACAGTACTTTGTTTCTAGTGAAATACTCATTTAATGTGGATGTCGGAATTTAGAATCGGACGCGCAAAAGTAGGTAAATCAACATTCGTACAGATGTAAAATACTAAGAGAACGTATTGTACAACTCCGTTGACATTTGATTGGTTAAAGGTTCAGAAGGTGCTGTATGAAACTCTGAGACCTCCATTGGCCCTCAGAGTAGGCAGATCCAAAGAAGCTAATCTAGATAGTACCGACTCCAAACTTGATATAAACCCAAATGACCAACCCCTTGACAGTCAGAACCAATATAGATTCACCCCTGTGAAATAACACTTTCTGTGTGCTCAGTTCCACCACAAAATGCAAAGTTAGAATATGAGATCTGGACACATTCACCCACTTTGACTTTCCCTTAGAAATGCAGCCACCCTGGCAGACAAAACCTCTGACCGACTACACCCCTGTGTAGCCTGGACTCCCCTGAGTCTGCAGCAAAAAGAATCACTGAAAATGGTCAATTAAATTAATAATTATGGGTGGCCAAAGTTTGCCATTTATACAAGGTGCTCTCTGGGAGAGGCAGCTACTTACCCAAAATTTTCTAAGTCCTATTCCCTCTCTAAAACTCTATCTACTGAAGTACGGCACCAATCAAATTAGTGTGTCGTACAGAAAAGTATAGGTGCCGGTGTACTTTTTGTACGGCCATTGTACAATATGGCCAAAATGTCGACACGTGTCATAGCCGGATTTGTTACCGCAATCTCCGGAGTCGCCGCATTCCAACATTGTCGCGCCACGTGTCACATGACGTGGTGATGACTGAAAAACGCCAAAAGTACATAATCCGTGATCGCGGCGCCTATCGTGGCCGTCCGATCAAACCGGATACAATTGTAGCCGTTGAAAATATACGTACGATATTTGTTTCGCGTTCGAAACAAATGCGCGGTATCCGTTTCATAAAATACATTAAATCGTACTCCGTACTATACAAAACTGTATCTATGCATTACGTATCTATTCCCGTTAGACGAACTAGTCTACGTGTACAAATATAAATATCTGTCAAACCTATTGTACTCTAGCACTGTATTTAGACTTGTTGGTTAAAGCGAACGGCTAGTTTGACGGACGGCAGGTACTTGGATCAAATCCTGGGTCCGTCACACCTTTTAGATAACTCTATTAAGAATTGCCTGTCCACTTTGGACAGCCTAGGCAGCCATGGATCTAACTCCTCTTCAAGTCTTCAGTGACTGCGACAAGTGTGGGGACTTGAGTGAAGAGTTAGAGGTAGGTTGTTAGTGTCCCCTTTTAGCTTTTTTATTTTACAATCTCTAGACCTAGAAAATACTTAATTTTCAACACTCCCCTTATTTTCTAGTCTACTTACTTTCAACTCCCATCAAATACAACAAATACATATATGTATATTTTCCTTTCATTTTTCATTTTTCCTTCATGAAGCTTCAAGCGAATACTTTTATATTTAAGAAAGTGTATTAGATGACCAAAAATAATTTCATCTTATTGATCATACATTTTATTTTGCATTCCACTTTTCATAAATCCGATCAAAGATTTTATCCACCTTCTCCCCTTTTCATCCAACCAGAATCTACTTTCCCTTTTGCATTTCTAACACTCAGCCCCATCCCCAACCTGCAACACATACCCGGATGATAACCCTTTTACAGGCACATCTTCACAAGCGACATCACACCAAGTAGTGATGTCAAATCCATCCACCCCCAAATATTCCCAAAAAACACTAGTCCCCACTAAGTTCCTCATAAGATCTACATCTTCCGTACTCATATTTTTATCCATGATAATTACCCCATTTTCTGAACTTCCCTCACTCTCTCCCATGGAATTCTTTCCACTATCACTTTCTATTTTAATTCCCAATAAATATTTTTTCTCCTCTAAACCTTTAGTCAAATATTTCTCTTCTCCCCTATCCTTTAAAAACCCCTCTAGAATTAATTCCCCCCTTTCCTCAGAATCCGTTGAAGTCTCCCTTTCCGACCAGTTTTCTGTTTCCAAAATATCTATCAAACAATCCTCAATATTTTGAACTCCCTCAAGTATCTCCTCTCTCTTTACTTCCCTTATACCTCCAAAAGCACACTATTGCTTTCGTGGAATTTCTGTGTGCTTTTCTCTCTTCCCCATACTACTAATCCGGAGAAGCTCTAAAATATCTTCATCCTCTTTCTCCTCTTCCCCGTCTTCCTTCTCATCCACATTCCAACTTCTAAGTTTTTCCAAACAAGGGCATTCCTCCATATAATGACCCGGTTCCCTACAAAAGAAGCAAACCCCCTTTTTCAAAGCTCCCGTGTCTTTTCCACTCCCTCTTTTTCCACAAAAGTTCCGATAAGGTTTACCTTTGTCTTTCTTCCTCTCATTACGCTTCCGCTCGCCACCACCGTTCCTCTCATCACGCTTCCGCCAATCACCGCCATTCCTCTCATCACGCTTCCGCCAATCACCACCAGCTGTAAATGCATTCACCCTGTCACATCCCCTACGAAGCTCCAAAGTGCTTACCCTCACAAGAATTATCCCCATGGTAAAGCTCCAAGTCCATGAGGAACCATCAAGTGCTTGCATACGACAAATGATGTTTTCGTACTCATCTGGGAGTTTCATAATTAGTGTATTAATCTTACTCTCCTCAGATTCTACATATCCCGCACTAGCTAGCTCAACATATAATGCAGCAATATCATTGCAAAACTCTATCATGCTACCGCCTTTATAAACATAGGCCTTTATTTCCTGTTTTACTACTTGCTGCCTTTGAATAGTCTCACTCTTATAAATCTGACTTAGTGCTTCCCATATCTTTGAAGACTTGGTTAGACTTAAAAGAGTGATAGCTATCGACTTAGACACATATCTAAGTATGAGATTTTTTGCTATAGTGTTTTTGTATTCCCATATTTTTCTGTCATTTTCTTCAGTTTTAATCCCTACATGTGGTACCATAGTTGAAAACCTAGCTCCCCTCACCATAGGTGTCCCTTTTTCCTTCTCCCCTATTTCCCCATCCACGGAAAGGTTTTTCCCTTCACCTTCCGTTGCATCTGAACTCCAGATGATATTCTGGGCAGCCTCAGATGATTCTCCATAGTAAGCTCCTCCAAAGCCAGGTGACGGACATGTCACTTGTCCCGCAACAATTCCCCATAAGTGCTTCCCGAAAAGCAATCCCTCCATTGTAAACGCCCAATAAGTGAAGCTTGTTCCATCAAATATAGGCACCCTAGATGGTGGGCCCATAACCTGAAACTCTGAGACCTCCATTGGCCCTCAGAGTAGGCAGATCCAAAGAAGCTAATCTAGATAGTACCGACTCCAAACTTGATATAAACCCAAATGACCAACCCCTTGACAGTCGTAACCCCAATATAGATTCACCCCTGTGAAATAACACTTTCTGTGTGCTCAGTTCCACCACAGAATGCAAAGTTAGAATATGAGATTTGGACACATTCACCCACTTTGACTTTCCCTTAGAAATGCAGCCACCCTGGCAGACAAAACCTCTGACCGACTACACCCCTGTGTAGCCTGGACTCCCCTGAGTCTGCAGCAAAAAGAATCACTGAAAATGGTCAATTAAATTAATAATTATGGCTGGCCAAAGTTTGCCATTTATACAAGGTGCTCTCTGGGAGAGGCAGCTACTTACCCAAAATTTTCTAAGTCCTATTCCCTCTCTAAAACTCTATCTACTGAAGTACGGCACCAATCAAATTAGTGTGTCGTACAGAAAAGTACAGGTGCCGGTGTACTTTTTGTACGGCCATTGTACAACATGGCCAAAATGTCGACACGTGTCATAGCCGGATTTGTTACCGCAATCTCCGGAGTCGCCGCATTCCAACATTGTCGCGCCACGTGTCACATGATGTGGTGATGACTGAAAAACGCCAAAAGTACATAATCCGTGATCGTGGCGCCTATCGTGGGCGTCCGATCAAACCGGAGATAATTGTAGCCGTTGAAAATATACGTACGATATTTGTTTCGCGTTCGAAACAAATGCGCGGTATCCGTTTCATAAAATACATTAAATCGTACTCTGTACTATACAAAACTGTATCTATGCATTACGTATCTATTCCCGTTAGACGAACTAGTCTACGTGTACAAATATAAATATCTGTCAAACCTATTGTACTCTAGCACTGTATTTAGACTAGTTGGTTAAAGCAAGCGGCTAGTTTGACGGACGGCAGGTACCAGGATCAAATCCTGGGTCCGTCACACCTTTTAGATAACTCTATTAAGAATTGCCTGTCCACTTTGGACAGCCTAGGTAGTCATGGATCTAACTCCTCTTGAAGTCTTCAAACCCCTCTTCAAATCTTCAGTGACTGCGACAAGTGTTAGGACTTGAGTGAAGAGTTAGAGGTAGGTTGTTAGTGTCCCCTTTTAGCTTTTTTATTTTACAATCTCTAGACCTAGAAAATACTTAATTTTCAACACTGTAGCTCTGTGAGTGTATACATAGAACTTTGGCAATTTTTGACTTAGGAACATCTTTGTATCAAAAACCGAATGTTGGTTTTTGGTAATTTTGACTTCTCTCAGATTTGACATCTATTGCTCGTGAAATTTTGTATGGTGTTTCCTCATTGTACTCTCTACATCTTGGTAGAGTTTGAGACAGTTTTGCTGTCTTTGTTGGTTTTTGTATTTGGTTGAAGTTACCTGTCAGATTGGTATTTCTTGGGAGCTTCTTGCTTGAGTGTGTTTGGGATGGCTACTACGTCACCGTCTACTACTGTTCAGGCGGCCCCAGAAAAACACGAACGCCATGAAAGGACAAAGAGTTCTTGAGACTCCTCTAAAATAAAGAACATTCTTTTTTTCAAATGGTGGAAGAAGTGCTTATTTACCTCCCACGGTGGTTAAAAAATGTCTCTCTGAATATTTTATCCCGCTCCTTGCCATTCCCCTTCGAGCCGCCTTGAGAAATAATGCGACGTATTGAACGAGAGGCAAGGTGAGAGAGGTAGTGAATGTGAGTTGCAGGGGCCCCTTCACATATTTTTCACGTTTCCGTAAAATGGCATTGAAACCTTCGAACCACTGGATGCAAATGGACAAAGAAAAAAAACAGTGTACTTCTTCACATCGAAAAATCTTGAAAAAATTTGACACGTACGAATCTGTTCTCATGTTTTTGGAGCGGTGTTACTTTATTACAAACACATTTTCGATGTGTTTTAAAAAAAAGTTTGAAAATGAGGTGGTCGTGGATCAAAAAACACAAGATGAATTTCGAAGATGGCGTAATTTGTGAAAAATTACAAACCAAACAATGTATACACAACAAAGACAGTGTTCCTCCAAAATTCAATATATTAAATACAACCAAAGTACAAATCTCCTTTAGCTGTTGATCTTTCTACACCTCCATACTGGTCTATGCCTCCAAAAATATAACTTTACCACTAAGTTACAACAAATATATATGTACACGACTAGAAACGTGTAAGATTCATCATGGCAAAATTATACGCCCGACTTAAGGTAGCCGTCCTGAATTAGTTGACTAACAAGGAAACTAGGAAAGTCAACCACCAACCGACTTAGTCAACACGGTACGACTAGAACTTACGTGAACCAAGACCAAACAATGTCCACGTCACTTCTACAGTACGACTAAGACTTACGCAAAACGAACAAATGATTTCCACGTCACTTAAAATATCGTCGTCGCTCCTTTAGCTACGAGAATGTCTCGTTGCTAAATGAGTTCTCAATGACTTCTCAATGACTTCTCAGTACTCAATCTTAACATCCCCCTTCTTACTGAGACACTCAAAGACCCCTCTTACTCCATGCCCACTAACTTCTTTCCCATTTCATATACATCTTTCAATGTTGCTTTGGTTAACATATCAACAGCTTGCTCTTCTATAGGTACGAACACAAATTCAACCTCTTTTTCCGACACTAAATCTCGAACAAAATGCCACTGAATTTTAATATGCTTTGTGCGCTTATGCAAAATAGGATTTTTACTAAGTGCAATGGAAGACATGTTATCACTCAATATTTGCATGCATTCTTTTTCCACTCTAACCTCCGATAGAAATTCCTTAATCCACACATCATTATTTGCAGCATGATATGCGATCATGTACTTCGCCTTCGTAGATGAGAGAGCCACGGTAGGTTGCAAAAGGGAATTCCACGAGATGGCTTCTCTTGCAAGTGAAAACACATATCCTGACCTAGACCTTCCTATATCATGGTCTCCTCCATAGTCGACATCACAATATCCATAACAACTCAAACTCTCATTTTTCCTATAAACTATTCCAAGACTAAGGGTTCCAACCAAATATCTAAAGATTCTCTTCTCCGCCTCCCAATGTATTTTTTTCAGATTGCCACAATACCGACTAACCACACTCACCACGGCACTAATGCCTGGCCTAGTACCGACACTTAAATACCTCAAGCTACCTACCGCCTCCCAAACAATTTCCACGACACTTTTACGGTACGACTAAGACTTACATGAAACGAAACGACCAAACAATTTCCACGCCACTTTTATGGTACGACTAAGACTTACGCGAAACGAACAAATGATTTCCACGTCACTTCAAATATCGTCGTCGCTCCTTTAGCCACGAGAATGTCTCGTCGCTAAATGAGTTCTTAGTAGTAAATTGTAACAATATGTATTCTATGTTTTTTCAATTTCTCCATACGGTTGTGAGTTTAATAGTAGGACGCCAAGTTTTCGAGAAAAACGACTTAAAAAATACCCTTACTTTGGCACATTAAGGACATACCCTAATTTAGCATCGGATCTCATTGTTTTTTTTGCCAATTCCTCTCTTGTCCTGTATATATATCTTCGTAAAGCGCATTACATCTTGTATCTATTTGTCTTTTGTATAAATATTAGTGTTGTATATCAACAACTTTTTGCTGATGACCGATATGTATCTTTTTTTGACCTATCGGTAATCGATATATTGGTTCAAAATGTCGATAAGGGAATTATGGGGATGAATTTACCATATATCACGATGGATTAGTGATAAATATCGGGCCAATAACTATCTAAAATATTAACGTAATGTGGTACAAAATGGATTGTGGAAAATTTTCCAAAAGCTTCCCCTCCCGCAACTCGCGATAAATACTTACACATTTCGTACTTTATTTCTGTACCACCTTGTATAAACCATAGTTCAAAAGTAGGTGAAAGTAGGCCCATACAATATGCCTATTGTATGCAAAACATACAATATGACCTTAAGACCCATATTGTATTTGGACCTATTCGGACCAATAATAGCATTCGATAAAAATTTGGACCAATTAAAACATTGGGACCAAAAAAAATTATTTACACCGTCAGATTTTGGACGATCGGACGGTCGCTGATCAAAGTAGCGATCTAAGAAGATCACATGAAAAGCCCATAACAAAACTTACGATAAAGGCGCCGACCAAAGGCCTACCATAAAAACGCCTACTTTTGAACTATGGTATGAACCACCCTGCAATCCGATAATATCGACGATAATATTTGTTGGTCTCGGAGCGATATATCGAGAGTCCTCATCGCTTGATAACCGATAACATGGGTTATTGAATTTATCGCGACAAAAAAATTACCCGATACACAATACTGAAATATATCTTATTAAATGTTTCCTTCCAACCAAATGGGAACGTCAAATTTGGTCCTTCATCCATTCGCAGTTCACTACTTTGTGAACCTATGTAAGATTATATTAGGATCCTTAAAGAAAGTGCACAGTAAGATGCGCGTTACAATCCACGGTAATTAAGTTTTTAATTTTTTTTCTTAAGAAACTATTCACATTTGAAGAAGCATCCAATATTCAGTATAATTATCAAATGCATTCGATTTTTTTTTCTCGTGTATACGCTCACGGCTTCAAGCACTCCACTTTCAACAAGGTACGGGCAATGCAAGTTTGAATAAACTAAAGAAGAATGCTGGTGGCTAATTTTTTTACGATTTGTCTTTCCCTGCCATGCGTCTTTCTAAAAACCAAAAAAACGGGGACTTCTTTACTGCCATTTCGAAACCTTACGAAACCTTTCGTCATAGACTCTATTGATTGTGGGAAGGACAAAGTTTAGAAATAAAATGAAATCCTTATATGCAAGCAAAGGGACTATGATGCGCACACCAGTTTTGTTATGGCTTTTACTATCGAACGATCTCGATTTGTTCTCGACGCTTTCTCCCCTGCGAAGCTTGGACCTAGTCTCACATCAAACCCACGCTTAGACCGAAGGGTGGTGTTAAGATTCGTAAAAACGTAGAGATTGTTAAGGGTCATTTAGCGTCAAGTTCACTTTTGTCCTATCTGTACCTTTTCATTATATGTGTCGGTGGTCTTGTCCGTACTTTTCATTTCCTACGTCAGTCAAGTCTTGCCGTCATATTGGTTCGACTTACTTTTGGTCGTGTTCGTACTTCTTTATGACGGTCCAGTCTTTTTACTTTTTATTACATACGTCGATCTAGTCTTTTCTACGTACAAAGTCCTTTGACCATCGGTCCAGTCTTTTGACCGTCGGTCCAGTCTCTCTTTTGTCTTATATACATTTATTAGAATCTAGACTAAGACCCTTTGTTACAGTGTATCGTAGAACGTTTAGACTCCACAGTAATTAGCACTGAATATTTTTGTATATAAGTGACTCTTCTCACTTAATGAAATCATCCCAAATACAAATCAATTCCTCTCTCCAATACATTGATCTTTCTCTTGTGTACAATTTCATGGCTTCTGCCAATCCACCTCCAATAGGTTATGGGCCTAGCCATGCCACTTCTAATAGTATCCAGAAGTTTGATGGCCAAAACTTTTATGATTGGTCATTTTCCTCGATGGCGTGGAAGTGTACGAGGTGGTGGCCATGGCTGGACAACCATATCTGGCTCAGCCTGTTTATTTATATCAGAGTATTTGGGACGCTTCTTTGATTAATGGGGGTTCTTGGGCCGGAATCGTGAAATGGACTTCCTCATCATATCTTGTGAAGTACCAAGGAATCTCGGTGTAAAGGCGACAAGTTTAGTGGGAGAAGTTGAATAGTAAAATGAGAAGTTGAAGATGTTGAAAGGACTTGTTGGAAGTTGAATAAGTTATCTGGGCGACAAGAACGGATGTACAAATAAGTGTCTTTTTTTTTGTTTCGGAAGATGAAGATGGATATTTTTGGAGGTTAAAGAAGGGGGAGGAAGCGCTTCTCGACAGAATAAGCGAGATGCTCGGGCAGTTTGAGAAAACCATAGTTTTTCCTTTTTCACTCTAACATTTCTGGGATGGGAATACATCTACCGGAAATTGTATGGTTATTCTATGGATTTGCTCAATGTTGGGGTGTACTATCATATTTTACTTCAATCGACTTTTTTCTGTTTAATAATGTGTTGTCTTGAAGCGATATTCAATCTTTTCGCTCCATGGATATGGATTAGTTTTCAGCAGTGTACTTATGGTGGATGTGGTTAATAACATGTGACCTTCACTAAAGTCATGATTCTTAGAAATAAATGTCAAGCCAATACAAAAGAATTGAAAAGAAGAAAGAGGTTGAATAATAGTCCTCATATTTTCTCATGAAGGCATTAAAGTGAGGCTTGTGCTGTGGGCATTGTTATTAGGAGACATCGAAACACCTTGTCTCGGAGGAGTCTATAATCCATTGTTTTTTTTTTTTTTTTTTTTTTTACTTTTTTGAAGACAGTGGAATTGCATGAACCAAATTTTTCAACTTTCTGCATTTAAAGCGAAACCAGGTCTTTATCCAATAGAATACAGGATCGTATAAATTGTATTTATGGTGTTTATCGAGATTCATGAGTGAATAACAACATTAGACCATAGTCACCACTATTCAGCAACTTAAAGAGCATTCTAATATTCGGCGTAGATACCGAATATGGTGTGGTTTATTTAGGGGCTAAGTTGAGAACGCTAATTTCTGTACGGATGTGTTTTGGGGCGGATCCACCGGCTTTCGACATGCAATGAAACAGACACCTGTGATTTCGTACTTTTTTTTTCCCTTTAATTTTTGGTTATTTATTTTGTTTTGTGTTAGCCTGAAAACGTATGATCCTTCAGCCGAAATTGGGGATCCAATGGGTATTTCAGTATTTTGGCCTCGCGGAATATTCCTGCCAACTGTACACGAATATTATTCTAACGAATATGATGAATATGTATTCAGCTTAGAGCGTTGTTCCATTAGGCGTTCTCTGTAAACATCAAAAATTCGTTTACTGAAGCGACCGTTCCATTGTGCCGGGTTAGTAACCGACATTTGGTTTTGCGTGGCACACTTTGATTTGACCACGTAATAAAATAATACGATTCTGGTAATCTTCAGAGAATCTCTGGCAGCAAATTGTGACCACGTATTCGTACCAGCGAAGGTAAAAAGTGACTCGTACGACGTATTGAATAAAATCTGTACGGTCGGATGAAACTTAAGATTTGTAAAAGCGTACGAAAATGTCAAAATGGTTAGTGGATCGCGTGAAACAATATCCTCCGTCAATGATTTTTTTGCGTCTTCCGGTGGCCTTGCATCCTCCCTGGCGGAAGGCACATGTCATATGCGACGTGTACCCACCTGGTCGCGCGGTCGTCGTGGATATTTGATCACTTTCCACGAGGCATGATGTTATTCGTTCAGGCGCTAAGAATTGACCTACTCCGGGTCACTTGTTGCGAACTGAAAGTGTCAGACGATGGAGTATCCTATTATGCATCCGACGGTCCACGTTTACGCCCATAAACGTGGAGAATCAAATCCCTCATTCAGTAAGCTTGTTTTTCTGACATTTTATTTTTGCTGGTACGGTACTGTACGAAAGAGTACGGCTTCCAGTAGACAACGGCATTTTTCCCCTAGTGGAACCTTACCCTTAGTCGTATCGCCGATATGGAATTTGTTGGTCCCAGACCGATATATCGGAATCTCTGACCGTTCGATAACCGATAACTATCGGTATCGGTGTTATCGCGATAAGTTTTTTACCGATACACAACACTACAAAATAGAGACAACTCAAGAGGTCGCGAGGATACAGACTAAAAACCACAGTAATTAGGAGACATCCTTGATTGAACTAAAAAACAGCTGGTTGTCGTACAGTTGGAACACTGGAGCCATACACTGCAAGAGCCTGTGATAAAGCCCTAATATCTATTTTGCTGATTTTTTTCTTGCATGTGTTGCAGGAGTCTTGTGAACACAAACTTGTTTGAATTAAAATGTAGAAAACGAAAATCTCTAAAATACAAATTATTATTACTCCAAACTTTACCAGATGTACCTTGTTAGATGCAGTGAATAAAAGTTTGTAACCTCGATGAAACGTTTTTGGAAATTTGTTAATCAAAGTGCGAGCTCAAGAATGATATACAATTTTCATGAATCTCCACATGTAAGTCTGCCAAAGAAACCAGGAAACAAACCAACAGTTACATGTATCCCTCAAGCAAGATGATTTAGTTGGCATCGAAAGCCGCATACATGAACGAATTCTTCTCTGTCAAAACTCAAATGCTTAAACCAGAACCGAAATGATGAATACTCTGCGGCTTGCAAAGACAGGGCATGCAATCTAATGAATAACCTTTCACTGTTTTAAAACCCGCTCTTTGACGGTTATTGTACGCACACATCATTCTTTGCAATAATCACATTTTTTTTTTGTCGAAGAAAAGACCCATAATAGGCTTGGACAGGCTTGATCTCTTGATCGATGATTTTCTTTTACAATAGTGCTTCTGTTGACTCTGAATATTCGTTTCATAATGTGCCTATTTGCTTGCTGCAAAGAGTGTCAATACTTACATTCACTGAAGAAGGTCCAGTTGGTTGTACCTTTGTATCATAACATGTAAGTTACAGAAAAAAATTGCAACGAAGAAAATTGTTGAAATGTGTGCAGGAGCTGAATTTAGTAAAAAAAAATTGCATCGAGGGAACATCCACAGCAATTTGGTAGATTTGTTCGACTCTGTAATTTGCTCTACGGACTTTTTCCTTCATGCAAACATTTACCTGGGGAAAAGAAAAGGAAAAAGTGACATCGACAACAAGAGAATCACACTAAAAGGTAATTTTTGAAGGAGACGAATACATAAATCTACATGCCGATTATGGCACGGATGAAATACAACAGGAAATCGTAAATAGCAGAATTCCTACCTGATTCCACACGGAGAATCATAACTAAAATCTTTACAATACATGACATGAGAAGTTTTTAATGCCACATCTCTCCCTGGCATCTAGTCTTGCAGTACAAACAGGAGCAATAATCTAAACTACAACTTGTCATATCATGTTAAAATAGGCCTGTATGGTCCCACACACGAAGTTACTTCCTTTTCTTCCTTAGGCAATTCTGCCTGATGATCGCGTACACCGTGTAGGGCATTAATTAAGATTTGCTTTTCTACTCGCAACAATTTCGCTGCCACCACTTTTTTCGGTGATGCTTGACTATCTTCAATCTGCAACCAAAGAAACTAAATGTCAGCTTTTGTCTTTTGTCACATCATGTTCCTTAATTTCCTGCTTGACACTCAACCTTAAGAAGGTTTATTGTTATAGGGAAGAGGGTTTATTGTATAGGGAAGAGGATTAACCGGATTGTCATGTCAAAAGCCATTCAAGTTCAGGCAAAGACTTCTATTCCAGAATATCCATTGATTGGCCGAAAAGGGGCAATAATGAATATGGGAGGTTGATAACAAAACATCTCACCCACAGGACACAATTGCTGTGAAATAATATAGTGTATCTGATGTGATTAAGACCAGAAGGTTGGCATGAAATTTGTCTTGCGAGCAAATGGTTTAAGATACAACAGTATATGTCAACTATACTGCTCCCTGAAAAATAGCCTGGACAGGTTTATAACATAGATAGAAACCGTTATTGATGCTTATTGAGACAAAAATTCCAACATTTGGAAACTGGTAGTGTGAAAAGTCTTGATATTCGGTAAATCAAGGGAATATGATCGATCCCGCGATAACCGTTATTCATTGGCGACAATATTGCACCATCGTCGATAAAATTACAACATTGGAAGCGTTAAGCTATAAGCATGGATAAGTAATAAGATAACATACATTAAAACTGTAGTAGCGCAGTTTCAATGAGATGAACATCGTTGGTAAGGATGACATGTCACATGCCTTCATGAACGGCAAAAATACACATTTGCGAGAAACATTGATGGCCGACAATTCTACCATTTCATAGACGTGTATGCGACCTGAGCGAGTTAAGAATACTTCTATGCGCACTCTCTGTGGAAGGCCCATCCAATATAGAAGGGCATTGAATGATCTGGGGCCTATGTGTTTTCCTGTATGGTTTCTGCTAAATTAATTAACTGTCTTGATGGGCAACTATTAACACACCTATGTCTTATATAGGTTGATGTGTAGGACCGTCCAGAATAATTCCTTTCACCTATAATTAATGCCAGTGTGGAGTAGTGGACCGCACTTTCGTACATAGTAGTAAAATTGTATGGTCAACACTATTCACATTTAGCCGAAAAAGTGCTTAGGATTCAAAAGGTATAAATTAGTGTGGCCAAGGAAAGGTACTCGTCCAATTCTAACAAGCAAAACCCATTTCTAGAACTTCACAAGATTGGCAAGTAACCATATAAAAAAAGAATAGAGGCGGCAATCTAGGGCATCAAGAGATGGGGCCCACCACTGCATTGTCATCCTCGATGGTCGTCCCGTAGCCACTTAAACGCTTTTGAAAATACTCTTCCAATTGGTCCAAAACTGCTCTTTCGTTGCATGGGCTCACCTGCACATTCCAGAATATTGCTGTTGGTAACAAAGTGCTCATATGTGCCCATACTCCCTGTTCCCGTTTCCGTGCTTGAAGCCTGATTTAGCTTTAAATGAACAACAGTTAAATTTCACGATTTCACAACAACAGGCTCGTATGTGCTCATGATTCCCGTTTCCGTTTCCGTCCCTGAAGACTAATATACCTTTTAAGGGACCGATTAAATTCCACGATTTCATAACAACAATGATATGATGGCAAGGTGACAGGCAGAATAGACAGGCAAAGACCAAAGCAAAGTGTGAAATTCATTTTTGCTGATTATGAAGACAAGGACAGAAAAAACAGCGTGGAAAAGAACAGAAGAGAGAGTGAAGAATAAAAGCAGAAGGACAAGAGAAAAGCGATAAGGATAAGTCATCAAATTACCCCACAGACGGGTCCCTGGGCAAAAGTGACTGAATCCAATTCTAGAGGGTCTGTGACATGCCCAAGTCGCAAATACGGCATCATACTCGAAACTGCCTCCTTTTCACGGCCCCTGTACATCTGCAGACCATGAAACCAGTGTGACAGGTCACTATGTAAAAAAACAAAATGAGCATCACAAGACCTACATATGCACGCAACAAGCCTGCTGAAGGCCAATGTGTTTCACCGTGTATCGTTATTAATATTAATATTTTGTTCGCCACTTGATTCATCTTTTCTGCATGCACACCTGTCCGATTTCCATTTTGAGACCGTCAGTCGAAAGGTAAGATTCTTTCTTTTATATCGCAACTGTCAGATTAATAGTCCAACAACTGATCGCGGAGAACAATGAGTTTGACGGACAAGAAAAACATGAAGCGAATAGCGATACACACTGTAGTCCAAAATAAAAAAAAATGTTAGCAGCCAACGAAACAACTGTGCCGGAAAATAGAAAACATACCTGAAATACATTCTGTGTAAGAAGATCGTTCTTCTGTACGATGGCACGCTTCCTCTGGTACAATGGGTCATTGGGATCCAAAGCCGCCTGTTTCCCGAAATGATATACTGGAGGGCCAATAAGTAAAGAACCAAAGGCACAAATTCACAAGGGAAGAAATTAACACCTAGCAAGAAATGACTTACCTCCACACTAAGGCGATCGTAAGGATTGTCGTCGTCCACAAAGCCATAGTTAAGCAGAAGGCGAGCATTAGGTTGTGGCCCACACCTGCCAGGGATGAGAAGGCAATATAGAAGCATTTAACAACTCCTTTGCGAATAAGGCAAAAATCAAGAGCTCCTAGTCCAACTGAACTGATAGGGTCATTATTACACTATTGAAGTTTTACCCTCATTTTGAGGATACATAAATTGAACAGACTTTTGAGTAATGGTATACGGTTCACTCATAAAACGGTACGATCCACCCTCGACATGAGCGCAAACTTCTCTCGTGTAATCACCCTAAATGATTGAGATTGCAAATGTGAACCCACAATAAGAAGAGGTTCAAAGATGTTGAATTATACTCACCACACACTGATGGCTTCCCCTTCCTTCACTGCTCGATCCATAGTCAATTGAATATGACCGTCTACGGCAGCGAGCATTGCCCGGCAATTGCTTCGATATGCCAAAAGAGGAGGTCCCAGAGGTACCAGGGCAAAACGTTTCGCCAAACTCACCCCCTGTCACGATCGCCATAAACCAAATGAGTTTCCCTAATCTGTTGCTTTCAAAACAATGCATCTCATAAGGAGCTCAGACTGCCTGTTGCCCAATACTTAGAAATCCACCGAATGAGTTTCAATACACAGTTTCCTTTTAAATGAATCCCACGAAGAGCTCAGACTGCCTGTTGCCTAATAATACGCAGAAGAAGGAAAAAGATGAAGCCCACCTGCAAATGAACCACGCAGGCTTGTACGGCCACAAAGGCTTGTTTGAAGATCTCAAAAGGAAAAGCTTCAGTTGGGATGTCAAAGGGATATTGCTGCAAACAATTCCCACCTCCCCAGCCCCATTTGGTGTTACGGGAAAAGAATCTGTGCATCAAGATGTATCCAGTTGTTCGTTGTCTCCAATCATGCTCGCGAAATCTGTTCAACAACATAATACCGAAAGTTCTCTATGTAAACTAGGTTCATGAACACATTCTCATTCAAAACGTATATATTGATTGCCCAGCCATCCTTCACCTGTTCCATTCAGATTCCACAGCCATGGAGAGAAAATAGAAAAAATCCTAGATTCAAACTTGACTGCTCCTATATCAGTAATATTAAATACATTTTCTCGCAGAATGAGGTAGAGAGGCATGCATGAGCAATACCTTAAAAAGAGAGCCTGCCATAAACCATACTGTATCGAGCTCCTCATATTCCCTCTCAATGCCTTTTAATCTCTGTTCCAGTAGTGCCTGTACCAAATGAAATGTCATTGTAATTCCCACGCCAAACAGATCATGATACAGAGATTGAATAGTAGGGACAGAAGAGGAGGCACAATAGGAAAGAGTAAAATGTAAACATACGTTATTAAAACATGGAAGATGCAAGTTGTTACAGGCTAGCTACTACCTGTTTGTCGAACATTTAATAGACAATAGTCTTCTAATCAATCGCTACACTTGCATAACTATCAGCATGATGCCTCAGGAGATTTCTGGTTGAGGTCATTTAATGGTTGTGAATTTGAGTGTCATCCGAACAAAGTAAGCCAGTGCTGTGATGAATGCTTAAAAACTGAATTAACTCTTTTTTGAAGGTATTCTAATCGAGGAGTTAATTTTAGCAATCTGCGATGAACGGGGACCATGACACTGAAACAGGCAATTTTGTCAAGCATGATATAATATGAAAGTTATGATGGGTTTAGAATTTCCAATTGAACAATGTGATGGAAAACTAATGTGCACATATCTCAAATTTTCATTAGAAGACGTCCTAATTCTCCGCAACTTCATTTAAAACAAAGGATGCCACATATTCACCATCATTAGCCCAATAGCATAAACTTCGGTAAGGACATTCACCTTCATAGGACTCCCCTTGAAGTACTCTTCAATCTCCTCGGGTTTCCACAACAGAGGAGACTCCACTGCCAGCTGTCCCCGAGCTCTTTGCCTATCAAGCTCATGGATGAATGGATACCAGAATGATTTTCTACCCTGTTTCTTCTCATACATAAGGTACAGTGCCAAGCAGGCTAATTCAGAAAGCTTATTTGTTGTAAGAAGTTCGGCTGAAACGAAACAATCCCCCATATGAAATACACGAATCTATTAGCATGTCGGAAATCGAATCGAAACTGAAAACAAAAAACATGGACGCTGAACTTACGGCTTTTAGGCTAAAAGGAGAGAACTGTCAGAAGAATTGCTCATCATTGACATGTTGGTCGTTTATGCAAACAAAATTTTCACTGTTGAGGAGCTGAAAGTTTCACTGCAGAAGGAAGTGAAAGGAAGAGCATGGCATGAAAAGCAAGAGACAGTGCGCAAAGAAGTCACCAATTGTTTCATCGCCAAGCACACGTTCTAGGGTCACCACAAGACGATCAGGAACCCGTAGTACAACATCGCCAGGCTGTATTTCCCAACCAGCACAAGTTTGCATTAGATATCTTAGAAGGTAACCATACTTCAAGTCCCGATCTCAACCGATAAAGCATCTCAACATGTTTCAAGTCGGGGAGACATCCAGAAAGACGTCAGAGTTTAAACTGTCTTTCTAGGGCCTCAACCATGAGATTAATCCTGTTTAAGTCCTTCACGACCGTTGTTGCACCTCAGCTTTTTAAACACCTGTCAGATCCTTTCATTTGGAGTCCCTTGTTCACGGACCAATGCAGCTTACCCAATACATAGCTATAAGCAAAATTTAGCTTGTTTACCCATCAAAACACATTTTCAGATCTCCCACTATTACTGTACATGATCTGCATGAGCAGCTTAATGCGCGCTCGTATCCAATTCAAGACTAACCAGAATGCTACTCTTGAAGCTGAAAGTTTCCAAACAAAATTGACAGCCAGTGATTAACTGGAATAATGTACTAAACGCCCTTCAGAGGATCAATTGCTGTCCAATAGGCTCCATGCAGCAGATAACTACACTGCCCATTTGCTATTAAAATAAGGGAATTATTAGTATTTAAGAGAAATTAATATCTTTAATACTAATTTAGTGCAGAGTGACGTGAGCAATTTAAAGGTCGCTCCTTTAAATACTGTCATAAACACTACATTTTTGGCCAGAAAAAGTCACGACTGAATAGTGCTATTAACAATAATAGCGATGTAGTGTAGTTTATCGGAAGACAAACCTTGCAATGCAGCATATCTAAAAGGGAAAGACCAATGCCCACCTGTAAGTCCTCACTGGCTACCACATAATGTATGGGCTTGGCCTTGGGTGAGTAGCCCGGCTTTTCTTTTAGAGCAACTTTGCAAGGCGGGAGGCCCTGTTCTCGCATCCAATCGAGGAGGTCCACCTCTTGATGGCCGGCGGTGGAGTCGTGGCTTCTCTGTTGTGGCACCTGCTTCTCATGTTTGTCATGTTGTGAACCAGTGGCTAAAGTTTCTGTAGTGGATGCTCTTAGACTCAACAGCTTTCTCTCATTTCTCCAACATTTTTGTAGGGTGGAAGTGGAAGCAGATCCTGACAACCACTCCCCATTAAAAGGAATTGGTAAGAGTGGGAAAACAGCGTGCAAAACCTAAACTGGCCAAATTGGCTGGTGCCTTATCCACGTCAATGTGAGACAATGACAGTAAAGAAGAAACCGAGGACAGCTAACAGAAAGGAAATAGGAGAAGTTCCTAAGGGTATGGCATAAAGCAGGTTAAAAAATGATGAAATGAGGAAGAAGGTAAGGGAAAAGGAATAAAGGAAGTTACAAGAAGAGAAAGAGGTTAAGAGGAAACAATCACGAAGCAGATGACGAGAAAGCCATAATGAGAAGACCATGAGTCTGAGATTCATTTGACTTAATCAATTCTTAAATCCTCGCATAATGTAGACTCATATGTGGGAACCTTACTTGCCCATCAATGATTAACATTTGACTTTAGCTTTGAAACAAACAACAGAGGTGAACAAAATTAAAACGGGGAGAGATGAACAGTAACTAGGAGGAAGAGGGGGGAGGAGACAATATATGTTAATATTCATCAGAGGACTATCTGCCTGCTATTCATTTCACATGCTCTCTGCTTTCAGCACCCGATTCTTAAACCCTTACAGAATGTAAAAGAAAAGGTAGGAGTCTTACCAGATAACCAACAATTTAACTTTGGCATTTACATAGGAATGATAAGAGGTAACACTGGTAAAATAATTTGCTAGAACTGAAAGCTTCATAATTGACATTGTTGTATCATGAATGGTGCAAATGCCATCAATTGCTTCCACCAGGCAGAAGAACTGGACTATTGAATTCAATAATAGCGCAGAAGAGGACGAGAGAGACGCAATACGAGGGAGGTGAGGACTAAAGAGAGAGATATGAGCTGAAAATAAATGGAAAAAGGGCATAAATCCGAATAGACATTACCAGCTCCTGGAAAACATGCAAGCTCCTGTGAAGAAAAGAATTTATTGCGGCAAAGCAATGCCCTCGCTGAAAAACCAGAGTCGTGGCGAGATACGAGAAGCGATTGGGTGAGAAAACTTGCAGCAGGTACGGCAGCCATGGTTCCCTTTCGCCCCAACCTTTCGTTGCTGATGGCTTCCCTAACTAATCTCCGTATCCGGCACACAACATCGACAGGAGCGACAGGATTTCGGATATTTTCCGTACGAATTACGATAGCGTCTTGCATGTTACTGGCGAACGATATCCATTGGAATCTTTAATTGCATGACAAACCATAGTTCACAATGTGAGAAAACAATTGGGGAACGCTATACGTAGCTTACCCATATACGTGGTCACCCCCCATAGGTCCATATGATGTGCGTAATAAACCGTTATGTACAGTTATAGAATGACATGTACTGTACTGAAGTCTTTCAGTTGTTTCTGCACATTTTTAACCATAGTGCAAACCGGCGGAAACAGTTGGAAACGCTATATGCAGTTTTCCCGTACTATACTCGTAAAATATGATTTTCGGAGTATGAAATGCGTACAGTAAGTAAAGCCGCATATAGAGTTTCAACTGTTTTGGCACATTGGTATCTGACAAACAACAACATCAACGATCCAACATCACCACAAATAACATTACAGTACTGTACCGTACAGGTAACCGAGATGGCGTCGCTAAAAACAGCATTACTCCGTCGCATTAATAGTTCCATTTGCGATTACCATCTCCGCGTGAACTGTGAAGGTACGAAGTACGATGGACTACTCGGAAATGGTTGACATCTTCCAGTCTAGCTTCAGCCTCATGCTTGATCGAGCAGCAGCTCTACAACTTTGCATACATGGTTACTTACGGGAAATGGTGAGTCGCTGTCATAACTTATTTCTTATAATTTTGGCAGATTCTCCTGTTAGAAATGGTTATCTTTGCGCTTAAGAGTGTGGAACAGGAGGATCAGTATTCCTTAAATCCGCTACTTGAATCAATTCAGTTTGTACGGACATTGACCATGGTTTGCTTCTCCAAATATTATCATACATTCTGCTATAGCATCAAAAGGCCTCGAGGGGCTTTAAAGTTCAAAAAGTATTACGCAGTATCACAGTTACTGGCAATACTGGCTGAAAACTGGTGAAAGTGAACATCGGTACTGAATCAAAAACTCATCTTTTTGACGCAGATTGGATAAAACCCCATTAAAATAGCTGAGGCTGTAGACTTCCCTATGGCAGCTTCCAGGCAATGGCTGATGGACATGTACATGCAGACAGCCTTCCTTGGTTTGTAAAATCACCTACACTTCCTTATTTCGCACAAGCTTTTGAACTCTCCAGAACAAAATGACTATGCCTTCAGAGTTTGTCCAGGACAGTACATTACTTTATCGTTGACCTGCTCCCTGGATTTGGCTGTAAGGAAGAGCTTTCTTGTCATAGATGTTTTTTCCACTGGGAACACCAAGCCATTATTTCAAGTGAAAACAACTGACAAGATGCTTTTCAAGGCAAACGAAATGGCCTGACATTCCTCTAGCTACATATCATTTCTTTACTGACATTTGGCCTTAGACATATAATAAGCACGCTCATAGTTTTGGCCCAACCATGCCAAGGTGGGAGGGCTTCGCCTATGCGGCAGCGGCCGCCATTGGCCACTCCTGCATCGACACGAGCCGTAAGATTGCTTCACAGCGCTTCTCCTCAGCAGAGCTTGTTGGTTTGGTCGGTATATTTGATGCTCTTTTTTTATCAGCTATTGTTATGAGCTCGGGCTTGCTGAGCTCACTCCAGTTCATGACCATTGAACTAATTGCGATACTAGCTTCTAGTGCTGGACTTAAGATTCTTTGCGCTTTTATGTACCAGCGAGCATTGCAAGTCTCACCCCTGTCAGTTACTGTGCCATATCTGGCATTCACTCCTGCTCTCATTATCTTCACCAGTTACGTTATGGTCGGGGAGCTTCCAAACTTTCAAGGGCTGGCTGGTAAGGATATTTCTTGTTGCCATTGACTTTTCTCAGTGATTAGTGGAAACAGCACCGTTCATGTGTCATATGATGCCTTGTGTGGTACTTGGCCATCCCTTCTGTTAAACTAATGGCACTTCTGCGGTGAAACTAGACCATTTGCTTGTTGTGAACTTTTTCTGAGTGTTAACTCCTCTTGTGGAGTTAGTATTAGCTGGAAGTCAGCGAGTAGTACATTCTTGGTGCAATTAAGGGATGTGGTCTAACCAAGGTTCTACATCAGAGCTTGTCTAATTCGTGTGCTTGTTTTGAACTTAGAGTTCTGGCCTCAGGCATGCGTCCTAGATGCTGCATTGTTGTAAAATCCGTTTTACATGTTGTCCTATTCATGTAGTTTCATGTTAGCCGATCGCTATCGTATGACTGAGCATGTTGATGGAGGAGTGATAGTTTTGTAAGGTTGTTACAGGTGTCTTGGTGGTAACCACCGGTGGATATTTGTTGGCGCTAGAGAGCGCAAAGTTACAATCTTCCAAGAAAGGCAAGCTAACACCAATGTTTCCATCTAGCCCTCCAGCAGAAAATGTTGAACCCTTGGAGGTGGTTAGCAAAAGCCCTTCAGGCATGACTATGAATGTCTCGAGCAGAATGGTTGAAGCCGGGGCTCCAGCTCTGCTGAGCAAAAGTAGGTTATCCAAAGAAAAGCACTTAATTAAGGAGATGCAGGTTGGAGTAGATGCCCATTATGAAGCAAAAGTAATGCATGTAGATGTAGGATTAACTTCTGGTGATGCATCAAAAGCAGCCAGTATTGGTTCCACAGAATCAAAAGGGGTGGAAGGTTTGATACCAAGACCAAGGCCTGTTGAAGACCTGGAGGCCCATTTACTGCTAAAGTCTGAGGGCAGAGCACTCAATTCAGAGAGAATTGCAGGTGTCGCAGGTGAAAGGTCGGTTTCAGGACTGAGGCCTAAGCAGTTGGCATCTAAGGCCCAGGCTTCGGAGCCACAAGAAGAGGCAAGCTTACGATTTCGGATGATTCCAAGGCAACTGAGCAAAGTATTAGATGCCGTTTCTTCACAACGTCAAGGGAGAAAGGCTACTTGGGCTTTCTTCCGGCTACTATGGTGGGTCTTGTAGCTCATAGTGCACAACTTGGTTGGTAGTCTTTGGTCCGTTTGGTAGCACATTGGCTCATTACACTATCAGACTTACTCACCATTTGTATGCTTTCTTACAGTTTTTTAACTAGACCATACAGTTTGTTTCAAAGCTCTATGTTTACTCATCAAACTTTAGTAAGCTCCAATAGTGCAAGGAGCCTAACACTAAGAAGACTCATTCCGGGGTCACTTGCTTGGGGAGATGTACACATAAAATACTGAAGGTACTCGCGTGTGACTTTTGGTAAATTTGCATTGAGATGTAAACCTCTTTTCACATATGGAAGTAGGTTCGAATAGCCTAGTCAGGTTCAATTCGCTGAGCTGCAGTGAGCTGATGTATGTTTTTCTTGTATTTTCCAAAGCCTCTCACACAAACTCCCATTCAGTTGTAAATAGATGTCACTTTTTTTGTGTTTGCAAGAAACTCTGTCCCACTCAAGAATGGGAGGCTGCTTTTTACAGGTCGCGTCTCGGCCGGATAACAGAGCCTTTACTGGCACTAAGGAGGGAAGAAGGTTCAGGCCTCATGCTGGGCTGTGCTGCATTGTTAAGTCTGACCAACAAGTGCGTTGCTCCTTCTTTGAATACTGGATAATCGCAGAACCCATATGTGCGATTGCATTTGTTTTTTGTTTAAGTCTGTCATTTTTTCTCAAGTATCGATTGGCTACCTTTCCCTTATCCAATCAGGGGGGTTGATTGGGCATTCTTACAGTTTGGATAAGATGGGTTCCCATATTTCTCCTTCAGTCATCGTTTTTGCATGCGCGCAGAGAATCTTCATGGCAGGGCCACCTGTTGTCTTTCTAGTTTGCACAAGGTACAGTGGTGACTGAGCTTTTTCCTCCACCTCGTCGATTTAGAAATTCATGGTTTCTGTTTCTTTCTCGCTTTTACAAGGCCGTCATTGTTAAGATATTCGCGACTGGCTCTTTGGTTTTGCTTTCTTAGTAAGGGTGTGTTCATCGAGTGGAATATTTCTATGCACCTTTTGTCTAGAGCACCTTTTTGCATAGTGTATTCGCCGGGAGGGTGTGGAAATGGAGTCATGGTTAGTAATCATGGAGTTGTACACTTTTCATTGGTATTAGTGCACTCTCCCCACGCTCTCCACTCTCTGCAATCCCCTCACTCTCCCCATTCTCTCCACTCTCTCCACTCCCTCCACTTTTTCCACTCTCTCCACTCCCTCCACTTTTTCCACTCTCTCCACTTTTTCCACTCTCTCCACTCCCTCCACTCTTTCCACTCTTTCCACTCTCCCCATTCTCTCCACTCTCTCCACTCCCTCCACTTTTTCCACTCTCTCCACTCTCTCCACTCTCTCCACTCCCCGCTCTGCCCACTCTTCACGCCCTCCACTCTCCCCACTCTCCCCACTCTCTCCTCCACTCCACTTTCCCTCTCTCTCCTCTCCGCTCTTCCACCTCTCCCACCCCTCCACTCTCTTCCGCTCTCTCCCTCCTTTCCACTCTCCACTCTCCCCCCTCACTCTCCACCCCCACTCTTTCCACTACCTCCCCACCTCCACTCTCCACCTCTCACCTCCCACCTCCACCTCCCCTCTCCCTCCACCTCCCTCTCCACCTCTCCCCTCCACTCTCTCCACTCTCTCCACTCTCCCCACTCTGTCCACTCTCTCCACTCTCTCCACTCCACTCTCCACTCTCCCCACTCTCCACTCTCTCCACTCTCCCCACTCTCTCCACCTCCCTCCACTCTCTCCACTCCCTCCACTCTCTCCACCTCCCTCCACTCTCTCCACTCTCCCCACATTCCACTCTTTGAGGGAGTGGACTACAATCCGCAAAGTCTTCCCAGACTAAATTATTATTAGACATTTTAATTCTGCATGTACACTAATAATTCCTTTACACTGATAGCGATGGGCCCTCTAAATTTTTCTGTTTGGAAATGTGTAATTTCACGGTCTTACATTGACATGTTGTCATCTCAGTGCATGGGAACCTGATGGCTGCAATGGACCACGTTGATGTCACAGCCCACGTTCCTTCTTCGGCCTAGTGCGATATTTTCCTATTTTGGCATCAATCTCCTTTTTTGAGATCGTGGCCATTGTTGGATATCTCAAGAGCCTCGAGTATATCCTTGTTTCATATTCGGTTGCGGTAAGTTCATGCACCTATCTTACAATGCATGTATAGTACAGCTATTTCTATAATTTTTGCTGGAAGTTGTTTTTTAAGAAAGAAGAAGGTGAGCTTGGCAGTCTGGTTGACATGAAAATGAAGGGAAACTTGTTTGTGAATTTTTTTGTGGTTACTGGTGTCTAATGCATGTGTGCTTATGCTGGGAAACTTCAATTGAGGAAACCCAACTGTGGAAAATGACAGATAAATCTCCCGATAGTTTGTTGATTGTATGGTCATAAATGCACCAGAGTGTTGTTTATAAAAACTTCACACTGTCGAAGTCGTGTGTGATTCGACTTGACACTATCGTATTTGCATGGGCAGACAAAGAGAACCAACATTTTACTATCCGTACTCGTTGGAAACATCATTTTCAAGGTGGGAATACATGCTGTAATTTGCTTCTTTTGTTTCGTTGGCTAGGAAGCAGCGGTTCTTGGTATTGAAAAAGCAAAACATGTGGTCGTTGGTCTTTATTATGTTCCTTCGAGCCTGTCATCTTTTTGTTATTAATGTCACATACACTCTGATCCACCAGGTCAGGAATGGGATGGATGTGTTTTGCAATTTTTTGATTTGTTTGCACTGAAAAAGATTGAACGCTGACTTATCCTTGCACTTATCTATGGTAACTTTTTGTATAATACAGGAGGACATTTGGCGGAGACTTCCACAGATACTCTTAATGATGACCGGCATGACGATGATTGTTTTTGCCTAATACAAACAGCATGCAAAGAGTGTGTTGTGACGTTTAAAATTATATGCCTATTTATTTGTTCGTACTGAAATTGAATGATGTAAATGTTTTAAATAATATGCCCTATTTGTCCATTCTCAAAGTGAATGTCGTTAATGTTTTAAATTATATGCTGTTTTGTTCGTGTTTATTTCTTCATGAGAAACCATTTTGGTCGTCACATTTATAACGATCATGATACAATTTTTACTTTTTCATTTTGAAGCTCCGTCCAGATTTAACAATAGAAACATTTTGTAAAACATCTGGAACTCTAGCTTTATTCGGTAAATGAATTTTGAATTCGTTAAATGAATTTTGAAAAGGTCAAGCGAAGGAAAGATATGTATCCCATCAGTCATAAGTTTGACTATCTATAAATTGCATGCTTCCAAGAGCTTAGGGTTGCATCAAGGTTCAAACAAAAATTCTATTATATGGCGTCTTTGTTATAGAGGGAGAACATATATGAGAGCTTTCGGAGTATAAAGCATGGCTTTCTACAGGGAAGGATAAGCAACATTTATCAGCTCATTCTTCCACTTATTATGGCATGTCTGGTTAGATTTTTGAGCTTCCAGATTCTAGTATGTCAGATTTAGCTTTTTGGTTGATATTTTTTTTTATGTGTGATGATGACGTTGATGACTGCTGTAAATACTGTCGGTAATGGATCAAGCGTAATAGAATCTGGAGACTGATTGTTGAACTTAACAGGAAGCACTTCATTAATATATTTTATAGCCACCAGCTAGCAACTTTCTTGGTTTCTAGGGTAGCAATTCAGGATAGGTTTTCTAATGACGAGACAAAGAAGTCGGCTTCATGAGAAAGCAAATGGTAGTGAAAGTGGTGTGCGATGCTGGAAAGGCACTCAGCCATAGGGTGCTGGTTCTCTTAATGTAGAGTTTGACCAACATTGGTACTAGCTAACCCTACAAGCTCAACACACTGCCAGTCGGCTTTAACACCGGACAAGAAAGTGCTGTTTATCTACACTTAATGCTGACGCTTTGGCTGAATGAGTGGATAAATATTGCAATCGATACCAAATGCAAAGAATTTAGGCAAATTTCATTGTAATGGAGAGCCCTGCTTTAGCTGGAAAAGTTCACTGACCAAGAGCACTTTTCCCTCTCAAACAAATACTAATAATACTGTTCTTTAGAGCCATTATTTCGTAAGATAAGCTTAACTAAGGATTTTCCATTAAAATGCACGCTGCCCTAAATCATTTTTGCCAAGCAGTGACTACAGAATATGGCTTTCTCTCTAAAAACAAAATAGATTGTGTGCAATGTTTCAACTGGACAACTTTGTACGAGATCACAAAAAGACAAATGTTCAGATGAATTTGCAGTGATGTAGAGATTCGTTTATAAATAGAACCTGCACGCAAAAACATTTCCGCTTAGGGAGTTAGGGTATGTCCCCATGTACTTGAAACTTAGCGAACTTACTTTGTTTTTTAGCGCAGATCCGGCGGACCCGGATTTCAAGTGTCCCTATGTCTGTAAGGACGAAATTGTAACTTACGCTTGTGACGACTGTATACGTCGACAGTACCTGTGACGGTTGTCAACGTCTATAATCTGTGGTCGCATGTTATTTTTTGGAACTGATTGTGACGTCGCATGTCTTACCGTGACATTGTAGAGGTACCGCCTTCCAGCCTGTGCCGTTCACGGTCGACGAAGATGCGCTTTGCCTTTGCGTCTCCTGTCCTATCGACGTGAAATGGCATCCGAATTTGAAGACCCCTGCAAAAAAAAAATCCGTACTGGACGAAAACGGAACAAATTGTGTACTTTTCTTTGTCGTATTGGACAAAACATAGCAAACTCTGTACTTTTCTTTGTCCTTGGAAATTGTATGAAAATTTTAGAAAATTACGACACGTGCGACTATATGTTCCTATTTGTTTTTCGAAAATACCTAGTTTGAAAACACATCGCGCATGTGTTTTAAACGTAAGGTTGAAGATGAATTTTAGAAAATTACGACACGTGCGACTATATGTTCCTATTTGTTTTTCGAAAATACCTAGTTTTAAAACACATCGCGCATGTGTTTTAAACGTAAGGTTGAAGATGACGTTTTTTGTCGTAGAAGTGGGTCGAAAAACACAAGACGGCAAATTTTCGTACATCCGAAGGTCGAGGATTACGCAAATTGTACTACAAATTTGCGATTCCTTCGTACGGTTGCAACTTACGCAGTACGGCGCTAAGTTTTACAGGAAAACGACAGAAAAAAACCCTTACTAATGCACATGGGGACATACCCTTACTCCATATTGGAGACGATTTCTTAATCCAAGTAGACGTTTTGGAAGTTTTGTTTACAAGCCTTTTCGAAGAACTATCCGCAAGGGCGACTTGATGGAGAGATTGCATCAAATTTTTGCGCGAACCTTTTTTGTTAGCGCGACTTCTTTTTGCGCGAGCGTCGCCACGCGCCGACTTTTGGAGAAAAGTACGAGTTTCAAAGTACAATACGTGACTCATTAACACTACTCATGAGCATTTATGTCAAGGAAGACGGCCCCTCCGACCTTGGGTTTACACTTTACAGGTGTAGACCGGGACACCAAAATCCAAGAGAAAGGAATTTGGAGGATCACGTCCCAAAAAAGTACAGTAGCATGGAATATTCCGTTATGCAGCCTGTTTCGTACAGTCTTGGAGTACAGATTGTACAATTTCGCCATACTATGCCTGCTGTAGTTATAAAGATTCACCCGCAAAACTGCACTGTAGTTATATGCTCACGAGGCCTCTACTCCATTAGGCGGTCCCAGTAAATATGCGTAGACGTCTATTTGTAGTGTTTACCGGCACGGCGTTCCACTATGTCGTGCCAGTAAACATCGCTTCTCAATTATGATTGGCGCCATATAGGTTAGTTTTCAGATTCTTAGGGTACGTCCCCATGTAAGCGATACTTTGAAAATGTATTTTGGACTGTACACCGTGAATCGCTATTAGCGTACATGACGCTAATTGGGGTACCCCTTTTTTTGGGGCAAATTCTCAAATAGAATAAAGTACGCTAAATGTTTCTGAACGTTATTTGAGGTACCCCGCTCAATACGGTTCATAACTGTAATTTAGTGCCATTTTAAATAGTGTGGTGTACGGACTGCCATATTTGTACTATTCCGTACATTTTTAAATTTAAAAGTACAGAAAATATAATAATATAAAATTGCGTAAATATTTTCCGACATACGCAGATGTCAAAAAAACGCGACGTCGTACGATTTGAACAATTTCGTACATCTACACGTTTTAGTGTGGACATATTATGTGCTGAAAATTTTTACAAAGCAGTTTACAAATTAGAGTACATGATAAATTAGTATCATGGTGTACCCGAAAAAACACAATTTACCGTAAAGTACGCTAATTGTTTCATTACGCTATATTTTTTATTACGCTAATAGCGATTCACGGTGTAGCGTAACAGAGATTTTTGATTTAATTGGAAGTCACTAACCAGGAGCCTATCCAAAACCCTAGAAAACCCTATTATGGATAATTTGCGCATAAAAAACGGCGCCCTTTGAAAAAATGGCGCGATTTATGGACCATTGCAAAAAAGCGGATAAAATATGAAAATTATCACCATTGACATTTTGCCATGTAGCCATAACAAACAAAAAAATGAAGTAAATCTCCGCGACGGAAAAAAAAAAGGGTAAACTTAGCTTTATTACACCTGGTTTTGCGGGCGTCCGATTTACGCCCGAGTTTCTCAAATTTTACGGGCAATTTTATGGTTTCCGGTTTAATACATATTTTTATGAGTTTAGACGCCTACCAAATGAAAGGTCTGCCTGATTTTCCGCGGCTGTCATATTTTTTGCGTGTCATAATTCAAAAGGGGGATTTTTTGACATAAATTGCCAATAAGCGGCCCAATCAGAAAATCGCCTTTGGGGTTGTGTATCGTATCGTATCGGTGGAGATTCCCAAATCCCAATGCATTGGTCAATTAACTGTAATCCGTCCCTTGCTTTACATAAAAATAATATAAACAGTTTTTTCTTGTCGTGATAGCGAACAACATGGAAAGCATGACAGCAAACATTTCATATAGAAATATGGGAACTCCTAATCGCAGAGACTATTTTTGCTGCGCTCAAATAGTTGTCAGAAATTGTACATTTGAAGTACATTTTGGTACATGCTACGTACCTTAAAGTTCAGATTTGACGGTCAACCAGTCGAACAAATTTGACTGGCGAAATATTGTAACGGCGGTTAAAAAAGTGTCGCGCTTGCGAACGTAGACGTCATTAAAAAAAAAACAATTCACACGGCCGACGCAGGCTTAGGGCACGGCTACATCGGGAGGTCTCTGTAATAGTACGGACAACAAAATTTATGTATTACATAGGCCTCGGTTACATCGCGTATTGTCTGTAAACAAGTTTTTACATACGTGTTCTGATTTTAGTGGTTCCACGTAAGTCGATGATCAAATCTCTAGAATGTTAACAATTTGGAAATCGACCATTTTCATATGAAAATCCGTAATTGCGTATTACGTACGTGTACTTCGCAAGTGTACCACGTCAATGTACCTCGGAGATCTCCTTCACTCTGGTAACTTTCAAGAATAAAACGTATTTGTTTTCGGCATAGATTTTACGACCACCTTATCCGAAGGCACGTGACTTTGGGGGGCGTGTGAAAATTTCCATTTTTCATCGACGCACGTGTCTATCGTCCAGGTGTAGCAAAATGATTGGTTCAGTATTGGTGAACCTACCTCCCGCGAGGTGGGTTCACCAATACAGAGGCGTATGGAGCAATTGCTTCGCAGATGAAGACCAAAATGTAATCGGACGGTCGACGTCTTCTCCCGGATACTTGGAGAATGGTAATCTTAGGGCGTGTTCCCAGTAAATATGCGTAGACGTCTATTTGTAGTGTTTACCGGCACAGCGTTCCACTATGTCGTGCCAGTAAACATCGCTTCTCAATTATGATTGGCGCCATATAGGTTAGTTTTCAGATTCTTAAAATCTAAAAATATTCTTGAAACTGAAAATTTGTACACAATATTTGTACGAGCGGAGGTAGATAATGATTCTTACGAAAATTTAGCGACCAAATTTTAATTTTGTAATAGAAAATCAAAATTTTGAAACGGAATGTCAAAAATGCGCCGCAAAACTTTGAAGGTCAGCGGATGTTAGAAGGAGCGTGCGAGGATATTTCGGTCGCCCTGCATACACCGTGGCGGAAGGCACATGGCGTGTACGACGTGTTCGTTTCTCATCGACCTGTTTGTGGTGGATGTTTTTTTTTACATTTCACGTGTACCAATGGTACGCGACCCGTGTGAAGAAACTCTCCTCGCCGAGGAGAGTCTATTCACACTGGACGACTCGCGCGATTGCTTCGCGAATCTAAAAAAGTATGTTAACATGTTTCGTCATGTTTCGTCTGACAAAAAAAAATATGGTACGAATCTGTACGAAATCGTACGGCATCCAGTAAACAACCCCACTTTTCCTCTAATGGAAGTTCACCCTAACTGTCCCACTTAAAAAACACCACCAATTTCTGGCTGGCTGGTTTTCTCGATATTACGGGCCGAATACACGCTACATCGTTCGCGCTTTCCACCGATATACAACACCGAAAGTTAGCTTTCCGCGAAGCTACGCTATTACGACAGCTGACGTAGTAAACGAAGAGAGTGCCGTTACGAGGAAAGACACCCGTCCTTCCATATATGAACACCGCCGTTGGATCTACCGTTGGATTCGTCTAAAGCCGTCAGAGCAGCATCCAAGTCTTTATATTCTTCACCATTGCCTCTTCCTTTTCCCAATCTGAACATTAATCTTCAGCGTCTGTAGCTTCTGGTATTTTCGAACATTCTCCATCATCCGTAGCTTTTATATTTTTCGATGGCGCCAATGAAGCTGTACGGACCTCCATTCTCGACATGCGTGATGCGTGTCCTCGCTGTACTTTTTGAAAAAGAAGTGACCGACTTCGAGGTGGTGCCAGTCGACCTTATGAAAGGAGAACACAAGCGGCCAGAGTTCCTAGCCAAGCAGGTCCGTACAGCTCATCGTACGGAGAAAAAATTGCGTTCCTCTGCATTTTAGCAGGAGTGTATTCCATTTCTAACCTTTATCTTTTTTTTAAATATGTGCGATTGCAGCCATTCGGACAAGTGCCAGTACTCGAGGATGGCGACGTCACTGTTTTCGGTAATAAACATTTCTTCACTTAATTGCAGAAAAAGGACGAGAGCAGCTTTTTTCTTCGCTTCATTTCTGTTTGCAACTAAAAGCTTAAAAACTGACACGTGCGATGAGATCCAGAATCTCGTGCAATCTCGCGGTACATCTGCGCGAAGTACGAAGGCCAGGGAACGAACTTGCTCGGATCCACCTTGGCGGAAAAGGCCAAAGTTGACACGTGGCTGGAGGTTGAACACTCCAACTACAACGCGGCCGTCTCAGTTCTCGTGTACGAACTCGTAAGTCGCCAGTCAAAGCTTCAATCCTCTGTTTTCTAACTCTTCAAAGTTCAAAAGCTTCTGCCAATGGACGTTCTGCATCACGCAAAGCGTATCACCTGTTACTTCCAGCTGACGTCCGCTATTTTGGCATGTTTTGCGAGTGCAGGTATTCGCTGGCATGTTTGGAAAGACCACCGACCCGGAGCGTGTGAAGGAGTACACCGCAAAGTTCGAAAAAGTGCTCGATGTCTACGAGGCGGTTCTGGCCAAGCAACCGGTAAGATCCGTCTGCAGACTCG
This sequence comes from Zygnema cylindricum, assembly GCA_037447655.1. Classification (NCBI taxonomy): domain Eukaryota; kingdom Viridiplantae; phylum Streptophyta; class Zygnematophyceae; order Zygnematales; family Zygnemataceae; genus Zygnema; species Zygnema cylindricum. The sequence continues at coordinate 210,568 of JBBHKE010001687.1, forward strand.
CACGTGCGTAAGCTGACGTGGCAGTTTGAGTTGACGCAGGGTGACGTCATTTGACGTCTTGTAGAAAGTCACAGTGAGACCTCTTTTTGTGGAATCTTACCACTGTCGGCAGTGCAGAGGTGATGCGATTTGAAGGTTTATTTAATTTTGGAATTGTAGTTTTGTGATTGGGATGGACTTGGCATCTTTTATGGCATTAATGTTTTTTTTTATTCGCATGGGTCTTTGTTTTTGGCATTTCTGGCCGAATCGATATTGACATTTGCCATTGATTTATATGTTGAGGTTGATAGAGGTAGCACTATATCTCTGATGCTAAAAAAGGCATTCACATTCGACTTTCACATTTGCATTGGTGTTTTGAATTTCACTTTTGCAACCATATTATCTTTGAAATGTCAGTTCCATTGAAATTGATTTTAGCAATTGACAATTGACATGGAGATGTACGGACATCACATTTGTCGTTTAGATTGTATCGACATTGCTTTCAAGAACCTAAACTTTGCTTAGATTTGACATTGACGTTGACATCAACATGTGACTTGCCTCACATTATTGTTATTTATCAAATCAAAATTAAACATTAGAATTGACAATAACAACCTTAACGTTGCAATGTAAATTTTAATTTTAACATCCATTTCCTCCAGACTATCCCACCCCCATCTTAACCTCGCAAAATTGATGCGCAGCGCCATAAATATCTCATTTTCTTCTTTCATGAGCCACATTTTTACCCTTTTCCTGTGTTTTTGTGCAACAAATCGACAATGAAAACAGTACATCGCCGGTGAGGAATACTCATTGGCTGACCTCTCAGTTCTCTCCTACACTCATTATTTCATCAATGTGGCGAAATCCGATATTTTTTCGTCTCGACCGAATGTGGACGCTTGGTGGAAGAAAATTACTTCTCGACCCGCATGGTTGAAAGTGTTGGCAATGTTGTCAAATTAGATTCCCGTTAAGCAACTGCAACTATTGTTGTTTTCAATAAAAAAAACTTAGAAAATTGATAAAACAGGCTTCTCTTTTGTTGCAAGTGACGTTTCCGTTTTTGCAAGGTTTTGAGAGTTCTTGCAATGTTGCAGGAGTAACTTCCAAGTGAAGTTTCGTTGTTTTTTTTGAGTAAAATGTTTTAGGTTAGTGGGAAAATGGAAGTCATTTCTTTTGCAAATAAAGTTTTCATTGTTGGGAAGAAAACTGTGATTAAACTGTGATATTTGATTGTTGATGATTTTGACAACCGGGTGTATCCAGGCCAGATTTTGTTTCCTTTATGGCACTTACTTGAGTTAGACATGAAATGGTCTGGTTTTGTATTCTTAAAGATGTATTCAAATTTTTGGCCAAACCAGAGCAGTTTTGCTCTTTGGATGACATTTTTTTGTCGATACATTCTCTAAGCTTTATTAAGATAAGTCGATTTGCTCCCACTCGCCACATTTGAAAACGTAATATAACACCCATCTCTAAAGATAACACAATTGGTTGATTAAAGCTGGCAGAGGCAGAATGCTTTAGTGTTTTGGTTTAAATAGAACTGTATATAACCATGTTGAATCTGATGGATCAGTGAATATTTCATACCATACACCAGTTTGTATCCATTATAATGTGCAAGGATTGCCTTCATGCCTTTTGTGAACAACAATTTTAAGTTTAGTAAAAGCTTCGTCGAAGTTGGTAAAGCAAAAAACATTTTAGTTACGTCATTTGTCACGATCACTTTAAACTTTGGCCCATCCAAAGAATCTCTCTATGTTGGCAATCTCCATCATTCATACAGTCCTAGTCAAGGAGAGTTGTGGTAAATATCACTGAGCTTTCCAGCTACTCACAGAATCTAGAAACTAAGGGTTCTGCATTGTAAACGGTTCCCTGAGGTAGCTCCATTGGTTTCTTCTTAAAACGATTTCATGTTACCGGACTGAAGGGCATGTTATAACTTTGATTATGTCCTTTTCACAACCGCTTGACAATAATATCTGCCTTTGGATGAAGGAGTGATTAGGTGAAGAGAAATGTCTGCCGTAGGATGATCATGATACATGAAATGACTGTAACTATCAACTCACAAAATTTTCATTATCACTTTTTCAGCTGATGATTGTGACATGGAGAGTGAAACGATTAGAAGTAAACAAAAACTGTATTAATGGGGTGAAATTTACCACATTGAAAACTAATATAACAGAGTATTCTGATTGAAACAAAAAAAAAACATTTCCACCGGGCATAACATTCTCATATCTATTCCACTCTAAATAAAGAATACGTTTTTCACTACAGGAAAACAGAAAGTAAACCATTTAATTTCAATACATGCCTTTAACTCAGTGTACAAAATTTCGCCTTAATAAACCTGGTTTTTAAAAGCTCCAAAAATAAACCATATCTTTAAATCAAAGTTTTCTTTACTAAAACTGTGATGGAAAACTGTGATTTAAAGACACAGTCGTGACAAAAACAAAAATTTCGCTTGAAATAAAAGAAGCTCCAATTCGCCACTAACCTAAAACATTTGAATAGTAAAGACCGATTGCAAAACTATTTCTGTAACATAGAGAGATCTTTCAGCCATGCAGGTCGAGATAAGACTTTTTCTCTCCAAGCGTTAATGCTTGGTCGGGATGAAAAAACATCAGATTTCGCCACATTGATGAGAAAATGGGTGTAGGGGACAGTTGAGAGGTCGGCCAATGAGAATTCCTCGCCAGCGAGGTACTGTTTTGTTGTTGATTTGTTGTCATGCGCAAAGACACAAAAGAAACCGGTAAAAGTATGCTCATGAAAGAAGGAAAATGGGAAATCAGTTTTGCAAGGTTAAGATGGGTGGGAAAGGCTGGAGGAAATAGATGTCAACATTGAAACTTACATTGCAATGTTAAACTTGTCAATGTCAATTGTAATGTTTTATTTTGATTCAATAAATAATGACAATGTGAGGCAAGTCACATGTTGATGTCAATTAGAATGTCAAAAAGGATGGCAAGTCTAGGTTTTCGAATTGAAGTCAATGTCAACAAATGTAAACGACAAATTTGTGATGTCCGTGCGTTTCATGCTTATAATTTCAATGTCAATTGTTAATTCCTAACGTCAACTGACGTGTCAAAGATAATGTGAATGCACAAGTGGAATTCAAAAGGCATTGCTATCTCCAATGTCACAAACTCAATGGAAGCCAATGTCAACAAACATCTATACTTATTACTCTTATCAAACCTAACATCTATTCCAATGTTAATCGTCAAATCCCAATCTAAATATGTCAAATGCAAAAACCCATGCGAATAAAAACTAACATCAATGCCATAAAAGATGCCAAGTCCATGCTGTTGAAAGTTATGTATTTTCTAGGTCTTAATAAGAAAAATAAAAGGAAGAAATAAAGCAAAGGCAGTCTGCTTCCCGCTCCACTCTCCAGTCCCCATACTTGTTGCAGTCACTGAAGACTGGAGAGAGAGCTAGAACCAGGACAGAGAGCTAGAACCATGGCTGCCTATGCTGTCTAAGGTGACACAAAATAGGCTACTACTTAGTCTGTACCAAAATGACTGTCGGCTCCGGGATTTGATACCGGAACCTGACTTCTGTTAGTTTTACCGGTATGTGACAGTTTTATCCTGTAGACTAGGAACAGGACATATACGATAGGTTTTTAAATAAATACAGGACAAAAATTCCATTTAACTACTAGGACGGAATCTTTGGCATAGAACCCGCTGTACCTTTTATGCCGCGTGAAACAAATGTTACGGACATTTGTTTCGACGGTCGGGATATAAATGCGATGTGAAATCGACGGCCGTGGTGCAAGCCGGGATTCCGGAAAGGCCGCCTTAGCGTTTTCGGGCGCCGCCATTCCGGATGACACGTGGCAACATCGTACGTGGTTGCGGAATTTCCGGAGTGCAAGACAACAAGCTCGGATGTGACAGATGTCACCTGTATGGCCTGTCGTACAGCTACCGTACAGAAAGCACACCGGCGCCTGTACTTTCTGTAATTTTCTGTACGGTACAGTCTTGTGATTGGCGCCGTACTTCAGAAGAAGGGGTTTTAGAGAGGGAATAGGACTTAGAATATTTTGGGTAGGTAGCCGTCTCTCCCAGAGAGCATCTTGTATAAAAGGCAAACTTTGGCCAGCCATATCTATCAACTCAGTTGACCATTTTCAGTGATTCTTGTTGCTGTGGACTCAAGGGAGTCCAAGCTACACACGTGTGTAGTCGGTCAGAGTTTTTGCATGCCTGGGTGGCTGCATTTCTAAGGGAAAGTCAAAGTGGGTGAATGTGTCCAAATCTCATATTCTAACTTTGCATTCTGTGGTGGAAATGAGCACACAGAAAGTCTTACTTCACAGGGGTGAAGCTGTATTGGGGTTCTGATTGTCAAGGGGTCAATCATTTGGGTTTATATAAACTTGGAGTCAGCACTATCTAGATTAGCTTCTTTTGATCTGCTAATTCTGTGTGGCAATGGGGCCCATAGAATTTCAGTGTTAGATTTCCTAGAAATCCGGGATTCGACATGTCCCTCACTTGGGAAAATTGAGCCGGCTACTTCAGCCGCGAAAGCACTACCACTGTGCCACCAGCTCGATGTTGAGACTAGCGGGTCCGTACCCATTTCTTGGGTCCGTACCCATTTCTTACGGGCGGCTCGAGTATGGATATTTCCATATTCTACCCCGTATTGGACGGGCTTCACGTGCCAATCCAACATGCGAATCACAAAATTAAATGCCGTTAAAACATTCAAATCGTATCACCTCTGCCACTGTCAGCAGTTTGAGATCTCAAAAAGACGTCCTACTTGACCTCCACATGACGTGAAATGACGTCACCCTGCGTCAACTCAAACTGCCACGTCAGCTTACGCACGTGCGAGTCTGCGGACGGATCTTACCGGTTGCTTGGCCAGAACAGCCTCGTAGACGTCGAGCACTTTTTCGAACTTTGCGGTGTACTCCTTCACACGCTCCGGGTCAGGCTTCCTTCCAGACATGCCGGTCTACACTCATTGGACATGCCAGAATACCGTCTGTCATTCGCCGTCACGTGACAACCTTTTCGCATGACCTGGAACTCTCGTTGGCGAAGCAGTTTCATTCACAAAAGAGAGGCTACGTGTCGAATTTTGACTGGCGACTTACGAGTTCGTACACGAGAACTGAGACGGCCGCGTTGTAGTTGGAGTGTTCAACCTCCAGCCACGTGTCAACTTTGGCCTTTTCCGCCAAGGTGGATCCGAGCAAGTTCGTTCCCTGGCCTTCGTACTTCGCGCAGATGTACCGCGCGATTGCACGAGATTCTGGATCTCATCTCACACGTGTCAGTTTAGAAAACAAATAAAATTAAGCGAGGAAATAAACGCTCTCGTTTCTGTACCTTTCTACAATTAAGCAAAGAAAGTGACCTTACCGAAAATAGTGAGTTCGCCATCCTCCAGTATTGGCACCTGTCCGAACGGCTGCGTACAAATAGAAAAAAAAAGCAAAAAATGCAAAAGCAAAAGTTAGAAAAGTAAAATAAACTACTCATGGTAATTGCAGAGGAACGAATTTTTTTCTCCGTACGATGAGCTGTACGGACCTGCTTGGCTAGGAATTCTGGCCGCTTGTGTTCTCCTTTCATAAGGTCGACTGGCACCACCTCGAAGTCGGTCACTTCTTTTTCAAAAAGTACAGCAAGGACACGCATCATGCATGTCGAGAACGGAGGTCCGTACAGCTTCATTGGCGCCATCGAAATATACAAAAGCTACAGATGATGGAGAATGTTCGAAAATACCAGAAGCTACAGACGCTGAAGATTAATGTTCAGATTGGGAAAAGGAAGAGGCAATGGTGAAGAATATAAAGACTTGGATGCTGCTCTGACGGATTTAGACGAATCCGACGGCAGTTCCAACGGCGGTGTTCATATATGGAAGGACGGGTGTCTTTCCTCGTAACGGTACTCTCGTCGTTTACTACGTCAGCTGTCGTAGTAGCGTAGCTTCGCGGAAAGTTAACTTTCGGTGTTGTATATCGGTGGAAAGCGCGAACGATGTAGCGTGTATTCGGCCCGTAATATCGAGAAAACCAGCCAGCCAGAAATTGGTGGTGTTTTTTAAGTGGGACTGTTAGGGTGAACTTCCATTAGAGGAAAAGTGGGGTTGTTTACTGGATGCCGTACGATTTCGTACAGATTCGTACCATATTTTTTTTTGTCAGACGAAACATGACGAAACATGTTAACATACTTTTTTAGATTCGCGAAGCAATCGCGCGAGTCGGCTTTTCGTAGTTATTTAATTAGGTTGGGGTTGGGGTTGTAGTTCTGGCTTTGTCAATTGTCGTGCTTTTCATTTTGAGTTTGGGTGCTTTTATTTTCCTGGTTGTTGTTTTCTTTTTGTTTTTGTTGTGCTGTTATTTTATTCCCCTGCTGGTAGTTTTTCAGTTTCGGCCATGCCACCCCTTTTGTACCCCCGGACTCAGATGGTTTACCATCGTGCATTTTAATATATCCCGCGTTCTTTATTTTTCAAAGCGCAGCAAATGAGCCAAACTCCGCCAGCTTACTGCTCAACCCGCCACGTGCGCTTGAGCGGCATTTTTCACCGAGGCGTCACGCTTACGATTACGTTCGGTCGTACAAATTTGACATTTACTGTAGAGGGTCACGAGTGGCATCCCCCTCCGGTAGAGAAATATATCGGTGGTTTTGACATAACCGATATGTCCGAAAACCGAAAGGATCAACAATCGATCCATTTGAGTCGCGATGAAAAGTCCAGGTGAATTCAAACAGGCGCGGGCGACGGCTTATATGCCGTTCGATGAGGGGAGTTAAACACTATCTAACCGTCAAATATAAATGGTTAAAAAATGGAAATTTTGGCTTAGTGGACACTTATTCCTCAAACTAATTTTTATCGAGAGAGTCTAGTATTTGTTTTACAAGCTTACTAGGTAGACAGCAAGTTAAGTACATTTTAAAAGAAAAGAGCATCAAAGTGGTGTTGGTCCGTTTAGAAGTAGAAGTACAGAAGAGTATTAGGAAAGCAAAGATAGACTACGAGGAGAGTTTTTCTTTGTTTTATATATATATGTGTATTGGTGTATGAAATCTTTTTCAGCTAGACAATGGGTATTGCCAATGTATGAAATCTAAAATATACGAAAGCTTTATTTTTCATTTTAACAATGTCTATTGCTGTTGAATAAAATTTCATCCAGACTTTTTAAAAAGCACAATGGTACGCCTATCTGACAACACCAGAAAGATAAAAGGTACCAGATGGAGGCCGAAGGAACTATAACGTAAAACAACAAGAAACAACAAACAAGAAACAACAAGAAAATAAACTAACAACAAGAAAATTTTGAAGGAACAAGAAGCACAAAAGCAACAACAAGATAGGTCCGAAAAAAGGTACATGTAAAAAAATCTAGAGGCAACAGATTACAGTGACACAAAGACAACTTTTCTGCAAAAAATAGTTACTATACTTTGGAGCCAACAATTATTAAACAGTCTTACTTTGAATGGTAGATAGAGAGAGGCCAAAAGTTTGAAACCTGCAGAACATGCGGAATCTTCTGTTTGAGGTGAAAAAGAAACTGCAGTCCATACCTAAGATGAATCCAGTAAAAAGACATGATGAATTTACTAAGCAATCACTGCTTAGACCATAACGGAACATAAGAACCATGTGAAAGCAGACTGTAAACAGCCGATTCATCTATGAAGTTGCGTAGACCTGGAGTGCTTCACATGATCTATTTGATTCTTGCTTTCGCATATGTTGGCCACAATTGGGAAACATTACAAAAAAACTCTATGGCAAACTTCCAAAGATGCGACAACCACGCTTGGATTTGATTTGCAGAGAATTAGAAAATGAGCATGGCAGCTGCCTAGCAAATGATTTACATGGCTATGTTAAAGAACGAGAACGGGCGCTAACAGACGAAATCACCTTTCCCAACGTGCAAGCAACTAAATATTTGACCTATAAAGGCAGCTGCTTCCTCTTTGATCTACTGCTGCCGTCCTCAGGCAGTTTCTCAATTAGGGATTCTTGTGTTTCTGAACTAGGGCTTCAACAAGTACCAATTGGCTTCAAGATCTGTTTCTAACATACACAAATTGCTTGTAACTTCGAAGAAAACCCAACCGGCCCATTGATTGGCTTAGACGGCTAGAATTAGAATCAAGGACTGAACACAGTACAAAATAGACGCAACCACACGGCATTCTCCTTACCCAGCAACATGACAGGATTACTCCATCATCAACTAAGTGGCTCATGATTTCGAGATGTCACCCCAACGACCACTTCGGCCGAGAAGAAAATCTGCCCATGGCTGTGCCTTGATGGCAGTTACAAGTTCTGAATCTCCTTCACTATTGGCAGCGTGGAGGCCGTCAATACGGTCCAGCCATAAAACCACTATGTCACTTCTTCGAGGGAAATCAGCATCACGAGGGACAGCCTCATCAGCCACTTTGTCGGCTGTCATACGGAGGCTCTTCAGTGTTTCCTCGGTAAATACACATCCACCGTATTCAAAAAGCACAACTACCAGACGGGCTTTGGTTGCGGCTTTCGAAACTGCAAGGACATAGAAAGAGGAGAGATCAGAAATTCAACAACGTACAGGAAAAGGCTATTGAACATCACATAGTATTTTGTTTCAGAGCGTAATGACAAATTGATCTCTCCTGATTGACTCAAAACGATCAGAAAGTTACAATGGCTCAAAAAGTATTTAGAGACTCTTTAAGAGAAGCGAAAATTGTTTTAGAAGTATGATGTATAGATGGTGATGGAGATGTTTCAGCTTACAAATACATAACAAATTGCAGCATGAAGCTGCAAAAAAAACAGTTTTAAGTTGAAAATGAGCATTGGCCGTTGAAAAAGGGTTGAAATTTTAAATCTAATCATTTTACTGAGAACCTTGTCCTTCAGGACAATTGTTCCAAGGAAACCATACTTACTTCTTTTAGGAAACAACATCCTAGAATCTATTCAGCGACCGACCAAATTGTAACGTAAGATGGCTAGTGAACTTCTAGACATAGTTAGCTGGTTTCCACATTTTCTGTACAAACTAACTTTCATGCATGTACAAATGCTGTCAATTGACAACTGATGCATACAAATGGCATCACACAGTCTTCAAATTGGGAATGTCTAATCCAGTCAGACAGTCCATGGTGCATAGGCATGACCAAAAGACTCCCATGACGGTTCCACATTCTCGTAAAAATGCGTTAAGAAAGTGATACTCCAAGACCATCACTTGGCCACTATTGACAGCAGGTATCAAAACAGAAAGACCCACCAAACTCCTGAGCCCGCTCCAAATGGCCTGTGTAGTCGCCGCCTCCCCCAAAAAGAGCGAAGCGACGTGAACTGGAGACATTAAGAGGCACAAGCAGAAATACTAAAGGCGGTCCACCTGTAAACCAAACAAGAAAAAAAAACAAGAGACGAAATATGAAATAATAAACAAAAGACAAACAAAAATATATGTTAGCTACCTACCACAAAGACTAAAAAACAAAGCAAAGCACGATCGAACAAACAAAAATACACATGCTGTGGAGAAAAACAAGGCACAGGCGATAAAATAATCAGATACAGGCGAGACAAAACACTTGAAATCTTGAACGATTATGCCTGCCTAGTGAATGACTTCAGACATACCCTCTGCTTCTGAATTAGTGGTGAGGATGATTGGTACACCATAGCCGTTGCGTTTTTCATAAATTTCCTGTAGCTCATTCAGTGCCTGCTCTGCAGTTAGCAACTGAAGCCGCGTTGGCGGAGTAGCCACCACCCAGCTCGCAGGACCCACAGTCCCACCATTGTTTTCTGCAACCCAGGGCTTTTAGTGCGGTTTTGTGCAACATTCTTGTTTAACTCTCATTTCCAAAATCGGTTTTTCTATGACATGGTCATAAAAAGATAGTAGGGCATGTGTCTTTTGGCAGGGATAGACGTAATAAACTATTTTGAAGAACCAATTCACCACAAGTTTGAAAGATCTAAGAGAGAAGAAAAGCTATAGCTGCACGAGTTGACAAACAAAAGGCCTATGAGAGGCCTCACTCACCTTGAAAGAACATTAAATAAACCACAGCACTAGAGGAAGCTGTGAAAAGCAAGAAAAAAAAAAGTAACAGGCTCCCCATCCATTTGACCGTTTTCTCGAGAGACTTTTGATTGACGTCTAAATTGTATGCGGTCAATTCAGCCTCTGCCCGGGCCTTGGCTGGCCTGAGTAATCCCAAGACACCCAGACATTGTTTGAGTCTGAAACAAAGCTGAAGAAGAAAGGAGAAGCTCATAACACATGAAGGTCTAGAAGGATTCAACAAGGCTTATTTCAAGGAAAAATATAAGAGTGGGTCATTCAGAATTATAGACTAATCTCTTATGAATCAGACCAGAATTCACTTTGTTCTCTTCAATAAATATAGCGAAAATTATGATCTTTTTAACTGCAATTCTATGTAAACGTGTCAGCAAATGATGAACACATAGGTTTTAAATATTTTATGTTCATTCCACTGGCAATAACTCAATCAAGTCTAGAAGGAACATGCCACAAGCTTATAAGTTTAATGGTCTTTGACAGTCCGAAATGATAAAAATGATAAACCTGAATGCATTTGACCACAAGCTGCTCAAAGTAATGACACATGACAGAGCTCCCTTCAGCTTAGCAAAGTTAAGGGTTAAATGTTTGTAATAAAAACGGAACAGAGCCATGCTTTGCAGCACAGTCCAACAGTCTCCTTGCACAAGGCAACATAAAAGGTACAGATATCTTCATCCCAAATCATCTATGAACATCTGCTGAATTTCGTACACATGACTCACCGACACTCAGCCACCTCCGCGGTGAGTCGGACACGTTCTTGGGCCCACGCTTTGCGATCCTCCAATATCCGCAACATCTCAAGCTCAAGTTGAGCATATCGAGAAACATCGGCAGTTTTCTTTTGCTGTTCACAAGCCTCAAGAGAAGCCCTAACTTGGGCCAACTCGGTTACTGTTGCTGCCTGCGCCACGGCAGCATCCCTGTTGCATGCTGCATCCACCCGATTCTTGGCCTGCAAGAAACCAGTTTGGGTTTCCCACACGAAAAGAATAGATCTTATCAGAAAGCCTCAACTCACATTGCCGGTGGGCATGAAGTCAAACAGAACAACAGTTCAAAAGAGTTACCAAGCGTAAAAATCCTTTATCTGATTACCCATATTGTGTGCGTATTATGCGGGTTTTCCGGGTACAATACGCTTATAGTATAGGACAACCGCATTAGTGTTTCCATCCCATGCCATACATTAAAACTATGAACAGAACAGCCACAAACTTGTTGTGAGCATATCTAACATACTAAATGCTCGTCAAACGCCGGTCTGTTGTGCATCTTAAGGGGGAGTTTATACCAACATCACAGAAGTACACGGACTAAGAACACTCCTTGACTGAACACATTTAGCTACAACTTCATCTTACTGCATCCAATCCATCAGCATAGGACCTCATCCTTGGCACACTCATCACTACATCTAATCCTTCATGGCCGTCTGTCCAGGGCATGTTGATACTCCAAGGGTATGCTCTGGCCAAACTGACAAGAAAACGATAGCCATCAAGTTCAATCATTGTTCACGTCCAAGCACTGTCAACACAAAGTGTAAACCACCTTGCAGACCTAGGTTGTGGCACTTTAGTCCAAAGCGCCCAAAAGAATGACATTCTAATGAAACATTTTGCAATCCACTTTTGGAGCATTAAGTACCAACAAACCACCATATCCAATCCATTAAACATAACTCTACTACCTCTTGACACATAACTGAGCTCTAGTGGCTAGTCAATTTCATGTATACTAAAAAGGCTAAGAAAACGAGAAGAAGTCTCGCATACTGCAAAGTGCACGATAAATAATAACCAAACGTAAAAAAACACTTTTTGACATAGGTATTAAGCCAATGCTGCACAGTAAAATCCAATGGACTTGATCTGTGAAAATCAGCCAAGTAGGGAGGATTGGAATAAATGACCTCCGAAAACAGCTTATTGTGAAATGGCAACGTAGTCAGGTAAACGCAGAGATAGCCCCACCTTTGACTTACAAGATCGCAACTCGTCCTCCAACTCTGACCGTTCTCGATCGAACTCTGCTTGTCGAACTGAAAGCTCATGTTGAAAGCTAGCATTGTGCACTTTCTGCTGCTTCACACAAGTGCGTTGCAGGTCCTGAAATCCTCCTCATACATGTGATAAAAGGTCATGCACCTGGTAATGACAATCTGGACAAAGATATAGATAACTTTGACAACGGGAAGCAGATACTTAAGGTCAATCACCACATGAAGATCTACCATTAAAAAAAGAACAATCCAAATAATTTAGAAACATGCATCAACATGTCATTAACACCCACTTCCTCTGCCGAGGTCTTCTCCAACTGACACCGCTTCAGCTCCCCATACTGATGATCCCGAGCTTCCTTAAGTTGATCAAATTCCTTGGAATTCACAGAAGCCTTCTCCATAGCATCTCTCCATTGCTCACCACACCAACTGCACAATGCCCTCAAGAACACAACATGAAGAAGAATTTCTTGCTTACTGTCAAACAACATGTCATTACATCCAAAAACATGTGTAACACTAAGAAGCCATGACATGTGATGAACAGTTTATCCACAACGGCTGCAATATTCAGACGACAATTGCCACAGAAGCCAGTGTAATTCAGAAGAACATGGAGCCAAGAAAGTGAAAAGAGAGGCGTAAGAGTAAACACCTGGTCAGCCAAGTGGTTAACATTTTGCTAGAAGCTTCTGGATTCTCAATTCCATCCCACAGCCAAGTTGATCCATCTGCAAAGCAGAAAAACCTTGATAAGATGCCTGCCTCTATCCACTTCCACAACCAGCTAGTGATATTTCTGAGGGTGTGCCATTGAAATCAGCAAGGAGACATTCAGAGACGTGTGAACATAAAAGTGTTGTCTCTAGTCCTTACAAAAAAAAACATGCACAAAAAAATGGAAACAAGATATGCCAAACATAAACTAGACATCGTTTGTGTGCTGCAGGAAGTGGACTTCAACTTGCCAAAAATAAAAAAAAACAAGGCCTTCATCTATTTGAGATTGTTGTAAATCAATTCTTCCCTTGCAAGAATGTGTCAGACTAAGACTATTTCAAATTCTAGAAAGTACTGCATTAACATTTGCATTAAAAAAGGTAGTGGAGATTTTCAACTTCAAATGAAAATTAAGAATAAATCATTTTCCCCCCATCATTACATACCCCTGGCAACGATGACTTTCTTTCTGGACTTTATTCTGTGGCCAATCTAAGCTTTGGACTTCACTGACTTATGCACTGCTGGTTAAGGTATAATTAATCCTGATTAAGGTTCAAAAACAATTAAGTCGAATTGTTGGGTTTATGAACAATAGCGTTGGAGAAGAATGCTTGTCTAGAACAATGAATATGGAAACTCTTAACAAAAGAAGGTTTGAATAGAGAACAGATTTGTAAGACTTGGGGGGCGATAAAAATCCTTAAATTTGCTCACAATTTCTTTTTCAGTCCTGAGATTTGTGCTTTATAAATAACATCAAAAAGAAAAAATGTTAAGAAACAAATTATATTTCATATTGTTTTCAGCTATCTGGCAGAGGTATTGATAAGCAACAACTATTAAAACATGACTAAGGAAATGAAATAAATAAGCATTCAAAAACACTCTTTATAAAAAATGAACTTGAATGATTGGAAATCATCCATATGTTTTCAATCGTGTACTGCGTAAGATTTCTGTACTCTTTCACAAAAAGAAAAGCATTATGATATTAATAGTATTTTGCAAAGGATAAAACAAAAAAATGGCTGTAGCAAAAGACATTCCCATGCCACAGTCTGCTCAACAAACTTATCAATGAAATAGCAAAATCCTATTTGTTAAGGACCAAGCAAGTAAAAAGTAGGGTAAAACGTGTTAGAATGCCACCCTATCAGCGATAAGAGTCTGTAGGGCAAAGCTTCCCCTAGCCGCCAAATGTGCATAAGATATTCCGAAAGTGACATTCCAGAAATCAGTAAACCCAATTTCTAAGTTTAAATACGATGATACTTGACCTAATTAGTTCATATTTTGACCTAACATATTCATATTTGTTCTCATTTTGCTGCTTACAGATATCAAACAAGCAGGAAAATATATCTACTAATGACAATCTTTCACATGCAAAAATAAGATAAAAACAGAGCAAAGGTCCTTATGCTGAATTTACAGCTTTTAGATGCCACTTTAAGCGTGTAATCTAAAGGACATAGATAACTAAAATTAGCCTCCGCACTTCCATGGGACATGTGCACTCAAACTTCCTCAGGATTGTCGGCCCTACATTTTCCTGGTAAACGTATAAGGTTGAATGGATTTTCAGTACGGGCATTAAAGGAATACAACAAAAGCAAAAAAAGTTTTTTATACCAGAAAATAAGATTCATTCCAAGTTTCTAGGATCAAAAAGCTAGTGAAATAGCAAAGCCCCCGTAGCTGCCGGTCACTAGAAGATATCGCAAAAGAATATGCATGGAAATACAATACAAATATGTATTATCGTCTTTGTCAGCAATTGCAAACCTTTGTATCTTTCAAATGGTTGCACATGAATTCATAGAAAGAATGCACAAGGTAAGCATATACGTTCCAGCCAGAAAAAAGGCCAATAACTTATGATCAGTACTTGGGTCGATTTCTTATCCTCGATTATATATATAAGGCTTAATAACATAAATATTCAAGTACTTGTTCCAATTCCTCGGGGAACTTACTTGACAAATAATCAATTACTTGTTCGACAGGTGGAACTTCCGACTCCTCCGGGCTTTCGACTCCGGAAACCTTACTTAATAAGCTACAATGAATGAACAATACTAAAAGTGAAGTAAACACTATCGATGAGGATACATTCTGACCTAACATAACTCGACGGCCCTTGCTAAAATTGGACTGTTTAGGCAAAATTCTCTCAGTCACCATATTTACCCGGTGTGCTGATGTAACTAAGGGGCTAGAGATAAACATCAAATGAGTAGTTTCGGATTTTCAGCTCATGAGAATGTAGGAAACAGATAAAGAAATCAGGGAAGAAATAGGAATTAAATCATTCCCACGGTAAAATGCATTCCTACCTACACCAGTCGGGACATGATCCTATGACATGCTGTTGTACTACAGTAAATAAAGAATGGTTCGCTTGTAAAAGTCGTAATTTACCGCCCCGGCTGAGTTTTCGTTCCACGTGGACGAATCAAAGTTTGTACTGCTGGCTGGACATTAAAGTAACATTTGGAGAAAATTCATCACATCAACTCAGGGCAGAACTACATGTTACAATCAACTTCAAATTTGATTTATCTGTCATCGAAAACTACACCTTGAATCGTTATTAGCGTATAGAAATTATTAGTGTAAAGAAAAAATTAGCGTCATTAATTCTAATTTAGTGATGGGAGACGTGGCAGATTATGGTCCACTTCCTTAAATAGCATAATTAATTATATTTAAGGTATCAATGTCAAAATTTTGGGGTGCCGATATAGCGTACATAAGGCTAATAACGATTCACGGTGTACAGTGTTGTAGTGCGTTGCATAGTTCAAAAGTAGGCGTTTTTATGGTAGGCCTTTGGTCGGCGCCTTTATCATAAGTTGTGTTATGGGCTTTTCATGCGATCTTCTTAGATCGCTACTTTGATCAGCGACCGTCCGATCATCCGAATCTGACGGTGTTAAAAAAAAATTTAGTCCGAATGTTTTAATTGGTCCAATTTTTAGTTCGAATAAAATATGGGTCTTAAGGTCATATTGTATGTTTTGCATACAATAGGCATATTGTATGGGCCTACTTTCACCTACTTTTGAACTATGGTGCGTTGCCTGACGAAGACCCAGTCAATCACCGGATGAGAGAAATAGCGGCGCCGACGGCCGGGCAGGTGATTTTGGCATACGACACATTTCTGTTATGTCGCCAAACCAGTTAAAAAGGACCAAAAAGTGGCTCGAGAATCGTTTCCAAAATTTTCATTGGTTAGATAAATGAAAACATGTGAAAGACGAGTACATGCACGTAGGTCCCTACATTAAATAATGACCGTACAGTATTTTGAGCTGATTTCTGTCTTTTTAGGAATTCCACATTCGTGACCTTTGGAAGTACGCCCTGGTCACTATCGGTACAGTTGTCGTTTGTACAAAATAACTGTAATGTCGGAACTAAACCAATTGTCTTGCTCGGTTGCTCGTGTAATTTGAAAACATTTGGGCGAAAACAGCTATCCAAAATTTATCGTGATCCCAGCGGCCATTTTGCCACGTAGGAAGTGGAGAGTCTGACTAGGCGTCAGTGCGCGGATTCGTTATTGAATTTTTCTGTCGATTTCTTTCAGGTGACGGTCAAAACGACAGTACTGATGCGTATCGAACTGATTTTTGTTACGTGGCCTGATGTCCGTACAATTATTTGCTCGTTTTTCCTTCGCGATTTTGCCAGTTAATATACGTGGTTCACACTTGAAAAATGGGAAATCGGTATGGTATGAAAACGGTACTTTTTTTTGTCCGCCGTGAACTGGCACCTGACGCTAGCCTACGTCAACTAGAGTGTCGTGATACGAGCCACTTTTCCGTACGAAAAGTAAACGCTTTGCGGACATGATATGTACGAAACCTTCCAAACCTGCCACGCAAGCGTTTGTATACTGTAGACCGAAAACAACCGCGAAGGAATTTACTAGTGTTGTGTATCGGTAAAAAACTTATCGCGATAACACCGATACCGATAGTTATCGGTTATCGAACGGTCAGAGATTCCGATATATCGGTCTGGGACCAACAAATTCCATATCGGCGATAACTGAGCTGCGAGATAATTACAGTACAGTACAGTACTTTAGTCGCGTCAATTAGGGAAGGACAACAATTCCACATCGCGCTATCTGACAATCACCGGCAACATAACCGACAGTCATGCATGCTACACCGCGCATCGTTATTAGTGTCAAATTTTAAATAGTGTGGAAGTAAATATACCGTCATTGACGCTAATTAAGATTTAAAAAAAAAAAAGAAAAAAGGTGTATTCTAATTTCGGCGTTTATGCTAATTTGGGAACAGCAAAAATGGAATATTCGCTGTACGATTATATACATTAATATATGTATCCGTACAAAATATTAAAAATCGTACGCCGTCGTGAAATTTAAATATCCGTACATGTAAGACTAATTTACGTGTTAGAACAATCCCATTTTTTTAGCGCACGATCCTATGCGTGCGCGTCTGATTTAACTCATTTTTTGTAAAATTTTCACTTGAAAAGGTACATTTATGTACGGTCTGACATCGACCGTACATCACACTATTTAGATATTATTGTAATTCGTCCTTTACGCTACTTTGTACGGTACCTTAATTAACGTCAAGGAAAAATTAAAATCATGTATCCTATTTGAGGAAAAAAATCAAAATTTTAAGAACCCAAATTAGTGTCGTTGACACTAATAACGATGCGCGGTGTACTTGACCTTCAAGTCTTTTAAACATAGTTCAAAAGTAGGTGAAAGTAGGCCCATACAATTGCCTATTGTGCGCAAAACATACAATATGGCCTTAAGACCCATATTGTATTTGTCGCAGAATGAAAAATAATAGTAACAGGGTTGAGTTGCACATCGATCGATAGAGAATTAAACGTCATGTCTAAATTTTGAAAAACATTCGGACAAATTTTTATTTTTCCGTGAGTTTTGAGGTATTTTTTATTTAAACCGTCAGATTCGGACGATCGGACGGTCGCTGATCAAAGTAGTTATCTAAGAAGATCACATGAAAAGCCCATAACACAACTTACGATTGGACTTACGTGTGTTTTTTTTTTTTTTTTTCCGGGTTTTTTTTCCCGCGGAATGTCATCCTACGCCGTGTGAGTTCGCTAAAAAATTTCGTACGGCGGCGTGCGCTGTACTATGATGATACGTCAGATTCGTACGTTCGTACAAGAGTGTGCACAACGCACGCACATACAGTATGCCTACTCTACGCGAGTTTTGTGCCAAGTTCAAAGGCCTACCAGAAAAACGCCTACTTTTGAACTATGCTTTTAAAGTCAAAAACTCAAAACTCAAAAGTCAAAGGTCAAAACGCTATAATATGGATAGCTCATTTAAAATTCTTAATTCTGCCGTTTTTCAGGCAATTTAAATTTATTTGAAATAGGGCCTTAGCTTTGGGACCCGAAATGGCATTTTGAATAGAATGCTCCCGTAAGACTATTACAACCGCCGTACGACATGAGCTGTCAGTTCTCGGAATGCAACTGGATTGAAGCATGTACTTCTGCCCTAAATAAATTGTTTCCTTGACATGGTACAATACCGCGGCCATTCGGTGTTCAAACTTCAAACTGATGTAAGTATTCAGAGCACGCAGCCTTCTTAGGCGACAGCCATGGCGAGGCTCGATTCGCCGCGAGCGTCGAAGCCTCCCGCTTTGCGCCCACCGAGACACACGTCATCAAAATATGATTTTGTCAAAGTAAGGAGCAGGTCTGAATCCGCGCATGCTTGCGTGTGATCATTTAAATTTGCAAAGCATACAAACTAATTAAACCAAACCAATGTAAACTAATTGGTTGCCAATTCATTTGCACATTTGCAGTAAACTAACCACGTTGTTGTGTATTTAAGTATAAAAAATTACAGATTCTATTCGGTTGGCAATCACAAATTACTTTTAAGAAAAAAACTAGACACACTGTTGGCAATGGATATCTTCTTTATGTTTTGCTGAATTGATTTTTGAATGGAGGATTTGTGAAAACTTGGATTCCAGGTCCGTGTTTGGCTGGGACAAGGGTCCAGCCATTATTATGTCCTGTCGAGGTTCCTTGTCAGTCGAATGCTCACAGTTACGCGTATTCCGGCCGTTGTGGCCATCAAGATAGCGTTGGAGCTCAAGAAGCTTCTAGTGGATGCCAGCCTTCTTGATGTAAGCCAGGCCGATTTGGAGGAGAATCTGTTTGTGCTCATGAGGAGGCGTGGATATGGAGATGAGTATATTAACCGCTACAAAATGATGACTCGGTAAGTGAATGCCAATTAGTTTATGCAATTAACTTTTTTAATTGGCTTTTGAGGTTAAAGCTTGCAATTAACTTTTACAAATAATCTGCAATCAACTTTTGCTCTGGTGAGAAAATTTGCTCTGGTGAGAATATTTGCTTATTATCAGATTTGTGAGAGAATTTATTCTATCAGTCTTATGCGTTGAAGCTAGCCAGGCAGCTATTAGCGGACATCGGTAAGGGTAATCCAAAAAAATAGTCACAAAAAGTAGTTCCTAATTGGAGGATTTACAATTTGGCAGAGACCATTTTTATGTGCAGATGATTTGTAAGTTTCTGAAAGCACAATCATCGATGCATGAATTGGTTTGCCAAACTCATTTGCGATACCCTTTCTGAATTGGAAATTTCCGAGGATTGGATATTGTTCAAGTGCTTAGTCCCTTCCTATTGTAGTTAGAGAAGTTGGGGGCGTTATTGATTGAGTTTTATTGTCCTTGTCTGCAAACAATGTCGCAACAAGATAAGTAGCATTGTGTCATTAATGACCTGCGTGTCATGCTCTTTTTTCATGAACCCATAACATAAATTTTATTATTCAAGTTATTTTGCTTTGAATGTTGAAAAGTATCATGGTCTTTTTGTGGCCCCATTTGGGTTTTGGTGCCACACTTAGTTTATTTGAACCACACCCTTTTCCTTAACAAGAAACTGTGCGCGTAACTTTTTGCCTGTGTGGAAGTTGATTTTCCATGTACCTCCATCCACTGGATTATGAACTCTGACTTATGCTAAAGAAAACTTTATGCTTTGTCTGCAAGTGTCCATCCAAGGCAATCCATTGGAAAGTGTTGCCAATCCCTATTAGAGTTAATCACTTTAGTTTGAGGGATGCTTTTTTTACCCAAAATCACAAAGCAGTTTTACTATCATTTTTTGTTAAGTGGCCCATAGTGAACCACGTGGCAATCCATAGTTTAGTGTAGTTAATTCTAACGGAGTGGGAATGGTGATAATTCACTAGCTTTAATAGCGATGGAGGTGTTGTACTGTACCATCTGATTGATGTGCTCATGTGTAAGTAGTGTAATGATTTCCCCATTGCAGATTCCATCACCAACGAGTACCTCTCATCATTCTCATATGTGGCGCGGCATGTGTTGGCAAGTCAACTATTGCCACACAACTGGCGCAGCGACTGAATCTTCCCAATGTTTTGCAGGTGCCACCTTTTCTCCATTTCTGAATTGCTTGTATTTTATCATCTGATGGTAAGTTTCGCTTGTATGCTTCCACCAACTGAAGCACGGGGGCTTAGATGACTTTTGACATTTTGGAGGATTCCTGTCCAGTTACAGATGTACCATTTTTTCACAAATGGGCCTGCCTTTGTGCATGCATGCGTTTTTGTCACTCATGCGTGGCAGAAGTGCAAGCCTCCTTAATAGAAAATCTGGTTTGAAAAAGCTGACACGGAAGAACCTGTAGAGCTATGGAGTATGAAATGCAGACTATGGACAAGGAGCTTTGCACGAAGTTATTCTCTGCAGTCTACCTCCTGCATCAGTAGGCAATTCCTACTTTGTTTGACTTTTTCACTTGTCTTGGTCATGCTTTGAATGACAAAGCTGTTCCTTAAATGTCTTCTTTTGATTGTGGATGGCAGACAGACATTGTGTATGAGTTGCTGCGAACCTCGGTTGATGCCCCTCTGAGCCAAAAACCAGTTTGGGCTCGTGATTTCGATTCGCCACAAGATCTTATTGCCGAGTTTTGTCGTGAATGCCGTATTGTGCATAGAGGTGAGCGTTTTGGAATGGTTTTTGGTGAGCTTTCAGGTTTCCCTGTTCGACGTTATTGGCTATATGTTTCTAGTGGCTTTTTTTTCCTCTTTAACTTTGGGAATCGAAAAGGGTGAATTGCTTGCAGGACTGGAGGGTGATGTCGGAAAGGCAATTCGTGACGGAAAACCAATAATAATTGAGGTGATTCGTGGTCCCTTCTACGGGGATGGTCTTGCACCTAGTATTTTTAATATTAAAAATCTTTTTAACTGTCTTATGCTTGCATTTCTGACGCAGTCGATGTTGTTCTTGTTTCATTACAGGGTGAACATTTGGACCCCAGCTTGTTCTTGCTCGCTTCTCAAGATGATAGTGTTCACCCCAAACTGCAAGGTTCCAAAGAGGTGCCCGATTCCACAAATGGCGTAACACAAAGTCAGCGTCCAGAAAAGATGGAGGATGTTCCCGAACCTGATGGGACAGTTGTACATAATAGTGTAAATAGGCACTCTGCATTTGACACAGGTTTTCATGATATTTTGGAATCGAACGAGTGCAGTAATACGGTTAAAGCAAGCCTGGGAATTACTTCAGAAGCTGTCACCGCTAAGAACAAGGGCAAGTCACCAAAAATATCCTCAGAGACTAGTAACCATGGACGTTCAGATCAGATACTCTCTAGTCATGATGGTGATAAGCCACATTTTGATGTTACAGACCGAAAAAGTGGACTAACAATAGATGCAGTGACAGTTAATACTGGAGACCAGAGCTCTCCAGGTCAAATGTGGGAAGGTGTTGAGTCAAGGGTATTTGAGGAATCTTATTCTGGTGAGGTTTCTCCATCGGGGAGCTGTGGTAGTGGTCACAATATTAGTAATGACGAGAGTCCTATTGCAGAAAGGCAACAGTCTCAACTTCTGGAGGATGGAGTTATACGTGAGGAGTCTCGAGGGTTGGAATGGATGCAGGGTGTAAAAGGCCAGGAGGTAGATGGAGAGGCAGGAAAAGCAAGAAAGGAAGTGAGGTTAAAGGAAGGAGTAGAAACTGCGGTTCCTACAGATGAAGGAGCTCAGGCAAACCAAAATAATGTATCAAGCAAGAGAGCAAAACCGATAATTGTGCCTATTGTCTTGAAGATGGATGAGGACGACCATTTGGTGAGTCAGAATAACAATGTGAATGCCATGCCACTTTTAGGACGTTTTTAGTGTAGCTTAGGGTTACTTTAGGAAGAATATAAAAGCGGCTATGAGCTTCATGACCACTGTGATTATTCTCGAAACAAATGAAGGGGCGAGAGTCTTGCTAAGATTAGAGGGAGGTCCTTGAGAATTGTAATAATTGATACAGGTTGTGGGATTTCAGACACTACTGGCGGAATGGAGGTCTTGTCATATGACTGATGGAGATCAGCAGCTAGAGGTAATTTTTCCGGTCTTGTTTTGCGCTAGTATGGGGCAACATCTTAATGGTTTCTGCAACCTATCCAACATATGCTTCTGAAGCAATCCGTAGTTGATATTCGATGCTAATATGTGTGGTTCATTGGGTGGATAAAGGTGGATGACCGAACTTTACTCAAAAGGCTTCGCATCATTCAAGATTACTTGTGTTCATTTGAGGAGGAGGTATGGTTTCAGTTCAAGGACGCCACGGCGTTTGTTTTTTCGCTTTTTTGTTTTGTTTTTTGCATTTGCATTTGCTCCAGGACCGTTCCCTTCTTCTTTTGGTGTCTCGATTGCCGACTCTTTCAGATCGTCAATGAAGCGGCAGTTAGGTTATGACATCAAATCCCTTTCCAGCCCACACGTAAATTGAAAAAGACCTGCAACTCTTTTAAATTGGCATTTCCTGGATGGCCTCATCAAGATCTCTCTCTCTCATCTTATAGCTCGATGCCCAACGTTTTTAACTCTCAGTGAGCTAACGTGTTAGCTCTCATTAGGCTTTTAGAAGGAAAAAGCATTTGGATGATGTAGTTAACAAGTGATCTAGATTTGAGGTGCTTAGACCATTTACTCAAGGGCATAATAGATATGGACTGGTTGCAGTCTGTTTCTTGTGAATCTCTTAAACTCACAAACAGGCTTTCCATGCAGGGTGTGGCTGTTGTAAATGTATCGGCAACTACCTTTTCTAAAACGTTAGACTGGTTGCATGTTTTTCTACTTCAGGTGAGTTTCCAAGAATTGTGTCTTATTGGGATTGTCTTCGTCTGGATATTTTGAACCAAATGTGTGGCTACCAAAGTAGTTTTAGTCATTTTTTAAATGTGCGAAATAGTAAGCCCATACAACATGTTTTTTTGTGTTACGATATTCAGAAAACCCATACTGAATGAGTTGAAATAATTTTAAGGAGTGGTAGTTTATGGTAGGAGGGCAAAATAATGGCACCAAATTAAGTGTTATTTAAGACTAATAACGATCCATAGAAAATTAGTCGTTAAACATTGTTTCAGTCCGGAGGTTTGTCCCTCCAAATTACTCCAGGCTCATAGAAATTGCCTCTCGTTTTCTTTATATCCTTGCAGAAAATTGAGCAAGGGTGCACACCACCTGTTGCTCCCTAATGTCTTGGCATTCTCATTAAAAGTGGGATCGTTTTATTAAATAGTTACGCAATCCTTACATTTTCAATCAGTCAAGTCTAAATCTCATGTTTCGTTTTAACAAACGTCTCAAGTTTCACGGTTAGGATCGACATTTTTTTCATGAATGGAAAGTCCTGACGATGGAATCACTGTATATAAAGCATTTGGTTTATCTATATTAGAGGAACGGAGATTTTTACGGTGGCTTTTTGATGATGTCGATTCCCAAAAACTTCAAAATTGATAAAAGATGTTCTTTTTCTTCAACCTATACATTTTCATACGGTGACAGGACAGACTATGAGGTTTTTCTTGCAGTCCTCACTTTGGAAAACTATATTTTTGATGCAAAAATTTGTTTAATAGAGATTAGATGTGGTTCTCGGTTTAAAATGGTTCCGGAGTTTGTTTTATTTTATAGTTTCTGGAGAAACTTTGCCCGGTAAAGCAAAAACTGGAATTGGTTGATATGTGTTTTAGGTATAAGAAAAGTCTATTGAAAAGTGGCTCACGTTCTGGTTTTTGGTTGCAGTACATATAATAGCTTGTATTTACTTTCGATTTGAAGTTCTTCTTTTGCCCTTCATGATGCATAATAATTGTTTGTTGTAGTAATATCAGCATTGAAACTGTGGAAAGTTGTTTTAAACTACTTAAGTTGTTAAGCGAGCCTTTCTATATTTTGATAATGTTATCGTTTTTTTATTATTCTTATAATTTTATTTTTTTTGGTTTTTTTCCGATTTTCTAGGAGAATATGTATGTCATTAAGCCGTTTTTCAGTAGTCACTGCATTCTTTAGAAGAACATTCGGAAATGGGAAAAAATCAGCAAGGCCAAAACCGCCATTCATTTCCCACATCCCGCTGTTCGATCATACATTTCAGGCTAAAAAAAAAAACAGTAAATAGCAGAAAACGAATGGGACAAAAAATTACAAAAAAGCATGTCTATTTCATTGTGTCAAAAATTCAATTCGTTACTACATAATATGTGACAATATTAGAAAAGAGGGATGAAAACTACAATGCCAAAATCAGAAAGGAGAAATAATTAAACAATGTTGACAAAATAGTTGTCACCTGACGCATGCGAGTTCGAAAATGTACACAAGTCTTGTTCACACCAGGCTGTTAGTTGACATCTGTATATGCTGAGGTTGAATAAACTGTATTTATCCCATTTAATTCTACTTTTGACTTCTGCTCTGCTTCTACTCTTCACATTCACTGACACTGTTGTCTGTATGGACTTACTACCACAATATTTTTGTTGCCAAGTGCGTGCCCTGGTAGTGTTACTAAACAGCCTCAAAACTCAGGAGGAAAAAGTTGAAGAAGAAAAAAGAAACTAGAAGTGACTTGTCTGAAAAAAGGAAAAGAGGCAGAAACGAGATGAAAACAAGTTAGGGGGAACGCAACGTATAGACACGGAAATTGTTACTTAAACGATTACCTTTGGATGGAGATACATCCAGTGGTGGACATGAACAAAAATTACGTGACTGAGATGGTACTGAACTTAAACCCTAAAAAAACCACACCATATTTGGCATCCGTGCCCAATCTTCGGTGAGTTGCCGTGTTTTTCATTTTGAGTTTGGGTGCTTTTATGTTACTTGCAATTTTTATGTGGTCACGTTGCATTCTTTGTTTTTTATTGCCCCGCTTGTAGTTTTTCAGTTTTGGCCATGCCACCCCTTTTGTACCCCCGAACTCAGATGGTTCACCATTGTGCTTTTTAATTTATCCTGTGTTTTTTTTTAATTTTCAGACGAGCCCAAATGTAAAGCGAGCAAATTTCAGAAGTAGCCAGATAGTGGGGAATAAGATTTTGTCAAATATTCTTGATGGAGCTTCAGCATCATCATCTGTTTTCCATTATTCACATCCAGAGGTAAGAAAATATTGGACTCCCCAACATGCAGAATCTGCTTCCTCAAGTTTCCTCCTTACCGGCCCTCCTGCTTTCATGTTTCCTTCCTGTTTTTCCTTTCCTTCCCTTCCTTCCTTCCTCCCCTTTCCTCCTCCATTCCTCCCTCCTTGATTTCTTTAGGTAATTAATACCCTTTTCTAGTGTTAAAACACTTAAAACACATTGCAAAATACAGGTGAAGCCATCCTGCTAATACTACACATTCAAACTAATATTCAATCTAAAAGTTTAAGATGCAAAAAAATGTCTACTCAATTTTTATTTTTTTTCAAACTTGAACATGCTCTGCGACAACCAATCCCAACAATATCTTTTATGTGAACCAACAATAACTAAATTTCTTAACCACAAGTACAAAAATACAAGTCCTGCTGTTCATCACTTCTCCTCTTGACCTCACCTTTCAAAAATGTTCCGAACCATCATCGACCATTTGTGATCTCACAAAATGTGAACGAGTGCCTCCAAAGTACAATTTCACAACAATAAATTATCCACCAAAAAAACAGCCAGAAGTACTTCCAAAAGGTCATAACTTGCCCATAGGGTTTTACTTTAAGACATAACATATATGGAGAAAACATTCAACAGAGGAACCTTTTTTATTTAAAACACCATGATACCAACAGTCAAAAGATCCTTCTCATATACAGAACTATTTATTAAACACATAAATTGCGTTAGGGGTTTCAAGACTACACTCTCCCACCCTCTGAAAGATATAAACGAATCACCGAAAATCGAACCCCTCTCTCTCTCCTCCCTCCTTACAATGTTACAGTTGTCACAGCTTTGTAGCTCCTGGAGACTACTTTACTCCTCCATTCCCCATCTCCCAGCCATGGCGTCGCCCATAGTGGTATATTTCCAACAGCTGACGGAGCATATTGCATGGAAACAGTTGTGAGCCATCAGTTTGTCAGTTAACAGTCAACGAAAGGAGAGAAAGGGAGAGGGAGAGATATGGACATGACCTTCCCTTAGCTGACATTGTTCGCCCAAGGCGGAGGGTGAGGGAGAGGAGAGGGAGAGGAGAGGGACGGGGAGAGAAAGAGGGAGAGGGAGAGAGGGAGAGGAGGGAGAGAAGGAGAGGGAGAGAGAGGGGGAGGGAGAGAAGGAGAGGAGAGGGAGAGGAGAGGGAAGTGGAGAGAGGAGAGGAGGGAGAGAAGGAGACGGAAGGGGAGAGAGGAGAGGAGGGAGAGAAGGAGAGGGAGAGAGAGAAAGGGGAGGGAGAGATAGCAGAAAAGAGAGGAGAGAGAGGGGGAGAGGGAGAGACAGAGGGAGAGGGAGAGCAAGAAGGAGAGGGGGAGGGGAGGGAGAGGGGGAGGCAGAGGGCAAGAGAGAGGACGAGAGAGAGGGAGAGCGAGAGGGAGTAGGAGAGGGAGTGGGAGTGGGAGCGGGAGAGGGAGAGGGAGAGGGAGAGGGAGAGGGAGAGGGAGAGGGAGAGGGAGAGGGAGAGGGAGAGGGGGAGAGGGAGAGAGGGAGAGGGAGAGGGGGAGAGGGGGAGAGGGGGAGAGGGAGAGAGGAGAGGGAGAGGGAGAGAGAGAGAGAGAGAGAGAGAGAGAGAGAGAGAGAGAGATCCGTCGCCTGCCTTTTCTTGAAACTCGCCAGAGGCCATCAATTCCTTATACTTGTCGTAAAGTCGAAGGGCCTGTCAATAGGAGAGTCCACGAGTCAGTCCTGCCTGTATGAATTACTGGTTAAAATGCAATTTTTTTGGAAAAAAGATTTTTCTTTCAAAACTTTAAGCTTTTCTAGGGAGACAACGAAATAGTATTTGAAAATTGTATTTATTTTTGTTGATTCCATATAAACCATTTCCAGCCATATGAAAAAAAAAAAATGGGTCAGTGTGAACTTATGTTTATAAAACGCGAGAGCCAGAACGGGAGTACTAATTGGTCAAAAATGTTAATTAAACCAATTGCTAAAGTCCAAAAACACTATTTCTAAATAGTTTTTTATAATGGTTTGAAAAAACGCCCCATTTGATTGCAAAGTAGCAATATCAAAGTAGCAACATCAAAGTAGCAAATATTGTAATCATTTTGGTTTTAAAACAATTGCTTTGTTTTCATCTTGCTTGAAACAAATTTGAAAGTTTGGTTAAAAAATAAAAAAACCACGGATTGACCACTGGACCGGACCACCTGATCACCGGTTTTGGCCATTTTGTCTTTTTTTTACCATTTAAAAACTTGAGCTTTTTCGTTTAGATGTCCATGAAATACACAACAATAGTAGGTTTACAGAGAAAATGAAGAAGATAAAAAAGAAAAAAAAAGGGAAATAAAGAGGAGAGGCAATGAAAGGACGAAGAAAAAGGAGAAAAAGGAAAGGGAAAGGAAAGAAGAGGAGAGAAAATAGAGAACAGGTCGAACAGAGAGGAATGACGAGGAAAGTGATGGAAGAAAGGAAAGGAGGCAGAGGAGAAGCACGAGAAAGAGGGGAAGTGAGAGGAGAAAAGAAGAACAGAGAGGGGAGCGGAGAGAGGGCAGAGGGGAGGGGGGAAAGGTGAGAGAAGAGGAGAGTTCACCGTGCGAGCATCTTCAATACTGTCGTGAGTTTCCTTCTGGATATCAATCTGCTCCATCCCTCAACCCACAGCCAATTTCACTACTTCAGGCCCCTGACAAAAAATAAAAAATAAAGAAGAAGATATCAAAAACGAAAAAATAAAAGGATAGACATGGGCAATGAAATTCAGAATAGGGTGTGAAAAAGGGTGACAAGATGTAGTGGGTCTAATATTCATTCAAAATCCTATGGCTTCACTTATGCTTTAAATGAATCACAACAATAAAAAGAAAGAGAAATAGAATAAAGACAAACTCGAGAAGAAAAAAAGGCGACTTTTAAAGGAAGCAAAGTGAGGAAATTGTCGAAGAGCAGAAAGTAGAGGAACCTTGAGCAGATAAGAGGCTAGGAAGCGGAGAGAGAGCTTCCTCTGTCTCTTGAGATGGAAAAGATCCACTGTATCCACCACCTGAAAGACACGCCAAAACACCTCTCTCCCTCAGATCTTCACTCCACTCTCTCTCCCTCCCGCCCCCACTATCCCCCTCCCTTACCATCTTCCTTCCCCTTCCTCTCTCCTGTTCCATTCCTCTACGCCTCTCCCTCCCCTACTCTTTAAGTTCAGGTTAACTCTCTCCACGACCTTTCCGACCTCTTCCCCTCAGTCTACTCTCCCTCTTCTCCCTCCATGCCTCCACCTCCGCTCGCTCTACTCCTCCACCTTTCTTTTCTCTTCCTCCCTCCCATCCCTCTCCTCCCCTTCCTCCCCCTCTCCCTCTCTCCCTCCCCCTCCCTCCTGTCCCACCTGCTCTTGCGGCACAACCATGTTGATGATGCGGAAGTCCTTTTTCAAACCGTGGCCCACAAGAGTGCATCCCATGTCCACCTGCCCTCCCCCTCTCTCCCTCCCCTCCCTCCCTCTCCAACCAATCAGGAGGTGTTTGGATTACCACCGTTTTTACGATTTCAAAACAACAGTTTATAAGGGATCTTAACACAACTAATCGACTTACATTTACATTGATAATTATACTTCATCATACACTGTGTTTCTATCCATACTGGTTTTTGTATAGGAAAAAGGTCCTGCACTGCTAGTTGTAAAGTTCAGTTACAGAAAGTGTTACTGGCTACAGAATTCAGATACCCAAGTGTTACTGACTAACGGATTTCAGTTTCAAGTACAGGTAACTGAATTAAGTTAAAAGAGGTAATAAGTTCAGTTCTGGTTACAGAACTGAGGTTTAAGAGCACCATAAAATCTATGTATGAGAGTGATACTGGTTAAATAATTTAGCTACAAGAGAGTTTAAAAACACAGTTACAATAGTGTGACTGGTTACAAAATTCAGTTGCAGAGTGTTACTGGTAACGGAACTCAGTTTCAAGTGAGTCACTGGTTGCAAACATTCGTCATAAAGTTTTACTACTTCCAGAATTTTACCGAAAGTATTACTGCTTTCAGAATTTAATTTATATAACAAAAAAAAAAACAGTAAAACCCAATTATAGAATTCAATAGAATACTGTAGATTACTCCCTCTACCAACACTGAGGTCCATTCCCTCTCCAACTTCCACTTCACCTCTCTCTCGACAATTCTTCTCAGTTAAACCCCGCAAGATCCCCAAAATCCAGTGTTGTGTATCGGCAAGAAATTTATCGAGATAACTCCGATACCGATAGTTATCGGTTATCGAACAGTCAGGGATCCTGATATATCGCTCCGAGACCAACAAATTCCTTATCGGCGATAAGTAGAAAAAATATAGTACGATATATAATCGTACTTTATAATATACTGTATTATATTTTTTACTGAATATAGCGTGGCATGTCACGTGCGGCAATCTGTTCCGTACTATGTGTAACGGAATAACGGCAGTTCAGTACGACAGAATAAGCCGTACAATTGTACGGTAAGAACCGTAAAATTATCGCCGACAGTTATCGGTACCAGTGTTATTGCGATAAAAAACCGATAATATCAGTTTTTTATCGGCGATAACACCAGTTTCAATATATCGTGCCAATATATCGATTATCGGCAAGCCAAAAAAAGGTACATATCGATTATCGGCAAAACCTTGCCGATACACAACACTACCAAAATCCCTTGCCATATTTTGCCCTTGTCTAGATCTCGACTACCCCACTATTTTCGGTTTCCAAAACAACAAAAGGCCTCTGACCAGGTATCGCAACTTGATGTAGGCCTTCTTCATGCTGATCAAGTGATGCTCAGAGACGCCCTCATCCTGCACCCCAATGGTCATCCCTCTCCCTCCCCCTCTCCTCCATCAATATCTTCCCTCTCCCTCATCCACCCCTGCCTCATTTTTTTCCTCTAACCTCCCCGAGCCACTACTCTCGTTCCAGACTCTAAAAAGACATTCCACCAGACCTCCTTCCTCCATGAGAACGGACAGCCATGCAAGAAACTTCTTCGACATACCCCTCCCTCTCTCCTTATCTCTCCCTCTCCATTTCCCTCACTCTTATTTGTCCAGCCTAAAAGCAAACCGGCCTGGTTTTACAAGAGGGGAAACCATTGAGATTACAATAATGCCTCTTCCCACCTGACTCCCTCCCCCTCCCTCCCTCTCCCCCCCTCTCCCTCCCTCCCTCTCGCGTCTCACCAGGTCCCCATGCTGCAAGCCGGAGTAGCGAGTCAAGTAGTCGTACACCGGCTCCACCTGCCAACCGCCCTCTCTGTCTCTCAGGCTCCGGAACGAGGGGAGAGAGATAGGAGACAGAGACGGAGGGAGAGGGATAGGGAGAGGGGGAGGGGGAGAGGGAGGAGGAGAGGAGGGACATTTCCACACTAAGCACTGAGCCTTGGGAAGAAAGTGTGTTGACCTCGGTCCACACTTAAAATGGTGAGCATGAGACACGAGTCCGGGAGAATAACAGCGGCAAAATTGCAGCAGGAGGGGGAGAGGACGTAGGGGGGAGGAAGGTCGAAAGGCATAAGGGGGGAGTCAGGGAGGCAGGGAGGGAGTAAAGAACTCACTGTTCGAATGTAATCATCAATGCAACAAACACCGGTATTAGGACCCTCTCCTCGAACCTAAAAACGAAAGAAGAAAAGAGAGAGAAAGGGTTAGAAAAGGATAGTGAGAGTGAGGTCTGGACATGTCTTCCACCATCCACCTCCATCTCCAATTGTGAGAGATTTCTGCCTCAAAAAAAACTATTATTTTTAACCGCTGTACAGGCTCGCAAATGATAATATGGAAAGAAATGGAAGACCCGGAGGGACGTCGAAACAGAGAGAGGAGCGAGTTCTTCTAGTCCAGCAATTTATCTTATCCTCAACTCCAGGATTCCAGGATTTCTTCCTTTTTTTTTCCATAACTCATGTAGCAAGATTTCGTTTTCAAACCATTTAAGAAAACAAAATTGGCTACACTATGTCTTTCAGACCATACGCTTAAAAGAAAAAAAAAACTAAAACAAAAAGGGCAATGGGACTCTCAGTCAATTGATTAGCATCCCAAATCACGGAAAAGGAACTACATAAATACATAAACATGACATGAGAAATGTAAACATACCACACTCACTCGGGCGAGACCGAGACGTGACGGCCTCTGAACAAACTCACTGCCATCCTCACGAATGCCCTGAGACCATGGATTTCCATGAACGACATGTAAAGACAAAAAGCCTCAAAAAGAAAGAGACCCTGACTACACATCAAGGGCAACACATGTCAAAATCCGAAGTAATTCTAACCCTTCCCCAGACTCTTCTCCTTCACTGCCCACCTGTAATCAGTAAAGAGTGCACGGACTACTTTCCAAGATATCGACCCTGTTTATCTTCTTCTGTTTGTGAATGGCTATTCGCATTGATAATACTAAGTTTGTCCCGGTTTGGTTTGCCTTCTGAACAAAAAATAGTGTCAATACTAAATTGGTTTCTTCTTAACACTATTTGTGGTTCATAATCGTCCACGTCATTTAACCTGGAAATATAAGTATTAACTCTAAAACAGGCTACTAATTATTTCTAAACGTTAATGGCGATTCACGGTGTACTTACCTACCTATTCACCTTTGCATCCGAGTATCATTCCCGAAGAGAGAGGGTGAGAACACGGAAGAGTGAGAGATGGAAGCTTCGATTCTGCCTAACTACACCGTGTTCTCCTATTAGTGTTATGGTTTTTTTCGTCACTAATCATGCACTCATGTCCGAATTCCGATTGGAGGTGGCCAATCGAAAGGAGAGATTCTTACTTTTCAATCACGACAGTCGCATTAATAATCTGACAAGTGTGCACGAAGAAAAGTCGATTCAAGTGGCGAAAAAAACATGAACGCTAATAGCGATAGAACCATAATTCCCCCAGAATTTACCCGATTGGAAACCCTTTCTGAAATAAGCATTACCAATTCTGGAGCTGCCAGAGCCACAAATTCGGCGTCAATTCCCAGCAGCATGCCCTGCAACCCTTCCATAAAAATAAAGTTTGTAAACAAATCACACATGAAAAAGGCTCGAATGCTCAAAACATCACTGAAACAGAAGAAAAAGTCATCGTAAAAACTATGTTATGGACGACAATCGTTCCGAAACAAGTCGTGAAAACAAGAGCAACCGATTGCAAACATTACATAAACTTTCGAACATGGGAAGCATGTTCAATCCTCAAAACATACCTTCATTTTAACGAGCTTAATACAATCTAACATGATGTAACTTAGCAAAACCCTACGGGATCATATCATAATGTAATGTAGCATCCCACTTCCTATACAAGCCACCACAAGGTCTTGTTAAAAGCCTCAAAAACATGCGAGGGAGACAAGAGCTCCCTCTTCCTTCTTTCCCTCCACCCACTGGTCTGGGCTGTTCTCGGGGCAGCTCCAAAGGCCAGAACGAACGTGGACCCTCTGATCGACTTGGTTCCATTACGAGCCGCTTAAATAAATCGTCCGAGATGGGAGACGAGCGTACAAGGGGCTGCCACGTGGCAACTTTCCTCTGTCATTTTTTCTCCTTAAAAAGCAACCCATGTTATTGCAAGTCTTGAAAAGACATGTCCTAGTACTGATTCTTCAAAATTAGACCACATGTCTTCTGCAGGCAGTAATTGAACCTTCAATGCAATATACATTGGCCACAGTTAGTGCTTATCATAGTTTTGCCTTTAAGTTGTGGCTTCTCATAGCGTAAATTTTCCAATTACAATCTACAAATCAGATGCTCAGATTGTTCGCTCTCGATTCCGCAACTTGCAACTCGCAAATGGCAAAACAATTTCGCAATACATGAAATGGACCAAATATCCACAAAAAAAATCTATCAGACCCTCCCCCTTGTCCAATGTCCTTTCTTTCCCAACGCCAACGAAAGAAAAAAGGGACCCTCCCAAGTAAAACCATAAACAATAATTTCTGAAATAAACCATTTGGGACCATTACAGAGACTTACTGACACGCGAGGTGGAACCGTTATATGCAACTGAACTTGTCCCTTTACATCTCCTCCCGAGGCCAATTGCACACGAGTATATTGGAGGAGACAGGGGGTCTTTCTCTTGCCATAAAATGTCACCTGTTTCCTTATTGGTCGAAGCACAAAAAAAATACACAGACATATAAGTAAGTCTTTGAGAAGAAAAAAAAAGCGTTTACTTTAAGCAGAAAGAAAAAAAAAGCTTCCAAAACTTACATTCTTAACCGATAGAGATCAGTTAATGACCAGACAAGCCAATTCTTAAAGTCAGAAAGCATTCTGGAAAGGTGGTCCATACTTCCCCCTTCACAACAAGTAGACTAACTAATACTGCACAAGGAATAAAGGGGACAACCCTATATGTTTCTTGTGTGTTTTATCTTATCTGGTACAAACCCGATAATGGACGATATCAATAACCATACACATTGGATGTCCAATGTTCCAATAACTATCATGGTGACCGATAAGTACGGATTAGTTCCATAATGGACAATGGCCGATTGGTATTCTCGAAGTATTGAACAGGATGTGATGTTTTTGCCGCAAGCCCACAATCCCACTATTGCAAAATCTCCTATAGTACGGTGGAGTACAGTGCAGAACAGTGCAGTACAATATTACACTGAACCTTGCAATTTTCGGATGTGTGCAGGTGGGCAGGTCGCCTGTAAAGGTGTCCACGTCGCCCCCCCTCCCATTTCGCTTTACGACGCCTTGCGCCGCGCGGTGCGTCATATGTATAAATATGTTTAGGGTTTTTTAGCATTTCTGTTTTTTTTTATATATAAAAAAACACAACCAATAAAAAACCCTAAACATATAACCCTAAAAATCCGAAATACCCGGGCGGTATCTTGCATAAGTGTGCAGGTCACGGGGCATTTCGCCTTGTGCAGGCGACCTGCACAACCTGCACACCGCGGGCGAGAAATGTAACAAACCTAACCTGTACCTTGACAAGTTTGGCAGTACAATTTCAATGCGCTGACAAAGTATCATACCTGAAAATAGTTGAGGGACCTAGTTAATGGATTAAATTATCCATGTCAGGTGTACGTCATTCATATATATAGTTAATTTGTTTTTAATCGACAACAAAAACCAGCGAGGATAACCTAGTCCAATAATCGGTTCTAAGTGGCCCCCAAAAACACCGTTATTGTTGTCGTAAAAATGTCACCCAAGTGAAACACTGCATGTTTTGGCAACCCCGGTAAGACATGTTCTCTTGACAGAATGGCAAAAAGTGTTAAATGAGAGCATATGTGAAAAACCCAAAAAAGTCCGAGAAGAAAAGGATTGTGGGTTCTACCACTTCTTGCATGCTGGTCGGTGTAATGCAAAAGTCGTTAAACAAAACCCAGTCACCCGGAGCTGAGCCTCCTCTGGAATCAGAGCGAGAGAGAGTAACCAAAGTAGCACTTCCTTCCGCAGCCTGTCTCTCTCCTTCAGAAATTCCCAAAGGAACGGCTGGACTAGAAGTACTCCTTCTGAGTCTACTGTCTGTCTTCCAATCTCCAGAACTCGCATTAGAAAGGCCTGGTGATGCAACTATAGGGGACCCTCCAGGAGACCCCCCAGGACCTCCAAGAGATCCTTGTGGAGGGGTTCCTCTAGTTTCAGAAGACAAAGGAGTAGTGGCTACTATAGAAGCATTGTGTAGAAGGGAGGTTTGAGAAAAACTGGAACGTCGTATTAGTCGATGACCTGAGGTTACATGTGGGGTGATCGTAGGAGAGAGAGTGCCACTACTAGCAGTGGGAGAGAAAGCTAAAGATCCAAGATGAGATTCACCATACGGCATAGGAACCTGCAGTCAAAGGCCAAGGAAGTCCACAGAGAAAAATCATTTCCAAATGGGACTACTTGCCTGTTACCATCAATAATGTTGACAGATTTCTCGTCAAGAAGCGACTTAAACATTTTGCCCCTGAACCTAAGCAATTTTTGTTTATCCATCATTTATATACACAACAATCTCCACTATATCTCGTAACCTTGAACCGATAAAACCATTTGGAAACCTCCAATCAAGTTTCAACTACCCTTGCACATTTTAACACAGTTTCTTCCAGGTACAACTAGAATTCCACTTTAAAATGGGAAAAAGTACAAAATCGAACCTTGATGTGGGCCACAAGATGACTTTTATAATCTGTTTCTGCACTGTCGTCTTGCACATGGGAAATTACAGCTGTCAACTCATAAGCAGCGCCTACAGTCCCACTATCCAAGTTCTCAGGGAGACGAGCACCCATAGAACCAAGCTCCTGCAAGTACCAGAATGAACACCGATAGAGGTGAAGATAAGGATCAATTAGGTAACTATGACAGATTCACAAAAACAGCAGAAGAGTCGTTCCTGCTAAGAGAAGAAAGCAGCTACTGTAGGTTAAAAAGTGGGCAGAGAGAGGAAAAAGAGGAGAGAGAAATACAAAGAAATTTGTCAGCAAACTGAAAGCGCCTGTCCTTGAATTCAACATTTCCCTCCAAAATCATCACCTTTTTTACTATTTCTAATCACACTGCTACACAAGCTTCAATAGTTCCATGATCGCCAGCAACTCGGTCCTCCTGTCTCAGTTTGCCAGACCACAAATGCAAAAAGTGAATTGAATCCTCCTAAGAGAACTTTTCTCTGATACAACGTCAAGTACCTCTGTCACTTTGACACCCGAGGAGTCCAGTTCAATGTCCAAGTGAAAGGGCAGCCATTGCTCTGAGCCCAGAGCTCCGGATGAGGTGCGAGCAATGGCCGAGACCTTCGATTCTGGGGACCGGTCCTCCTTCGCGGGTTCTGTATGCCAAAAGGAGAGCTCTTGATCTCCAACCACACTACAATTTATAAGAAGAATTTGGGGCAAGTTTTTTGGTTTGCGAATCTGCACATTTCCCACCTTCCAACATGCATTTTCATCAACTACAAGTCTTCAACCTGCTGATAGACTTTGTCTGATTACCACAATTACTGAAATTCTGTGCCTTTTAAGGACTTGCATCAAACACAGTCGTGTACTGTCATCAAGCACAGCTTCTTTACTCAATATTCAATTTGATATTTATTCGGTGAGTGTCTTGCCTGTGAGACCGGCTGATAACTGTGGCAAGACTGACACCTCGCTCTCACATCCTCCTGGCGTTGCAAACTTCTCTGCAAAATCTCTGCAAATAGAGGGCGAGGTCCAGCTCTTGGGGGTGGGTACTGCACCAATACCTCCCTTCCCAATCATTCAGCCTCACAACTTCCCTGTCCAAGCTATTGCTGCTGCTTCAAAACATCCGGGCTGTCAAAGAAGGCGACTACTATTTCACTAGAGGTTTAAGGGCTGAACCAATTCAAACGAACTTTAAAAGGAAAAGGAAAAAAATAAAAGGTTGAGGCAGAGTCAGTAACCTGGAGGTCTACTTGCAACATCCGTCGCTCCTGAGAGGAAATATCATGGAGAGAACGCAGGCACTGCACAAAATGATAAACCCTAAAAATTTGAGCCAACATTCAGACAACAGAAAGAAGCAAGAAAAGGAAAAATAGACAAGATGAGATCAAGAAGACACTACCCATCACATGGGAGAACCCCCAATCCCACAAATCTGTACTAGCATGGCAAAAACAGTTATATATGTTAACACCGTGCATACAACTTAAATGAGCCTTTTGTTGGTTGCAACAGTTTCACACCCAGATACAATGTCTTTGTAATGGGATATGGCCCCAATGTAATGTCCTGACTGTGCTTATCATCAAATGTAAACCATAATCAACATATTAAAACATGAGCCACACTATGAATGGGTGTGTTCAAACAGCCTTCTCGTCTCCTTCCCATTTCGATCTACTGACCCTTGGTTACTCCTGAATGCAGAAATCAATGTCCTCGGCTTTCCTAAAATTAGTCACTCCATCCGTTCCACCGTCGAACAGACACCTCCCAGAATTTTGTTTTCTCTATCAACGACCATCATAAGAAACAACAGAACAAACTAACCTCGCTTAATCCAGCCTAACCGAACCGAACATAACCACACTGAGTCCAAGCTAAACCTAACCAGTAGGCTAAATGTAATGCGAGAAGTAATAAAGAGGCGACCGCCCCTCACAAGGCAGCAGTAGGGCAGCAGGTGCCTGCCTTTGTTCTTTGTTCCACAGTCATCCCATAGAGAGCATCCACCAGAGAAGACTCCACACTCTCCTGCGAACTCACTTCCTTGTGGAGCTGTAGAGCCACTCCCAATTGCCCCACCACCTTCCTCTTACATATAAAATAAATAAGGTCAAATTTTCTTCAAACTATTAGACCACTTCTTCCTCAAGTACTGTCAAATTCGCATAAGCTGCCTTTTCTTAGCTTCATTTCCCAATTAACGAATCTATTCTTGCATTTTCATTCCTAAACCTTTCAATGCAAGTCAAATACATCAGTAGACCCCACAACCCACCAGATAGTTTACCAGATAGATACGTCAAGTCTCCGTTTACTTCAAGTCACCTCATGATCAAACTTTACATAGCCACAAAATAGTTCCTAATTTGCAGAGCCCCATTTTCACGTTGTTTCGTTTTGCCTTCCTCCTCTGGCTTGTGTTTCAAACACATGAAATAAGGGTCATACACCAGATAGAGACGAAAATCACCTGCTCGAGAACAAACTGCGAGAGCTGCCAAACACGTTCGCCCAAGGGCTTGCTTTCACTGTTCTCCCAGTCTCCCAATAGACCCATTGCTGATACTTCCCGCATTTGTCGAAGAGCCCGAATTAAATTTGTTGGCTGACCAGCCATAAAAAACCGCATGTAATGAATACGTAATAAACGCACGAGAAGCCCATCACCATAATAACATGACTCTATGATAAACATTCGTTAGTTATCGCCAGAATCCTTGAAACCCACTGTGAAAAAAAAAGAGGTTTGTGAGACATTTTGGACAAGCCGAGCACTAGGATAAGGAACCAAGCAAGGGATAATTGAACAAAAAGCAAGGTAGAGATGGAGGGATGGGAAGTGAAGAGGAAATGGAGATAGAAAAAAGTAGCCTACAGATCAAAAGTACACACAGGGGAAAACCGAGGGTATAATGCAGGAGAAGAGAGAGGTGAAGAAAAAAGCGATGAGACATAGTGGGAGTGGGTATAGAGAGAGAGGTAAAGACAAAGGAAAAGCAAGGGTGCTGGACAAAAGAATGAGATGAAGGGGACAGTTCGTCCAAAAGAAGGTGGGAAGAGCGAGAGGATGAGCTATGGAGTGAGAGACGAATAGGAAAGTGAAGGGAAAAGAAAAGGAAACGCGGTGGGAGGAAGAAAAAGCAAGAAATACATAGGAAAGTGAAGCACACATGTGGCGAGCCTTCTTCCCTCACATATTGCACCATGGGTAGAGGGAGCTCCTCCAAGCCATGGCCGATTGCCTCTTACCTGACATGTGCTCCCTTCTGCCAGTGCCAGCATGTGCAGAACAAATCCCAGTTCGCAAGTGAGACAAAACTCCCTCTCACAAATGTGATTTGTTACCATGTCTTTTAGCTCCGGTGTGAAGTAGAACACCTACACAAGTGACCAGGAACGCTGCCAAAAATTTACTGAAAAAGTAAAACGGAACAACCTAGATCACAAGAACATTACATTGACAGCGAAAAGATTTGCGGATTACAGCGAAAAGACCACAAAACACTGGTCTTTCATCAAACAACGCTGCAAAGCAGATAAAGTTGAAGGAGGGTGCCCTAAAGCCAGGCAAGAATAAAAAGCAATGCCCCACTTGCTGTTGGTGGAGATTCCCCAGAAATCTAGAGCTGTGGCACAAAAAAATATATCGGACGTTCTACTCAAAAAGATTGAACAGCCACGTCTGTCCCAAAATGATAAATGAAGATAGAAAGTGAATTTGCATTGTGACCAATTACATTGCAAATGCTGAGCTATTGAACAAGTTGGTTTCATCTCTTCCTAAGAAAATACAACCACATTCTCGTTTGGATATGAGTTATACATGGGACCTTATCTTATCCAGCAAAATTATAACACCGAGACATGAAATTAATACCTAGAAGAGCCCCATTTGGAATACCACTAGGACCATTAACTTTGTAACAAGTCACCCAGTTGAAAAATATTTTTTTCAAGAAGCCAACTGTACTTTGACGACGACAGTTCCAGCGAATTATACCGCAAGTACACATAACGGTACGTGTTCAACTATGTACATAGACGGAGACAGTCACTAAAAGTACAAAATAGACTGCGAAAGATGATATTCATCATCTCCTTTATTGCATTAATTTCATAGTATGCCATAATGACGACATGAGGTACTCAGATCAAACATTGTGGCCCAACATTTTAATTCCATTATTTTCCGGTCATCTAATATCCAATACATTATTTTCTACCTATTAAACCGTTTGGCATTCTAATTCTTGTACTTTATTGTGAGCAATTATTTTCTGTAGAATTTTAGCGGTACTACAGTAGGCGACAAACATTTCCTATATTAAACATGTACATATAAAAATAAAAAAATCACATGTTTACCGTGACATGTCCGACAGAACGAAGGTAGACAAAGGTTCATAACAGGGGCTATCAAATGTGAAAAGCCCACTGCTGCTGTTTAGAAAGAGAGATTGTACCTGAAGCAAAGCATTGATATGGCTATCGGAGAAGTCATTCTCAAGCCCTGCGAATCGCGTTCGATTATAATAACTGAAATCAAACTCTTCAAATTTTGCTGACTGTGACTGCTTGATCTCTACATGCCGATACCCTTTCGGAAGAGCCGGCCTTGAACTGTTGTGGAAGGTCCTTAAGCTCATCGATGACAAGTTAGTTCCATTTTCTATACCATCTTTCATATCTTCCCCCTGCAACTCCTCCCAATGCTTCACTATCAGGACCCTGGAAAAAGATGGGGCCAGAATTCCTTCCAAATCCACCATAGATACAGCCTTATAATACAACATAATCGAAACCTCTCCAAAATCTGCTCTAACAAAGCACAATTATCTGATAAACGGCATATATGGCCGTGCTATTTGCAGATTCCGAATCAACAGTCAGTAAACATTCTTGTCATGGGCTTTGAAGTAACGGAAAAAAAAAAAATAAAGCCCCGCTGTTGCAAAGGCCTCACTGGTGGACTTGCTTCTAGAAGACTTGCACAATTGCATCTACCACTCAAGTGTAAAAACTGAATTCCGTACCGGTTTTTCCTGCAAGTAAAACCCTACCTTAGACAATTGGCGACCATTCCTTAAGGATAAAGTGGCCTCTAGGGCAGCTGCATAAGACATACCCCTTCGCCAAAGAGGATTTTGGACATATCCCACAAAGTCCACAAGACTCATAGCCTCCTGGAGACTGTT
The DNA here is from genome assembly GCA_037447655.1 of Zygnema cylindricum. Taxonomy (NCBI): domain Eukaryota; kingdom Viridiplantae; phylum Streptophyta; class Zygnematophyceae; order Zygnematales; family Zygnemataceae; genus Zygnema; species Zygnema cylindricum. The sequence goes on from JBBHKE010001687.1 coordinate 251,395, forward strand.
GTCAACAGTCCGGGGAGGTAATCCGACACGCATGATTGTATTCGGGTCAAGGGCAGAGAGAGCCATGTCTTCAGCTTCCAGTCTGCATGGCCCTCCCTCCCCAACTCATCACTGTCCAATTCCAATGGCCCACCCAGCAATCTCAAAAGAATCAGAAATGGACAAAAGGAGATCTCTGTGATGTCTCGCTGTGAGTCTGAGTGCCCGAGTCTGGTAAAAAAGCTGTTAACAAACTCTGGACGTTTCGTTGTTGGTTGGAAGTCGCCTACCTATAGGCATGAGAGAAAGGATCTTGCTCTTGAAGAGGTATTTGTGGAGAAGGAAGTAGTGGGTCAGGAAGCTCCAGAGGCTGTGAAAACATGCTGACTGGAGCGTCATCTCGACTGCCCCAGAGATGCAGAACACCGGCAGAGTCTCCAAAGGCCAGAAGCTCCCCCGAGGGCGATACATCACAAGCCAGAAGGGCAGCTCCATCACAGCCAACCTGCCAGCACCCAAAAGCAGTGGGTAATTGAAGGATTGAGGGAGAGAGGATGAGGCGACTGGATAACGCTGCCAAAACAGTTTTGTTTTGACTCAAGCAACATAGCTGCAAGCTCATTTCAGTGGCCGATAAAGTCTCTGATACGTCAAACATTATCTGGACATAGGCATTTGTCCTTTCTCGGTGTGTCTTCCTAAAGATAACCGCATAAAATCACATACATCACTCAACAAGACACATACAAAGTCATATTTTAAAGCCTCCGTAAAGAACGGCAGAAAAAAAGACAGGTATAGACATTTCTTTCCAACATGTGAGAGGATTATCTGACAGACGGTGCACCCAAGTATCTCCCACATAAATGAAAAACAAACAAAAAAAAACAGTACAAACCTGATAGCTTTGGAAAGCAACTCCTCCTCCCTGCACATCAGTGAGCATTGCAGCCCCACTGGCTGAAGCCACCAGCAGAACAGACGAGAATTTGGGTTGAAACCTAATCATACTGGGTCCTGGAGCAAATGGTATATGAGTCAAAGCCCTGGCAGCTTGCCGGATATCAAAAACCTGTCAACAATCTCCAAGATTACCAATAAGACAATGAACCGAATGTAACACAGCCATATGAGCAGCCCTCCAGTCTCTTAAAAGTATAAAGTATGGACGTGAATTTTCGGCATTATAGGACAAGACATGCCATCATTTTGAAGGAACGAACCAGCCTCACCTTAATAAGAGGATCGCAGAAAATCCGTCCTGCTCGTTGAGAGAGTCCACATGAAACGAGCAAATCACCCTTTATGTCTAATGCTTGGACCGGCCCTGGAACCAATAAAAAACCACACGCAGACTAAATAATTCTTGGCAAAAAAAAAAAAAAAGAACATCAAAAAGTTCAGGCCACATTGAGCTAGCCATCTCAGAAACTCATCTTACTTCAATCTCTGCATAAAGTCGTCTATCCCTGACAGCCCTATTTCCACTATGCCAAAAGGAGCTCACGTTCTAGCCAATCCTGAGGCCAGGTATTTGAAAAGAGAGAGCAAAACTTACCAATATGTGCCTCCAGTGTGCTCTCCACTCTCATAGTGCGAACATCTCTTAATGAAAGCTCCCCACCTCCTCCTCCACATACTACCAGACGACCATTGCTGCGAAGAACCTCCACGCCTTGACTGCTGCTTACCTGCCCTCCAGTCCCTCCAGAGAGCTCAGAACTCATCCTGCATCCACCCTTGTAAAGTTGTCAGACAAATTAGCAACTAGTTGCCTCGTTTTCTGCTCCATTCCCCCTTTTCTCCAACCTTTCTTCACCAGACTGCGCCAAACTTTCGATGTCTATCACCACAAGGGAGAGACGGTCCTCCTACTTCTGAAATAACCCGTGCTGTCGGGAGATCAAATGTTGCAACTCTCCCACTCGAGTGGCCCAGCAATACCCGTGTGCCTCCTGTCCTCTCCCATTCCAGACATCGAAGATCTCCTGCAGGCTCTCTGTTCCCTCAACACAACAAAAACACAAGAACAGAAAACATAGCTTTTCAATGGCATTCAAAAACTCCCCGGGAACACCGATTTCTAATATTGTTCTGCTGTCAACTAGATTTGCACTGCAGATCCGAGTTGGGGACCTTTATCGCCAGATAACAGGTTGGCAAGGATAACATGTAGAGCCATACACTTGTACTGATCCAGTCAAAAGTACTCGTACAAGAACATGTAAGTTGAGTTGACCGATAGCCATTTGGCTCCAACTAGCCTCCTGCTGAAATGAAGTGTCGAAAGTTTTGATCAACCTAATCAACTCTGTTCAGATGATTTGTTTACACAAACCTATGACACAGACGCATCACTAGACCAACTCATGTTGCTCTTATTGATTCACATCATCCAATAACCTAAATTTCACGACAGCAGATGCTACTTACGCAGCCACACCTTTGTCAACGAAATCGAAAGTACCATATCACAAAGACTTTCATGGCAGATGCCACAGTGGCAAAGTCCCACCTGTAAGTCATAATAGGCAGTCCTCCTCTGGCATGAAGCTGCAGTGCGTCTGCACTGGCCGATAGAGGTCCATGTGCCGCCGTTATGAGCAGCCCACGAGTGAGAACCGGCTGCACATGTCCTCTCCATTCAGAGTAACGGTCTAAAGATGGGCAGAGATAGCTTTGCACAGCACCCTGCCAGCCAGACAGCGAGGAACCGGCAACATTCCCAACAATTGTGAACAAGTACAGGAATGTAAAAGCGGACAATAAGCCCTGAAGGACCTCAAGTTATTCATTATTTAAGGTAACAGTAGGCTTTGCACAGATTTAGTGGATTTCAGGAAAATACACCCTGTATCGCTATTAGCGTTAATGTTTGTTTCGCCGCTTAAATCAATTTTGTTCTGTGCACACATGTCCAATTTCCATTTTGCCGCCAACCAGAAGGTAAGAATTTTATCTTTTCATTGCAACTGACGGATTAATACCCCGACACTAACGCGGACAGCTAAACAAATGTAGCTTCAGAATCGTTTGACAGTAAGATAGTCTTTCACAATACCTAGCTATTCCCCGTGAAAAAGTACAGATGTTTTCCGATAGACAGAACAGGTACCAGCAAGCCCAAAAACATGTAGCCAGAGCTCAAGCTGGAATCATGTAGAAAATTTACAGTAGCTGTGTCCTTTACTAGCTATTAATGCAGCAACATGGTGTTGCTTTATTCAATGGACCTCAAAAGGTAGACATCATTTCACAGAAAAAAAACTAGTAATGTATAAGCAAAGAATCGAGTACCTACTGAGAAGTAAACGATCAAGACAACATGAGACATAATATTAAGTTGCATTTGGCCACATAGATACTCTTTCTCCAACAACAACAATGGTTTAATAAATAGGCCACAACAAATAGGTGAGTAACACTAAAGCAGTAATGCATTCAATAGAAAATGTGTCCGCCACCCCCAAGAGCCAAAATACTTATCCGAATCAAGATTTTCTTCATTTAGATTTTGTTGGATTCATAGACTCTCAGTATAAGATTCCGAGTACTAAAGGAACTACAAACAAGCTGTATGAATTCTGGGTTTTGAAAAAATGAATATCGCAGAAGAATCAAAATCAAATTGAAGCTCTTTCTTGGTCAAATAAAAAACGATATTCAACATAGACATAAATTAAAATTTATGACCAGATGTTTGGGGTTTTTAGGTGAAATCGTGACATTTGCAAAAACAAAATTGATAAAAACATCTATAAACAAGTTAAAAATACAAAAACCTCTTCAAATGGTGTCATATTTGAAAATGACTTACATTTCACTATTTCTAAACAATCTCACTTGAAAGATAAATCCCTATAATGGCCAATTTTTGTATTGTAGATGGTTACAATCGAAATTGACATCAGTACAGTGTAGAATAACCTTCCATGCATACTAAAAGGGTTTTGTAATTTATAACCATAAACAACAATCATGGACATGCTTTCAAAAACTATATTCAAAAACCATATTCAGCACATGTCAGACAATGTATACAAGTTTAGCGTACCCCGACATCCATTCTTGAAGCAGTGCTAAAATACCCTGATTGTGTATGTGACGTGGACATTCTAGTGCCTAACCAAAATAAGTATAGTATAAAAGACATGAACCAGTGTCAAACTGCAAATCAGTTTTTTTCGAACAAAAATAGTGGCCCTATTCAGCAGCTGGACAACAACGATTGAACAATCTAAAAAGGGGAAAGTTTTTTTTGTGCAATCTTGGTAACTGTCGACCACATTAAAATTAGGTGCACATTTCTTAAGGAATATTCATGCAAGTTCCTGGATAAGAAGTAATATGACGACAAGCTTCCACATAAGCCCTTCTTTGGGTTGTCTTGTCAACAAACAACACTGACTGTCCATCGAATAATTATTAAAAGCAATTGGTGTTGTAGACATGGACTATAAGAGCCACTCACTCTTGAGACCAAATGGATCCTAGCCTTCTTGACTATGATACCCCTTACATTACGCCCAGCGTGATCTTTTTTATTTATTTTTTAAATCAAGAGGCAGACAGATTTGGCTACATCACTCACCACAGGGACTTTTACCACATTAATTCTCCACGTGCATTTGATCAGTTTAAATAATCGTAGGCATGGCTCGCAACACCGGTTATGAGAATTGTTTTTAGATTGGAAGTAAAGAAGATAGATTATAACATTTCAAGAATTGCTTTATATGACTATTAGGTATTCATGTGTGGAATTTGAAATCATAATGCATCCTCCTGTTCTGCAACTTATTTCTTGTAGGCATAAAGGTCATGTTCTGCAACAAAGTAGCCAGATTAATAGCTTTTACGGAACAAAAATAAAGAATTATGTTTGGTTTGTTTTTCCAAATGAGCCTCTAACATCTTACATCCATAACATGCGCGACCAAAAGAAGAAGTATCCTCGCTTGCAAACATAACAATAAAACGTTTAATATGCGTATTTGACAATAGAAAACTATAAAATGGCATAGAGACCCCTTAGGTCTAATTCCAACATGGGTATTGAAACATTTTTAATTTACTATCATGAGTATATAAATATAGGAAAATTTGCCACATTCCATGCACATCAAATTAACAATTCATACGTCCTCACAACCACCTTCTTTTCAAATTCGAATTTGAACATGAATCTTCACCGAAGTGGATAAGTCAGCAAACAAAACTAAATTTTCTGCTACTGTTTGTCTCCCTTAGCAAAGCAAATGTACGAAAGCATACACCAACTCTTGGATTTCTCAAATTTGACCCCTCTTGCTAATAGAATCTTCTCACACCTAACCGTCCAAGGATTACCTAAAACAGTTCAAAAGTGAACTCATTCTTAACAATCGTATGATTGGGTGGTGCTTCAGCCATTCCCCACTTTGACTATCCTTGCGATGCTTAACATAATGTACGGCACAGTTTGGTTAAAGAAGTTCAGTCCGTACACCAGTGGAGGCCGTCCAGACAAGGTCGTACGTAGGGTCGAACGCCACAGCGCAAACTGCCTCATCCGTACGGTGCTGCTGTACAGTCGCGATTTCCAGAAGCTCTTCGCCGACCATGGCTGCCAAAATCCTAGAGGGAAAAGTACAGTGACATTAAGGTGGAACAGGACATGGCTAACGAATTAAAAGTTTCGTATCGCATCGAATTTTTCTTCGACAATTCACAATTGTCAATTTTAATACCGTTGAATTTAAATTTGACGGTCAATCAGTTGAACAGCTTTGACTTTCAAAATATTGTAACAACCGGTTAAAATTTTGCACCTTGCAAGGCAACCACGTGGAAGCTTAAGCACACACGTATGGCCCACGTGGTAGTCGGAATTTTAAATTCTTTTGGGAAGACAACAAAAATTGGGAAAAGCACATATTTTCTAATAACCATTCTCATGGCACCACGGAATGCCAACATTATCTTGAAAATGAATCATGTGCATTGCTATACAAGAAACTTTATTGCATTGTATGCATAAGTTGTTCAGTTTAACACAACCATATTTTTTACGGATAGATAATTTGTGACAAAATCTGTATATCAAGAATATTAATTGTACTACAATATACCAAGTAACATTAAGATGGCGCGATAATCGTCTCGTCAACTTCCCATTTAACCTCATTGAAATGCGTATAAAGTTAGTGCTCCTAATGATTCGACATCGGGGAAAAATTACCTGTTCGAGGTAAGACCTCGAGGTTTCATGGAGCTTGTCCGTGGTCCGCTTGGTATATCTCGAATGTGTAATAAATATGAACAAATTGAAGTCATTTCCAAAAGTGAGATTTTCATCGTGTCTCCCAAAACTCAAGCAGTACGTATAGTCCGCTATTTTTTCTCCTTTTGGAATGGCAAATTCTTCCATGAGATTAACTTTCCCTCCTACATGCCATATCCAGATGATCCCACTCTCTTTTGGTTGTGGGATTGAATTGAGGTTTCTTTCGAAATGTAGAACGTTCATTACATTTTCGATTCTTTTTAAATCGAATTGGCCATTCATTAAAACATCAATTTTGTTGTCTTTTGTTTTTGTGGCAAACGTTTTGTGATTATCGTTCGTGTAAATTTGGGAGGGCGAGGACTCGTAGAGCTTTGTGCACAACTCACGTCTAAAACTCGTGTTAAGTTGAGGCAGTGTCGAGTATCCAATAATTGGAACCCACCGCGAAAGATGATGCCATCGTAACTTGCGAGATATTGATACCTTTCTTTTTTTATTTATAAGTCCAAAATGTCGTTTCATTTACGTTCTTGTGATGTTTGTCGTAAGTGTATTTTAATCAAATAGAATTGAATTGGCTAGGTTTTTCACAATAAGTTAATTCTCAATTCTTCTTTTTCACTTCATTTTGAATATTGCCCTTTTCTTTGTTGCTATTTTTGTCGTTTGTAAGGGGAAATGCGATACTTCCGACATGTGGTTCATGATATGGCATAATTCTTGTGGCAAACTTATCTTTCAAGGGCGCGTCCACTACTTCGTTCCACATTAAAGTAGTAATGTCGCGTAGATATAGGTACGTGGAATCATGCGCAAATTAGATTGGATAAGCTAGCATGACAAGAGTTTTTTTAGTGTACATTGGGAAGGTGAAAGCAACATCATTGACTTTAGCGAATACATTCACATCGCGGAAGATGTAAGCCTTTATTAAAGGTTCATCTTCATCCAAATTTGTCATCGTTGTTTTCCCTAAGATATTACGACCTGTCACCTATGCTAGATTGTGAAATTATGTGGACTCTATAGTCCTAAAGAATGAGCAGCGGAAAGAAAGACTCTAAGATAACCCTGACCCACTATATTTCATCAAGGAATATATGCCACCTAGGCAGGCAAATACTCTGACCAACCTCACCCTTGTGAGGAAAAGATTTTCTTTAGTCAAACACAAAATGAATCTCCCACTTTGCTTCCATGAGTGTGGTTATAAAGTTATGGTTGTTCAAAGAAAACAAATTTATACAAATATCTTTTGGGAGGGCATCAAAAATATCATAAAATTACTAAGTCCTAGATTGACTTACTCTCATGCCTATCCACTAAACCCTCCCCCAATTAGAGGATTGTAAATTTTGTACAATAATATACTAGCCGCCACAAAAACTGTATGGTAGTTGTACAACACCACTAAAGAGGTGGTACCATCCATGTCCGACGCCATGGTTTCGTCTCCTCCTCTTCGATATATAATGAGGTGTTGCCACGTGTCATTTGGAGGCTACTTGGGCGTATGGTGCCAAAAGAATCATTCTAGCTTGTCAGTGCTCACGCGGGCCATCCGAACATTTTGCAACTTCTTTTGGCACCAGTTCGATTATGCAGCGCGCCGAATACTTTTGAACATTTTGCTCTATGTGCGCTTGTTTCGTTCGATTTTATGTTATATAATATATTTTCCGCCGTTAATATTTGTAAATGTTTTGCGCCGCATGTGTGTATTGGGATCTTCTACGACTATTGGATACGAACGACGTCTTCGAGGCTTGCAAGAACTATGTTGGGCCAGGATCAAATTGGACCAGTTTGCACCTTTTTTTGCATAAGTCATCTTTTTTCTCTCTCCTAGCTTTGGCTATCAAGAATTGGAATGGCTTCTTTTCACTTCTGTCTCTTATCTTGTGTCTCCTTTTAGAATCATAAAGTGTGTAGGAATAATCTTTTTCGTAATTTATACTGTTTGTGTGTTGTTGCCAACCACTCCAAAATTTTATAAGTAGTCTACAATTTGATTGCATTTTTATGTTGGTAATTTGCTTATTCTTATATTATATTTTTTCTCGCATGGAAACCTCTTAGGTCCCAATCATTTATATATTTATTCTCATCATGGTCACGTTGTTGCGATCACAATAACAAAACATAACTTTGCTCTTGTGACAATCCGCAAACAGATCCAACCATCCAATTATTATTACAACGTGCATGTCCTAACGTCTTAACTTTTATAACTTATATTAAACTTATGATGTTTTTCTTTTAATAACTCGATAACAAAATAGGATAGCCAAAATGATTGTATTTTTATGTCTACAATAATGATTCGAATCATTTAATAAAGCTAACTATTGCGATAATGCACCATTATTTCACTATATGTTAATATCCTACCTTGCCGGAAAAAATAAACAAACAATTTTATGACTGTAACAATTTGATATCTCGCTACGATAACAATCATATACCCACCAAGTTATTTCAACATGTATTATACATATGTATTGGATAATTTTTTTGTTTTCTAACATCATAACACTTCTTGCATCTCTATTTATTTTGGTGAAATAAAAAGTAGTATTTTTTTGCTCAAAATGGTTCCACAACATGTCATTCAGACCACTCTTAGTATAGCATTTGGCTTCAACATTTTTTGTAGAGATACGTGGTTATTTTTCGATTTAAAAAACATTAAATGGCAAGATTAAACATCGAAAATGCTAACACTTAGCCTCGAAAATGAGCGATAAACTGGCGGTTTGTCACATACGATGGCTCGATAATGAGATTTGATAACCATTGTCATGTTACCATATAATGTCAATATTATGATAAAAAAGATTATAAATACATTGTTGAAAGTGAAGTTTTATTGCACTACATGCATCCCAAACTTTTATGTATCAACATAACCATACTTAAATAATGCTCATGAAAATAATGTGTGATATACGTAAAGATTAGGTGTTGCGTAACGATAACCTCTACGAGACCACTATTTATTACGAATATAATTTATCATGCACTAGTATAGTAAATATGTTAAGTTGTCAAAGTTCACTAAAGTGCACTATTTCGGAAAAAGTCCTCTCAAGTAGACTCTCCACGGAGGTAGTTGTTCCTACTGTTTCGTCCGTTTTTGCAAAAACTTGGCCAAGTGAAATCTTCCTAGTTTAAGGACCTCTATGCTAGGTAATTAGCAGAACGCTGATCGGGCGAATCCCACGACTTTGTTTTCTTTGTGTCCATAGTGAGGACAAAAAACTCCACCAAAGTGTATTATTTGGGCTTTAGCTTAAAAGAATGTTTCTCCATCGCCGTTTATTACGTTGTGGCTTCCAAAATATTGTTGCATATGTTTCAAACCATTTTTTAAATTTTATATGGCAAAGGCTTGAACACCTCTGTCTGAAAGGTATACGCAAAATTGTTTAACTTTGTTTGAAATTTTATCTCAACTTTAGCGAATTATTCGATGACTACTATTTATTCGATTTTTTTTCCATCAAGGCATATTTAGAAGGCGTTTTAGTGATTTACGAGGAAACATAAATAGATGTTATTCAAAAACACTTTATTTTATGGTTTGATGTAGTGAAAAGGGTCAACATACAACGAAGGCGTTTGCGAATGGTTTGAAATTTAGTTATGATTCAATTTTTTTTTTGACTATCCTTTATTGCCTTGTGGCTCACAATGGATCGTTGCCCACGTTTGAAAAGCACCTAAAATGGTTGAAAAAAGTTGAACGAATAAGCGGAAACAAAGGGCAAGCTTCCCTGAAAGCTTATCGTTGGTCATCAACCAATGAAGGGGTTGATGGTCAGTTAGGAACGTGAATGGCTTGCCGTAAATATAATGTCGAAAATGGACAATACCCCATACCGCTGCGAGACATTCACCCTCGTAACTACTGTAATTCGATTCAGCTTGGTTATTGCTCCAGCTGGCTTATGCCACTACGTATTCCTCTCCATTCAGCTCTCTTTGCGTTAAAATGGCTGCAATGCCAGGCTTCCCGAAGGTGGTTTGTAGGCAAAAGGGAAACTTGTGGTTATGAGGTCGAAGAATGGGAGCGCTGGAAAGGGCGGTTTTCAGTTTTTGAAACGCTTCTAATTGGGCGGGTCCCCTAACAAAAGGCACTTTCTTCTTGAGGAGGTCATTGAGGGGAGAAGCAATTGTACTAAAATTTGGTACAAATCGTCGGGAATAATTGGCTAGTCTAAGAAAGGCCCTCAAACTGGTGAGACCGGTAGGTGCCGGCAGCTTGGTAATTGCCTCTACTTTTGCTTCGAGAGGAGTGATGCCCTCGGCCGAGATAAAATGACCAAGGTAAGGCACTCCCTCGGTTCCAAAGGTACATTTGGCCGGGTGACATTTCAGGCCGACTTTCTTTAATTCCGAGAGGACCCATTCGATGTGGCGGGCATGTTCCTCTACCGTTGCGGAAGCAATTATCAAGTTGTCTATATAACATCTCGCAAATTTGCATCCCCCAAGTACCGAATCCATGACATTTTGGAACACATGGCGTTTTTGAGTCCAAAAGGCATTACTGCCCACTCCCATCTATCATCACTACCCTAAAAAGCCGTTTTATGGCGATCCTTTTCCTTAATCTCGATTTGATTAAACCCTTGACGTAAGTCAAGAATACTAAAAAATTTGGCTCCACCCACATGATCAAATATTTCCTCCGCGAGAGGCATGGGGTGTCGATCTTGTACTGTCCGAGCATTTAGCTCTCGGTACTCTCCACACATCCTACACTCCGTAAAGTTCCCCTCCAAATATTTATTTCGGGGCATGACGGTGGTAGCGACGAAAGTAGAGTCCAACCGATAGATAAGTCCGACTTCTTCCAATTCAACACATCGTTTATCCACCATTTCTCATTTTGTTTCCGACAGGCGGTGGTCCGCTTGAAGATAGGCCGATCGTCTTCCTCATCAATCGACATTCTATATGTGGAATGACGTCCTATATCATTCATCGAGAAAGCAAAAGTGTCTATGTGACAAAAACCGTGTCACTAAGCAATTCAGGTTCCGAAGGGGTCAAACTGGTACCGAATTTCCACTTCCGGTCCTCCAGGCTTTTAATGGTTAAAGCTTCCATGGCTTGAGCAAACGCCAATTGTTCATTGGCAATGAGATATTTGCCTAACTCGTACGATATTAGGGCTTGCTGAAGGCAATTCACCCAGTGGTGCCAGCTACGAGTCGGAAATGTAACTATCCAATGCGGTGCAGAACCGAGAAACGGTAGAACTATGGATTGAACGGCAATATAGGCCGAAATTCCCCAAGACATATGACTGGGGTTGAGGAAATCATGGATAGAGATGTCTTTAACCGATTGTACGTGGGAAGGGAAAAGAAAAAACTGAAATGGATTTCCTTTGAGACTATGAGAGGTGCGAGAGGAAGCATGACGTGAAGGTGCAGCCGTATTCCCCCCCCCAACTAGTTGCAAGGGGTGATTCTGTGCGTAGCGACCAGCTGGAAGGCCGAGACCTAAGACAAATGATAAAGATTGTGGGTCCATGACCCTACCCAACAAAGTAAAACGCTGTCTATCTGAAAGGCCGGGGGCTGCAGTAGTGCCTGGTATAAAATTCATAAGATGCTCCCGTTCTGTGGCAGTAGGCTCCACTAACTCTGTGGCAGTAGGCTCCACTAACTCTCCAGTGATATTATTTCGCAACATTCCTGGACGGTTATGAGAGTATGCATGTGAATTAGGATAAGACACTAAAGTAGGAAGTACCTTGAGTGGTTGACAGAGTACATTAATATTGTAAGTCGGAGGGTGGTCTATTTGGACACATGACTGGACTTGGTGAAAGGGAAGCAAAGCGATCTTAATGTCTGTAGTGGGAGGTCTTACTAAAAATTAGCCTCACGAAGACGACCAACATCGATGAGGTAAGTCCATTTGGAACGAATGTGATGTGCAAGGGACCCATGCCGAGCGGCATCGATAATTAGAGGGGGTCCAATTAGGTGTTTATGCGCTTATAGTCTGCCAAAACTGTAGGTCGTGGATCATTATAAGCGGCGACATTCTCTAAAATGTATGCGACTAGCCTGGCCATGGTTTGAAGAAGATGAAAGACCCTCAAAAGCTCAAAAAACAATTTTGTTCGGGGATTAGGACCTTTGCCGGCCCAAGACATGCCTTGACATTCCCACCCCCCGAAAACAAGGTCTATCGGTCGGACATTTCGTAGATGATGGTTACAAAGGATGCGTATGTCTTGTGGGAGAGCTGGGTGCATGTGTAGAAATGCTAACTTGGGAAACAATTGTGGATATTGCGATCGAAAAGATTACATTGGTGTAACTGTGCCTTTTTAGCTACTGCATCTATTTCTACCGCATAGTAGTGACGAATGAGGAGACCATTCTGTAAACATGCTAATTTTGAATTTCCAATCCCAAGGAATAGGCCTAAAAAAACGACCCCGTCTGTATGAGGATTCAAGTGTACTGACTTTCAATTGATAGGAAGGAAACTCGAAGGATCGGTTGCAACGGAAGGTACAGGAGAGATAGGTGTTGATGGTATAGATAATCTGGACTTATAAATATTTTCAAATGTGTGAGAATTGACAAGAAAACCGGGCTCCTCAAAGAGCTCGGGTAAGGGAGAAATATCTGGTATGATTTTTTCGGCCGAAAGGGAGTGGAAAATTTCCTCCCCAACGGAGTTCCCCAAAAATGCGGGGAGAGCCGTAGCCGCGTGAGCTATAATGGGCAAAGGTCGGCGGACTGAAATGAGAGGGAGGCAGATTTTGCACTCCGGAAAGTGTGTCGGTCGATAAGAGAATGTTTGGTCGTGCATGTCCACGCCACCACCAATTCGGAATATACCGTCTTGACCTACCAAACACACATAGACGTTACATTTAGTGAGAAATGCTCTGACGATAATTTCAACGGACTCATTTTTCGGTTCCTTTCTGAAACCGAAAGATGAGCGGGTCTTTTGTGATTCCGAGGACCTGCTCCATGGTCTCGGCCGAAGTAAGAAGGCGGGTAGCTGTCGCCTGAAGCTTGTCTGCTGTCAGACCAAGCTTGAGCGCAAATCCAGTTCCGAGGATCATGGGTTTTGCCTCGGTGTCCATGAAAGGAAGAGTGGGGTGAACACCATTCACTGAGAATGATCTCCAAGAGCTATCAAGGAAACTGATATGGGGATCGAGATTACGACGCTCTTCCATAGTAACCGGTTGAACCGATGAGAGACTGCGGTTTAACTGCAGAGCCCTCAAAGCGGCTGCTGCTGCGACCTCATCAACGAGGGGAAGGGCTTTCGGTACATCCTCCATCATCCCTGAAAGAATACTTAATCGCTCCTTCACCTGATGAGCCTCGTGAATAGTGCCATTGAATATGGTCAGTGCCTCCGCCGCGATGGTAGAGGCCGTTTCTAGAAGAGGAGGCCGAGGCTCTTTTGCAAATGAGAGTGGGACACACAAATTTTGTATTTTGCCCACTCAGTTATGGTCTGCTGAGCCCTTATCAAATGTAGCTAACCGTTGATGGACGGTGGAATCTCGATGGGTTCGTCCAGCCAACCACGGCATGTGGACAACGGTCCTAGCAATCCCAGTAAATTGGGGTTTCATTTCCGCCATGAAAGCTGCAAATTGCTCTTTCATCATGGCCGCCATTGTGGCTTCAAACTCGGCCTTCTCTCTCTCTACGAGAGATCTTAGGAGGAGCTTCCTCTTTGTCGGTCTCCTTAGGCAGAGTGACTGGTTGCGCAGAACGGCCGAAATTTTGCCATTATTTATCTTATTTTGATAACTGAAATTGGGGTCCTTGATGTGGAACCGATAGACATAATGTCCCTTTTGGTGGCAATGAGTGCAAGCGACCGCCTTGTCAGGACACATGCGGGCATCGTGCTCGGTTTTCCACATCGGAAACACATTCGATTTCGGGGACTAACGGGTGGAGTTCCCATGGCTGGCGTCATCTGGGGCCTATTGGGAGGCCATGGGTTTCTAAGTGGAGGAGGAGATGGATTAGCCGGTTCCCTGTGAGGAGGTTTGGACCGCTCATGGATGTCCCACCCCGATTTCTGCATCTCATACTCTACCTCATATTGAGCCGCTTGCTCAAAGGTGAATTTCAGTCCATTCATCTGGCTGAGGTGGTTTTGGATAAACCTGGTTTTTGATAAACCTAGTTTTGGATAAACCTGTTTGATGGACCTGGAAACTCTTCCACAAATTTCTTGACAGCCTCGGACTTGAGGTCCGGTAATGCCTCTCGCAGAGTTTCTATCGAGCTTGCAAGGCAGGAGCAGTTTCACCTGGCCTACGCTCGAAGTTTATCAACTCTTTCATGTGATCCGGATTTTGCATTCGGTACTTTTCTTTGAAGCCATGTCGTAAAAGGGAGGATGTGCTGGTTGTGCCAAAGTTGGGCTGGCAAGGAACCTACGGGTGTGAAGAGTTGGAAAGGTTTCCTCCGGAAAGTCTTATTCAGTCCCCTCTAGGTATGACCTAGATGAAACCGAGGACAATGATGACGTGGATGTCAGACCAGACCGCACTGACAACGATCAACGATTCGCAACCGGATCGGATGTGGTCAACGATTTGGGAAAATCCGAAAGATGTAACTGCGAATGATGATAAAATGTACCACCTCGGGTGGACCCGGATTGATAAGGAAGGTTATCCCAATCCGTGTGCAAAAGACAAAGGGGAAAATCCTGACTACAATAGTGAAATGTTCTAAACGGCCTGACCGAGATGCAACACGTGTCACACCAATCCACACTCGTACAATCAGCTCACGCAGCCACTATCAAGATCATGTGGTCAGATCTATCAAAAAGTCTGAAAAAACCTCTACCCTGCGAACAAGGGGCAAGGCCGAAGAGCCAGATCTATAAACAAGCAGGCAGCTATCCAAGCACCTTTCGGTGCAGATCTAAAGCAACACAATGAGAAAAAGGCTTATGTAGGGCCATCCATGGCCAGATCTAGAAAGCAATTCCACACCAGATAGTCACTAGAAAACTTCAAGGCCACTCAGGGCCAAATAGCATGCAGGGAAAACATAAAAAATGCTAATGCTGAATCACAAAGGTTCTAATCAAAACTGATCCACACTGGTCCCCGAAACGAGTGTCCAAACTATAACTGAATGCTCTTGCACTCGCAAGGCATCGACTACCTACAAACACTTTTAATACTGTGGTGAGTAGTAAAAGTGAACCGGACTATGCAAAGCTCGCGAATGTGATCCGCTCCGAAATTCGCTCCGAGCAACGTCTCCAAAAGTGACCCTCTGCGAGACTCTCGGTAACGTGAAGATGTACACCGTGGAATGTCAGACGACAAGTTGAAGGACAAAAGAAGGTGCCGGTAGAAGAAAAATAACAAATAAGGAACACAAATACGATATATAGGAAAAGTGCGTTAGAATAAAGTCAGTGGCTTCTCAAACTCCAGATATACAGCCAAACCTGTGACCACAATAATCTAAAGCCAGCAGCAAACCCTAATTCCACTTGAAAAACCCTAATTCCAACACCAAACCCTAATTCCCGACAGCCAAAACTCAAAATTTGCAGCTAAGGAATAGAAGGATACCGACCTAAGGACTAAAATCAAAAGGAATAAGCCTTAAATTTGCTGCAACCCTAATTCTCCAGCCAAAACCCTAAATCTGCATCTAAATCCTAATTTTGAAGATTTTCTCTAAATGTGCTGCCGAATTTATGTTTTACACTACAGCCAAGAAATAGTGTGGCAGCAGAATAAGAGACAAAGATTGAAAGAAAGAAATAGCGGAAAACTAAAAATATAATGTTTTTTATTTATATAAAATAAATTTTATATTTTTAGGAGAATTTAGTTTTTTTTTTTAGTTTTACAGAAAATAATACTAAGCCTCGAGGTAGCCACTAGGCTCTCGGGTCTTCAACATACTCTTTACAAGTGTTATATCATAATGAAAGCAACAAAGCAAAATAAACACTTCCAACCAAACCAAGAAATTCGGATTCGGTAAAAAGGGGCACTTTTACAAGACAACCGAAATGCCACACAATCAAATACACTGAAACAAACCGTCCAGCAATCCGGAGAACAACACAGCCCAATACAAGGTGCCACGCCTCAAGCCTCCACTCGACCAATCGCCAAAAAGACAAATTTGGAGTGAAACCTTTCGGACTTGGCCGAATCCGTGTGGATTAAAAACGAGGCAGAACACAATGAGAGAAAAACCTGTTTGCTAACTAGCATCTATTACTAGCTAACAAGAAGAAAATTAAATACTGGGCAATCGGTGGCAAGGAGGAAGCAAGAAAACAGCTCCACTGCCATGAGAAAATTATTGTCCGAAAACTAAATTCTCTAAGTCTAAGAATTAGCCTAAGTAAGACTAAGCTAAGCCTAGCGCGAAACTAGCCTATGTCTAGTCTTCTTTACATGAATGAAACTACTTAAGATGTTGGCCATTAGGCAGCCAACATCGTTTGCGATACGTCTAACAAAATCCACAATCCAAGGGTAAAAACCCTTCCTATCTAAGGGTGTGCGTGAACCTACGTGGGTTCACGACTTAAATGCGCACCAATGAGAAAGCGCCAGCAAAACGCCCATCGTACATATCATTTGTACGTCGCCAAAGTCCACTTGAAGTGAAAAAGTACCAACGAAATCGAAGGTACAGGTGAAACCGAAAGTTCATAGGAAACGCCAGGTACAAATGAAATCCACAATCGTACTCCAAAATCGCCTACCTACGAAATGAAACGAAACAAAAGTACACACAAAATTATTACATATTCAATCAGACGTGTACGTGAATCGCGTACATGTCACAAATAAGTGAACCAGCGTGAAATTGCAAGTGCGAATGAAACTCATAAATGCGTGCCAAAATATCGTGTGTGCGAGAATGATATCATGCGCTGGTGCACAATATCGTGTGTGCGTGCGAAATATCGTGCGCATATGCAAAACATCGTGCCCGCGTGCAGCCGATACCATGGGGCATGACATTTGAGGCCAATTTTTCTCATTTGTTTGCATGTTCATGGATGTATGCTCGGCTCCCAAACACTTTCAGCTGAGAAATGGCTGGTCTGAATCCATGCCATTTCTCAAACGGAGTTGCATTCCCTAATGCAGATGTTGGACATCTATTGCGCAGGTACACTCCTGTGCATATTGCCTCCCCCCAAAATTTGGAGCTTGTTTGATGAGTGGCCATCATGCTGAGCGTCATTTTGTTAAGTGTGCGATTCATTCGTTCGGCGACACCATTCTGCTGAGGTGTGCCTAGAGCTGCTAGTTGATGTTCGATTCCTTCAGAGGTAAGGAAACTCTTAAACTCGGAGGATAGGTACTCCCCTCCATTATCGCTTCTCAAACCGATTATGGAATTTCCATGTTTCTTTCAGCCATAGCTTTGTATTGCTTGAAGCATTTGAATACCTCACTTTTTTGCTTGAGTAGGTAGATGTGGGTCATCCTTGAGTAGTCGTCAATGGAAGGAACAACAAATCTCTTTCCACTGCAGGATTTGACCTTGGTTGGTCCCCACACGTTTGAGTGAACAAGTTCAAGTGGCTGAGTAGCTCGTCTTCTTCCGTCTTGGGGAAAAGGGAGACGGTGCGATTTTCCCGATTTGCAGCCACGACATGGATAATGTGAGTCAGTCACACTGTTGAGTCTTAGTTCATGAACAAGCTGTCCTTTGACTAGTTTTCTCATACCATTTGTATGCAAATGTCCCAGTGTGCGATGCCACAGCATTTGATTGTAGCTAGGCGTTTTGGAATCTTGTTCTGTCTTTATTGGCATTTCAGACTTCTCGACTAACATTTCCGGTTCCTCTCCATGTGGAGATTGTACATTAGGTGGATTCTCTCTACTTGATTTTGGGAGAACTGCGCTTGCGACAAGTGCGAGACCTCTGGGTTTTGGATTGCACTTCAAAAAATAGGTTCTGTCTACCATTCGTTCACCTTCTGCAATTGTGACACCACCTTGCATGAGTTTGATTTTTCCATGCTTCTGCCAAACTGGAGTAATACCATTGTCCTCAGCTTGAGGAATAGAGTATAGATTTATTTTGAAGGAGGGAACATAGAGCACGTTCATAATGGTTCGTGATTAGATTCGGCCATCAACTAACGCCTCTATTTCGATGTCTCTTTTTCTTGTGGCATGTGCGCTGTGGTTGTCTCCCATGAAGATCTGCGATGGAGCGATTTCACGAAAGTTGGAAAACCACTCTAGCCTGAAACACATGAGCTCAGATGCACCAGTGTCCACCATCCAGTGGTCATTGTTGTTCGCGATGGAGGACGCCATCACTGCTTGTGAGGTGACGATCTCCTTCCCCTTTCCCTTCCCCTTTTTAAATTTTGTCTCGTCTATTTCCCATGTAATTTGTCATAGGAGTATTTTCGGCTGAGCGAGATGAAATGACTCGCCTTATCGCTATTAAAACATTTTCTGTATGTTTTTCTGTCCCAATTCTGATCTCTCTTCTCTTTGTTTCTATGCTTGCTAGAAGCGTTTGCAGTGCTTTTGGCAAAAGAATCACGGCTCGTCATGATTTTGGTGTTGAACTCGTCTTTGAGGAGCGCCTCAACAACCTTATTCCACTTCCATGAGTTTACATCCTTTTGATCCAGCCAGGTGAGAATCGGTTTGTACTCCACTGGGAGGGAGGACATGAGAAGAGTAATTTTTGTGTCGTTAGGAAGGGTGAAACCGACGGGGTCGGCTTCGACCAGCAGATTAGCATAATAGGAGGTATAAGCCTCCATCAACATTTCGTCTTGATAGATGGTTGTCATTATCGTCTTTCCCAACTTGATGCGTGCTGTCATCCTTGAAAGCTTGTGAGTGGTTTCTAAGGATAACCATATCTCGGCTGATGTCTTGTGTCTCGTTACATTTCTCAGTTGGTTGTCTACTAATTCCTTTATCAGAATGTTCTTGCCACGGATTTCTCTCACATCACAATCGCTGATTTTCTTTTTCTTTGCATTTGTTGGGTTTGCAGCATCTACAGCAGTTGGACGTGTCTCAATTCTTAGGACGATTGCAAGACAAATTCTCTCCTCTAGAGCGGCCTCCGCCCTACTCTTCCATAATTGATAGCTGGCGCCCTCGAACTAGTCTAGTGAGCCAGGTGGGCCCGTAACCTGATACGCGGGGTCGGCCCTTGCGAGCGACAAGGATAAATCTGAGCGACACAGACTTCCGACTCCGGAGCAGAATTACACAAGGCTCAGATAAATCAAGTGACCAGGCAGTTTGATCAGAATTTAGAGTGGGTAGAGATAGGACAAACACAGAGTAGCTTCAGACAGTTTTGTTACTTCCCATTATAAGAATAAAAGTACAATTGATGCAAGACAAATTCTGTACGGCGCCATCACTATTTTAAGCAGGGTGGACATCTTGTCTGTCTACTCACTTCTCATATTAGCTTCTGCTTTTCGGTACACCGTCTATCGCTATTAGTGTTAACAATTTTTTCGCCTTTAAATATATTTTTTCTCCGTGCACACTTGTCCAATTTAGACATGGTGACCGCCAATCGGAAGGTGAGAATCTTAGCTTTCAATTGCAACTATCAAATCCATAATTCGACCAGCGTGTATGGAGAAAATATGTTTTTAGTGACAAAAAAACATTAACACTAATAGCGATTCACGGTGTAGCTTTTGTTTTTGAGTCCTTAAAGCTAGTGTTGGGTATCAGGTAAAATCATATCGCGATAATTTAAATTTTCGATATATCGAATATCGATTGGTCACAGGCCTCGATATGGTACGGAAAATCGTACCAAAAAGGTACAAAAAAGACGTACCCCCCTCCCCCCCCACACTGAGGAGCGCCACGAGGAGAGGGGGGGGGGTGGGGGGAGGTTTGATTTTTTTTGACCTAGCGTCCACTTACTTGCGGCAAGAGCAAGACATCTAGGCTTCAGACTTCACTTCAAACAGAAAGTTATGTCTACCATTCGTTGTCCTTATGCAATTGTGACTCTATCGCGCATGAGTTTAATCTTTCCGTTTTTTTGCGAGACTGGTGTGATGCCACTTTCCTCAACTTGAGGAATAGAATAGAGGTTTCTTTTGAAAGACCAAACATAAAAGAAGTTTTTCATGGGTTTCGGTATTTAGCTCGATTTGGAAATTCATTGGTTTAACTATTTAGCCCGATTTCGAAATTCACGAGTTTCGGTATTAAGCCTAATTTTGAAGACTTCCACTTTCCCATTTTGTTTATTTAGGGAATGGCCCCGACCTAGGACGTGGGTATTGAGGCGACCTGAATGCACCACTTTTGCATGAAAAAAGCCTTTGAACATCACAAAAACCCTTTTCACACCCCACTAATAACGACATCCACCATTCCATTTCGTTTGTTAGGGGCATGTCCCCCCACTTGCGACGGGGTTGAGGATCCCATCAGTGCAAATGATTCACTCTCCCTACTGATTACATGGCACGTACACGGGTGTCGGTACTTCGTCAAATTTCAGGTTCTTGGGAACCCTGCGTGCACAACCTTGGGTACTTAACCAAATTTCGGGTGCATCCTTCTAATGAGAAGGGGGAAACCTTTACTCTTATTTCTTCCTTAAAGAAGACGTTGAAACCTAATCAAATACTTATTGAGAGCAAGAATAAGACAATCGTGTGGACTTTTTCAAGACGACCTCAAATTCTCACTTTCACTTGAAGTATGCCGTCTTTAGCTCTTCCAATACCATGACTTTGGATTTAATTTTTTCTTATTTAATATGATCCTTGTCGCAAAAACCAAAGATTTCTCCTCCGCAAAGGTGTGGTATCGGGGAAGTGGTATAAAGGGGAAGGGGTAAGAGAGAGAGGGGGGATTGTTCCGAAATCTTTAAAACAAAAAATTGAATCTCAGGAGATTGTAGTTGCAAGGCTACTCTACTACTTACAATACCTCGATCCGTTTTAAGTTGTAAGCAAAGGATTTATCTCCCCAAACATTGGGAATTGGTTAAACAACGTCGCGACATATGCTCTCGGAGACGTACGAGGCAGCTCTATGTTTAGGTGGGTAGTTTCCCAGGGAGGTAAAAAGAGTCGCTTCTAGCATGGATTCTTCCTTACAAGCGTCAGACATAATCTTACATATGGTAGCTTTGCACCACCAACTTTTCATTCAAGCATAATTAACAATTAGGTGAATCAGTTGTTCCTCTTGTATTAAGTTGAATTAATATTTCGACACCGGTTCATCAGTAGTGTAAAACTAACCTGCCTCATGACAGTCAAATTCAACGCATGTTCCCTATTGGTGGGTGAACAATCCAACACTTGGGGAATTTTTCTTCACAATGATAAGAAATGCCAAATTTCAATGGCCTCCCTCTGGCTCCTTTGTGTGTGGACATTTGTGTGAGAGGCGACAACCAGATCACAATGCCAACTACTCCGAGGTCGTAGGGATTTGAGAAAGGTAGAGCGAGTGTGGAGGTGCAACCTTTATAACATAATAAACGACCTCAAATAGGCGAAAACGTTTTCTTCACTTCGGGCAAACGCTTACCAAGCTTGGGGCAAACGCTTTCCATTCACTTTTTCTTCTCTTCTCATTTCCTCCCACACGTTATAAAAATGGGTCTAATCGCAGCGGACCGCAAATTGACATGACTAAAAAAATACCAACACTTTTGTTGACTTTGCGCCTCAATAAGTGATAATTGGATATTTCTAACTTTTAAAAGGCGCCCTCTGGGCCCATAACTTGTAGTTCAAATTTAACCATTTTAAGCTATTAAAAGTTTTTTTAAAAATATGCACATCCGACTCAATAAAAGATATCAGTCTATTTCAATATGTACAAAAAATTTCGCAATTTTGCAGGCCCATATTGTTAGGATGGCAATATGAGATTTAAATGTCACTCTGGGTTGGTTTTCAGTGTAGGTGGGTTTTGTTGCGTGTCACGTTGCACATTTAATTTTGTTGCGTTTCTTTGTTACTTTTAAATTCGTTTATATTTTTTCTGAGTGTGAACGGTTTGTTTCATTCCGTTTGTGTTTTCGTATAGGGCTTTTAGTACTTTAGGTTTGCGCGTAGTGCATCTAGCAGCTTTGTTTCGTGTAGATTACGTTGTACTTAAAGCATTGTACTTTAAGATATTTCGTTTCGATATGTTTCAATTTGCGTCGTACGATAATTTGCGTCCAAGTACATGTGACGCTTCTAGAATTTGATTTCTAAATTTAATATGGTGACTAAGGGTAATATTCCATTAGGCGGTCCTAGTTTTTGTACGGAAAATTCTACTGACAGCGTTTACTGGAAGTCCGCTCCATTGTGTCGGGCCAGTAAAAATCCTTTCGAAATTATGATAGGTGGCACGTAGTTAGTGTTCACATTTTGAAAATCTAAAAATATTTTTCAAACGGAAAATCTAAACGATAATATACCAGCAGAGTTGGTTAATGATTTGTACGAAAAGTTTGCGGCCAAATTTTAACTTTGAAAATGGAAATCAAAATTTCGAAACAGAATGGCAAAAAGACGTAGCATACTTTGAAGGTCGCTTGATGTGAGAATTAGCGTGCGATGATACTTTTGGTTGAAGTGTATTCAACGTGGCAGGCGGCACATGGCTTGTACGACGTGCACACGTGTGATCGCTTGTTCAAAGTAGATATGTTTTTTCTTTTTCACGTGTACCAATGGTAATCATCCAGTGGGCCCCAACACTCCTCGCGAGGAGAGTTGTGGCCCACTGGATGATGTGCGCGATTGCTTCGCGTATCTCAAAAAATGAAACATCCAACGGTCAAGAATTATGCCTACATCATTGGAGCTTCCCGACAGCTTTCCATAACGATATTTCGTCTGACAAAAAAAAGATTATGGTACGGCTTTGTACGACACTGTACGAAAACGTACGGCGTCCAGTAACGATCCCCACTTTTCGTCTAATGGAATGTTACCCTGAGGGTATGTTTACATCAGACGAAAAGTGAGATTTAAAACATAATTTTGTATTGCAGCGATACCAGCTATATTTTTTGAGTCAAAAACAACATTACAAAAATAACGGTGCGGCCCCATGTGGCTAAGTTCCGGTTTTTTTCTGTCGTTTTCTTTTCAAACCTAGCGCCGTACTGCTTAAGCTGCGACTGTACGAAGAAATCACAAATTTGTATAGTACAATTTGCGTCATTTTCTAACTTGGATGTACGAAAATTTGTCGTCTTGCGTTTTTTCGACCCACTGTCACGTCATCGTCAAACTTATCATAAAACACATCGTCAATGTGTTTTAAGCTAAGTAAAACCCGTTTACACCAATAGGAAAATAGTTTTTCATGTGTGAAAATTTTTCAAAATTTTTTGACGAAAAAAAAAGTACAGTGTTGTTTGGTTTTGCCTGGTGGTACCTTGTACGGTTTTTTTTTGCAGGGGTCTCCGTGCGAAGGTGAAAATCTGCGAAGTCATGGCGGCCGGACAGGCGAGGTTTACTCAAAGGCATTTCGTACAGCCACGGCTGCAAGGCTGTACGTCGACGATGTCACGCAAAGACATGCGACATACCAAATCGTTTCAAAAATTACGATGTGTCTTGCGACGCTTCAAAAAGTTTCGAAAAAATACGGTGCGGCAAAGACAAATTGTATAATGTGACAGCCGTCATGGGTATTGTTGACTTATACAGTCGTCACAAACTTAAGTAACAATCTCAAGAGAATGCATAGAGACACTTGAAATCCGGGTCCGCCGGATCCGCGCTAATATTCAAAGTAAGTACGCTAAGTTACAACTATATGGGGTCGTACCCTAAGATTACGATTCTCCAAGTATCCGGGAGAAGACGTCGACCGTCTGATTACATTTTGGTCTTCATCTGCGAAGTAAAAAATCGCTCTATACGCCTCTGTATTGGAGAACCCATCTCGCGGAGGTGGGTTCACCAATACAGAACCAGTCAATTCGCTACACCTAGACGATAGACACGTGCGTCGATGAAAAATGAAAATTTTCACACGCCCCCAAAGTCAAGTGCCTTCGGACAAGGTGACCGTAAAATCTTCGCCGAAAAGAAATACGGTTTTTTCAGAGTGAAGGAGATCTCTGAGGTACATTGACGCGGTACACTTGTGAAGTACATGTACATAATAAGTAAGTAAGGATTTACATACGAAAATGGTCGGTTTCCAAATCTTTGACGATTTTAGAGATTTGATTGTCGAATCAGAGCACGTATGTAAAAAATTATTTACAGACGATACGTAATGTAACCGAAGCCTCTGTAATACATAACTTTTAGTGTCCGTACTATTACAGAGTTCTCCTGATGTAACCATACCCTAAGTTAAAATGCCAGCTAGGGAGGGAATTACTTACAACTAAGAAGATATCAATGTAGAACTAATGTATGAGAATTTATGTGAGTTTTCCCCTTCTGAATTATGTTATGTCTCTAACTAATGTTCATGAGAAATCAATGTGTGTATTGTGAGTTGGTTGATATTTGATTTGAGATTAAATTCGCTTCCGCATTGTATAATTTGCTATTTTTTCCGTGCATTCCGATTGTGTTTCGATCCTTTCACATATTTTTCTTCTTCCCAAAAAGCTCTTTTGGACACCTTCATATACACTTCCTCATTCAAATCTTCACTTAAGCTGGCACTTTCCACGTGCATTTGATGAATATGTTTGTTACCAGGTGCAGAAATAGCTTTGATCTTTCTTAATGAATCAAAATTTACTGCACGTGCATATTTTTCCGTGTAATCAAATCCGTCAATCTGTTGAAAGCCCTTACGCTCTAACCTGGCATTATTTTTCACAATTTCTCTCGAAGTACCAGCATTTTTTTTAAAACCAGCTTTACGCAATGGCCTTTTTCCCTTCAGGTGAGCTTACCTCCCCAAATGTACGATTGTCAACTATTGATTAAAGGTTTTTTTTCCATGTTGGTGGCCATTTCGCATGATTTACAAGCTTTCGCGTAGGATTGTGAATTGTTTGGCCAGCTAAAGGCGACGAAGTACTAATTGTGCTTTAATGTTCTTCTTCTACATTTGGAAATTCGTCCTGTTGACTAGAACAATTTTAGCATTTATTGGACTTGCTCCTCATCTACACTCCATTCATAGAGATCAGAATTGTTGACAATGATAAATTTCCCTATTCAAATTCGCTCCTTTCTCCACTTCTCATTGTCCATTCCTCCATTCAGATCTCTATCGCTTCGATACGGATTCGGATCTCCAAAACAGTGAGATTTCCCCTTGCGGTTTGATTCGGAAATCTTTTGATTTACAGGGCAAAAAAGTCCGTCAGCTAATTTTTGAAGGCGGTCTTCAACCATGGCATTCTTCTCTTTTTTCCCTCTTCTTTTATAACAAATGGATGGGGTGGGAGTGACGCCTCAAAGGCCGCCCCTCTAAAAATAAAGGCACTGCCACTAGGTTCCGGATTCGGTGAAAAATGACTGTTCTGGCAGATCCAGATCAGGTGGAGGAGTAAAAAAAGGAAATGGAGTCCATACGGGTTTCTTAATCTTTTCTCCCATGGAAACCAAGCTAACCCACCTTTCATTACTCAACGAAACACACAAGGCTTCGATGCAACTTGATGGGTCGATAGACATACAACTACAACGCAAAAGCAAGTGGAAGCAATAATAAAGAACAAACATAAGAGAGAGTACTCCATAGAAGAAAATATATTCCACGGAAGTATGTTTTACAGAAAATATTAACTTTCGGCTCTCTCTCCACTCCTTTTAAAAACACAAAACACTGCTCTACCAACAGGACTCCTACACGCAAAAAGCTAGCGCCTACCCCACGTCTCCAACAACGGAAACAAAAAGTAATACAAGTATAATCAAAATAGCAATGACCGAAAAATAGACCGAAACGTCACAAGACCAGAAACTGAAACACAAATTAAACCGGAATCGAACAAGACCGCCACCTAATAAAATTGCTAGATCGCAGGATGCCTGATTCAACAATTGAACCTTTCATAGCAAAATTCGTCGCACTCCTCAACCGTTCGTTGGGTCTGCACGGTTTCGCACACTTTCGTTGTGTTTTGGGAAAATATACAGTTCTTTGAAATGTTCGTGCAGAACGGTTTTCCTTTACGGGTGACTTTGATCGGGCCCGAAAAATAGTTGTCCATGATGACTACTCCCAAAGTGGACGAGAAATCCGCATCGATGACTAAGGATCCCGTGAAATAGTTATTAAATATAAATCTGGAAAACAGATTGGAAAAATTGAGCAACTTTAGACTGTTAATAAAATTAGTGTGGGTTTCATTGACAAATTTAATATAAAATAAATCATTAGGGGGGAAAGTAACTCACACACTTGTCTTAACAATAAATATGGAGATGCGCATGACATTCAAGCTTTTAAGGACGAAAATCCGCCATTCACGCTAATATTTGTGTTAGTTATGTTGCCAAGCTTAACACTCTGAAATATTAGGGCAATTTTTGTGGAGACGACATGTAAGTCAATCTAGCGTTAAGCTCCACCTGTCACAATAATCAGTGTATAACTAATGCAATCAATCGATTCGGAATGTTGGGTCAATTCTCACGGATTATATAAATGTATCATTCCATCTTTCATTTCCAAAAATCACAATAATTATTGTGGACAGGTGAAATAACGCTTAGGACAAAATGAGTAAACAAAAAACGACCTTTGGGGTACAATTTTCGTATGATTCTTTCCAGGTTCGTTGTTTAACAAATGACTTTGCCATCTAACACCAGTTTGGTATTACTGACACGGTTATTCGGGACTTTAGGGTTTATAAGGGCTTGCGAAGAGTCGTTTTAGATTTTTCAGAGGTTGTTCATCATTTTGATCTTGAAAACAAAAAGTAAACAACATAAGATCATACGACGAAATTTTTGAGCATGAATTCAAAACTCACAATTGCTGTAAAGATTTCAGGTTTTTGATTGAGGTCGGAATCCGATCCTCAAAGCTGTTGTACTGCAACCTCCTGCAAATATACCATGAAATGTTTTCCTTAAAAACTCATATTTGCATTATGTTTACAAATATAAATATTGTCATAAGATGTTATTGAACACAAGCACTAAAATTTTTACATCGTATTTGAAAGACATAGAAGAATATTTTTGTATGTTTATCCAACAACAGGGTAAGAACCTGCCGACAACAAATCACAACATTTAAATCGCAAAGAAGATGAATTTAGCCAGAAAAATGAAAGACAGAAAAGGTCTTACAAAGATGTGAGTTTGGTGAGTTCTCCGATGGAATTTGGAATGGTTCCATTGAATTTATTGTATGCCAAAGACCTGGAAATAATAATAAAACTAATGTTAAGTGATGATACTCATAAAAGCCCCATGTTTTAAATAGAAAGAAATTAAATAGACAGATAAATGAAAAAACAAGAGAGAGACAGAGAGAACAAAACAAGCGAACGAAATGCTTAAATTTCACGTGTGTACTTTGAAAGAAATGAAGTAGTGCAGATTTTTTTATTTCTCTTTTTTCCATATTCGTTTACTATTTTTTGCCGTCCTATCGTTTCTAATCCTTCTTGAATGAGAATAAGTTAGAAATTCATGGGTGCCCCGAAATTCAAAACCATTCAAGTTAATGAATAAATAAATACAAAATCTAGTTTCGATTAGCATAAGTTTGTGGACAAGATTATATTTACAAATAATATGCATATACTTATGCATGCAAAAAAAAAAAACTGATAGAATATTCATAAGCAAACCTGGTATACATTGTCGTTATCTAAAGGGACTAATGAAATCGTTGCTATTCTAATTCCACAATCCTTGATTCTACTAAAAATGTGCATTAAACTCACAGTTGTTTCAAACGGTGCAATTTTCCGATGCCGATTGGAATCGGACCTCCAAGGGAACCTTCTTGTTCCGAAACATCTCTGAAATTTTACAGATGAAATCGAATTACAACTTAGATATTTACGATAAATTTCGATAGTAGATGCGTTAAATTACAAATCATGCGGAGGAGATTTTCAATGTTCTATTGGTTTTCGTTTCAGCTTTTCGTGTGAAACGGATTTTGTTTGAGAAAAATTAAAGGTTCAATTGTCTCAATAACGATTCGCGGCCCATCCTTTATCATATTCTGTGTTGAAAAACATTACCGATGTAGTCTTCCTGATTGTTTTCCAAACTTAAAGCAAAAAATTACGAAAACAGATAGACTAAAAAAATCGCACTAATGGGAATTTCCAGACAACTGAAAAACTGATTTTTTGTTCTATTTTTTCATTTTCTCAATTAATCATTTTGCTTTTGCAAATCACACTACTCTTCAGTCAAACATTTCTAACACAACTGAATCTATTAAGAAAATTAAAAATATATCAAACCCGTAAAAAGAAAATCTCTTACAAGATTTCGAGGTATTGTAAGTTGACAATAGTGTCGGGAAGAACTCCGTGAAGACGGTTGAGCGGAATAACCCTTTGTTTTTAATAAGAAAAAAAAGGAAAAAATGGTAACATTTAATAAACAAAAGAAGAAAAATGAATTCAAGGATTCTTTGCTTTTACAAATTTGAGAAGAAACTTAAAAAAAAAACATTTTAAAATATTTTTCAATGAAGTTTGAACGTGTACGACGCATGAAAGCCGCCATATGGCAAAAAAACAAAACTGAAAATACTAATTTTAAGTATATGTAGTGAAAAGGGGAAAATCTTCATTAAAATTTGACATACCTGAGAAAAAGCACAAACAAATCTATAAATTGCGTCGTAGCAATGTCAAATTACATTGCTCAAATTGCATAAATACCCAAACTATTGACATCATTGATTTAAATACTGGCAAAATAAAGATAAAACTGAGAAAGAATTTCACATACAAGGTTTTCAAAAAAGTAATATTTCCAATTGCTTCCGAAATTGTTCCCGGAAGATCCTGCAAGATTAACGTTCTACAAAAAAGAAAAGAAAAATAAAAAACCGAGGGTGATAAAACACTTTTATTGGGTGAAATTATTCATAGATAAATTTCAAGAAAAATTCTTTTGATTTCGAATCAAGCAATCACGATAGTCATATAATTTTTTTTTCTAGCCTAAAATGTTTCTACACAAATGCAACCAAAATTTTGACATTTCGGAAAATTCCCATGCATAGTGTTCCAAGGTTAATCGAAGAAAAAATCAATTAAAAAAACATAGAACTCATCAAGTCTCAATTATCGACCGGTAAAAGGTCCTAATTTTAAAAAATTCCATTTCAAATTCTAATACCATTTTCTACTTTAATTCGCACCCAACTTTCCATAAGATATTAACGAAGCCAAAAGGTCGGCGAACGGGAAAAAAAAAATAAAATTAAAAATGAAAACGAATTCTCACATGTTTACTACTCGTCCTTTGGAATTACAAGAAACTCCGAACCATTTTGAACAATTCCCATTTGATAAATACCAAGATTTCAACAAATTGGGTTTGGAGACCGGAATTCCAAATCCCTCCTTCACCTTAATTAGAGCCACTCCTGCACTCGAAGAAAAAAGAGAAAGGAGAGGGGAAAGGGGAGTGAGGGAGAGGGGAGATGAAGGACATTAGAGTGAGAGCCGAAGAGGGTGAGAAGAGGTAAGAGATTGAGGGAGAGGACTAAATGGGGGAGAATGTGTGTGAGAAAGAGAGAAAGAGAGAGAGAGAGAGAGAGAGAGAGAGAGAGAGAGAGAGAGAGAGGGGAAGAGGATCATAACTGGCTGTGACAAATGTCACGGTCAAATATTGATGGGAAGCATGTTTTCCAGCAAAAAGGGTAAAAAAAATAAAAGGAAAAAGACTTATCAAATTGCTTGTGACAAATGTCAGTCCCAATTCTCTATTCCGACAGAAATGCAGAAAAAGACAAAATCAACAAAGGTCCATAAATCTCAAAATTAGGCCATAAAGAAATTGGGTCATCCCACAACAATGTTGCGACAATTTCACATATCTAGTATATCTTTCGCTTTTTTCCAGAAAATCCTCTATGGTTGCCAGTTTAGTCTCATGTAGGTGCGATATTATTTTTTATTAAAATAAAAACGTCAGCTTTTCCAATATGAAAAGAGCAAAATAAAAGTTCCAATAAAGCTTCCTCTATGCAGATAGATGTCAAGTTGGGAAAGACATTTCTTGCACAATGAAAAAATAAAAAAAAATAATGACAGTAATAATACATTGTAAATTATGAATTTCATAAAGAGAGTAGATGAATACTGGCGGATAGTATAAGTGGGTGGAAAGAAGGGGAGGGGAGGGAGGGAGAGGGATGGAAGACTCACTATCTGAAAAAGACATTTTGGCTCCTTCTGCTGCCAGTGTTCCCAGAAAAAGAAAAAAGAGGAACAGAACGGAGGAGGAGCTGCACCGAGGGCAAAACGAAGAACGGAAAATTTGAAAACTGAACAATTGCTCACAGATCGCAACAATGAAAAATTCAAAATGTTTAGAACTAAAATCCCAAAAAAATTAAAGTAAACATTGAACAAAAAGGCTTACCTTGACAGTCCTCCATTTTGGGAAGTTTTTTGTAGGGCCATCACCACTCTTTCTCCTTCTCTCTCGTCCTCACTCGATCGCTCTGGACCTCTTGCTCTAGGTCTCGCTCTCTCTCTCTCGCTATCTCTCTCTCGCTCTCTCTCTTTCTCTCTCGCTTTCTCTGTCTGGCCTCCTTGTTCTCCCTCTCTCGCTTTCTCTGAGTTTGTGCGAGGGAGTGTAGACTGAGTGCGGAATGGTTTGCGAATGGAATCGGCTCCGTATGAATATATAAGCGCGACCGGCATCGCGTCCGTACATCATCGTACAAATCACGCCAGTGCTCCTGTACTGTTATGCGGTCCGTACCATTTCTTCTGAATTTGCTGTTTCGTCCATGATTCTCAGTTTTCGAAGTTTTCAACGTTTTCAAAGTCTGTTGGTTTTCGTCGTCGCCGCTTGGCTTGTAGTGCGGGCGACGAGCATGGCGTGAGGCGTCACGTCACGCCAGCGACAGGAAACACCTGCCCCGCTCAGGTCGCATCTGTCGCGCCGCCGTACTGCCGTGCGAAACGACACGCCGAGTAGTGCGACTATTTTTAGTAAAGACACTAAGGCCGAGTTTCCATGTTCTAAGGTTTCTGTTTCATAATAGAGCGGATTAATGGATTTTTGCGCGGCTCTTTCGATGGTACGGAAACTTCTGTACCGGCGATGTCGGCGATGCCAGCGTGGCAATTCAAAAAGAAATGTGACGCAGTCCGACGGCTAGTTGAAAAGTACGCCGTACGACTCGTCAGTTGACTTGTCTAGATCCAAACGTTTCACTTGAATTCGTGCGAACCGAGTAAAAATTAAACTCTACGTCCCAAAATGCATGCTGTATCGTCTGCCTTGACGGTTGCCGTACAGCGTCACGTGACCACGTCCACAGATCGTAAGTTCGGAAATATGGATACGATTGCGATTAGCGGTGTGGTCGGCCAGTTGCAGACACGTGCCGACAACATATGTGCTTTCGATGTATTTTATGCCGGTTAGAAAGTATATTCTGAAATTGCTTGAAAGGCAGCCACGTGGAAGCTTAAGCACACACGTATGGCTCACGTGGTTGCCGGAATCTCTAATTCTTTTAGGAAGACGACAACAATGGGGACTTCGAATGTTTTACGGCGGCGACTTTCTATGAGCAGTTGCGAAAACAGGCGGCAATTCTACGCAAAGAAATGAAATCGTTACTTTAGATTGTGACGGATGTAAATGTGGGTGTAATTTGTTTGTAGACGTCTACAAACTCGCGACAATTGATGACGTTTAAAAAATAGCGATGGTTGTAGACGTCTACCTACTTGTGACATTATTGATGCTTAGGTTTTGTGACATTTTGTCGTCACGCTCAAAATATGAAATTGTCGACGTCATAAATGTTGTTTTTAGTGCGACTTTGGGCCATCATTCCGATTCAACACTATACCGAATTCGACTACGCGCGAAATCGAATTGTACCAACTTTGACGCGCCACATTTAGGGTACACTATTTTGTGTGGGTTTGTGTGTCAACGCCTCTACACGTGCATTATTGTAGCCGCATTATTGTAGGTTTTCAGATTAGACACATGGCATTTAGTCATTGGACTGTCACTTAGATTCTTTGCTTGCTCTTAAGCTTAAGTAGTTCGTTTCTTGCAAACGTAGAATTATCATTCACAAAGGGGGGAAAAGACAAGGCTTTATTGATAAGGACAAATTCGTCTAGATTTACGTTATTGTTTTTACTCCTACTTTCATAATGGATTTTTAAACGCCTTTCCTACTTTGTTTTACATGTGAATGCTTATTCATCTCTCTCTCTCCTATCTTGTCTAATTATCTGCACTTCGTGACGAATCTGAGTTTGGACTTTGAGTTTCCTCTGCTAGTTTGGACGTCCGTGGTCCCAAGATTTCTCTTGGTTGCTCGAAATTGCCGACTTTGGATTTCGGGTTACGGTCTCCCATTCTAATCTCCATAAGTATAAAGGAACGAATTACCAACACTAGAGATGTCGGGCTGAAGCAGCCCTTGAGGAGAGAGGTTGTTTGGGTATCGTTACCCGAACAGAGCTGCGTCCTGTTCCTACACACCAAAAGACATCAAATTTGATGAGAAGAAATCAATGGTTGAATGGGATACGAAAGAGATCAGAGCAAAGAACACTTTGATGAGAGGTTTAGTCGATAATTAGCTTTGCAACTTTACTCGTTGCAAATCTTATGCCGAAATTTGGGAGTCACTCGCGAGGACTCACCAACCTTCAGGAATGATGGCACGAATCAAGTTGTGCAAATTACTCATAACCACTATCTACCAAGACGGCACATCGATGGAGGCTTACACCTCAGACTACGGTAATCTTTAAGCAGAAGTTAACGCTGTCGATTCCATTTTTCCTATGGACACAAAGATCACACTGCTCGTGTTGTCTTTGCCCGTTGAGCACAAACTTAAACTCACATGACTCGATCGATCAGACCCCCGACATGGAAGTGGATCGAGGTTGTCGAGTCTCCTTTGAATAACGAGTTCAGCACTCAGATATTGTCCAACGGTAAGTTCAACAAAGAGAGCTAGGTGTTTGCACATGGAAAAGGGAGATTTCCCCACAAAATGAAAGACAAACTAAAAAGTCAAAATCGAGAGAAAAAAGAAATAAAATGTGTTTCTAGTGCGACAAGCGTGGACACTTAATCTCTGTTTCTCGAACATACACCTATGACAAGCAGCACGACAAGGTTGACGAATCGAAGCTAAAGACGAGGAAAGGAAAAAGGAAGGAGATCGTTCAGTCGCAAGCCATGATAGAGTCCACCCTCTCGATAGATAACAATGTAGATGGTTGACAGCGGGGGTTTTGAACACATATGCTATCGCCAAGAGTGGTTCTCTAATTATAAGGAGGCTCCTCCCTCCCGCATATACATGGGAGACAATTATACGCCACTTTGCAGAAGAAAAAGAGACATTGAGATCGAGGCGTTAATATATGGAAGATTGGTCTCCCACACAATCAAGAATGTGCTATATGTTCCCTGCTTTAAGCGTAACCTTTACTCTTTTCCCCAAGCTAAAGATAGCATAATCATCCCAATCAAGCAGAAAGAAGGAAACATAAAGCACGTGAGAAACGAACTTACCATCGCAGAAGGGAAGAGAATGGCAAATCGCACATATCGGCTGTAGTGCAACCCGAAGCCTCGATCCATAGTTCTCGCATCCCAACTTGTTCTTTCGTAACGCAAAGAAAACCTCAAAAAAAAAGAGGAGATAAAAGAGAGTGCTGCCAAAAAAGAAGCCACTAACAACAAAGTGAAGGTAAACAAACTTACGCAAACACCATACAACCAACTTCTTTGGCACATGCGACTAGGCCATCTCCATATTGAAAGAATGAAGAAACTAATCGCAAGCAGCCTGGATTATATAATAGACCTTACCTCTATCAAATATGCAAGAGAACCATGTTAAGGCTGCGAGATGGGGAAGTCCCATTACCATCTATCTCCACATCCGCAGGAATGGGAGATACGCGCCCGGAATGGGAGAAGACACTTTATCGCCTTTGTTGAGGACTTCTCTCAGTGACTCACATGTACCTACTCCGACAAAAAAAGGGAGGTGTTTGAGAAATTAAAAGCTTTCAAATAAATTGTTGAGAAAAAGCACGATTCAAAAATCAAGTGCTTAAGGATGGAAACCAGAGGAATATTTATATGAATATTTCTCTATTGAGATTAAAAATTTCCTCACCTTTGAAATGATCTAACACCTGTTGACAACATCTGGAACCCCGCAAAAGAACGGTGTGGGAGTGCGCATGAACCGAAAGCTTTTGGAAATGTCACAAAGTTTGATGGTGACGCACACATTCAACTCTGACTTTTGGGGAGAAGCAGTCTGCACATCAACATATCTCAAAAACCAATGCCCAACAAGGGTTTTAGAGAACTTAACCTCGTTCAAGAAAAGGCTTTGCAAACGTTCTAATCTATCACATCTCACAGTCTTTGGTAGCAGAGCTTACGCTTTCAACCACAAAAATTGAGGAGGGGCGCTAACACCTAAAACAATAAAAGGGATTTTTGTCGGCTATAATGAATAGTGCAAATCCTATCAAATAGCAAAAACAAAGACAAAAGCGATCACCATTCATAAAAATTGTAAAGTTCGGAAAATTGCGGCAAACCGTAGATAATGGGAGCCACTGAAATGGAATTGATATCTCACCCTCAATGTGGTCTTTAAGTGATGAAGAAATCGAGCGAGATACAAAGGTAGTAGAGGATGGCGAATCAAAAAGTGAGGGAGAAAAGTCACCATCTCCAAGAAAGATCCTTGGGCTACTTGCAATTGAGAACAAACAGTTTGTAAGGAAGCACCTGCAAAGCAATAATAGGGATAAAGTAAGAGGCCCTTTCACAACCTTTGCTTTTTCAAAATGGCGTTCGTTGATCGAAACCCATCCACATCCCCTGTACAGAAAAAAGTGCAGGGAAAAATATGAGGCACAGGTTGGAAACGTGCAATGGATTTTTTGTTTGGTATTCCGCACAGAAAATTGTCAAAAAAATTGACACGTGTGAGAGCATCTTCCTATCGGCTCATATCATAAAACTTTATTTCGAATCACCTCCTAAGGCGGTTTTATATAAAGTTTGAAGAGGAGTTGGAAAGACTGGGAAGTGGTTCGAAACACGCTAAACGACAAACTGCATTACATATAAAACTTCAAGGTAACTCACTTTGTACAGTGGTAATTTCATTTTTTGGTATAGTTGCGAGTTTTCTCGTTAACGGCTAAGTTATGGAGGAAAACGAGAGAAAATAACTATAAGTTTAGCACTAGGGAAAGTGCCCTAAGAATTGCACTAATAGTTTTAAGTGTGCGCTACATTTAAATAAGCACGTTACACATTTATTCCTGTAGCGCCATAAACTATACGGTTGAAAAAGTAGTTCACCACTTTCGTTGATGTTGTTATTTGTTTAGAAGATTCGTTGCAGGTGGATCGAAAATAAGTGACGGTTGTCCAAAAATCCCGTGGTGATTCCTTCCTCCATAACCTAAGAACGTTAGCAACTATTTATGTGATTTTAATATTTTTTGGAGATTCTCTTATACTTACGTTTTATTAAAAGAAGGTATGTGTCCAACATGCTATTAATTTGCCTAAATAACATGCGCAAAACTAATATTTTGTGATAACCATTCTCATAGCGCCACGACATGTTAACATTATCACGAAATGAATCATATGCTTCTCTATACCAAAAATGTTTATTGCATTGTATGCAACCCAAGTTGTGCGGCTTAACACGACCATATTTTTTACAAAGGGCAAAAACTTAGTAGATTTTTGCATAAAACAGATAGATATTTTGTGACAATAACCTCATATCAATAATATGAGCTGTACTACAATGTACCACATAACATTAATATGATGCAACAATCGTCCCCTCAACTACCTTTTAAACTTGTTGAAATGCGTATAGAGTTAGTGAGCCTAGTGATATGACATCGGGGAACAATTACCAGTTCAATTTTACCGTGTGATTGCGCTTGTTTGTTGCTCGTCATTAATGCCATTATGTAGCACTTCATCAATGTTTTCTCAGTTGGGCTTAGTTATCCAATTTTTTCATGCGTTTAATCAATGCTACTTTTGTTGCCCTCGCATATTTTTGTTGGGTTTTGCACCGTTTTGGTACAGCATGCAAAAGCGTTCGAATTGATAGTATCTAAAAATCCGTAATTCGTTAGAATTATCCACATTGAATAAAGACGAAAAGTGGTTGACGCGTCTGTGAAAGATCGATATATAAAACAAATGTAGAAAAGATATAAAATGTGGAAGGATTAAAGAGAATAATGCAGACAAGAGTGTCCAACAAAAGCCCAAAGCTCTCACGTGAACCAACAAGTACATTTCAGCGGACCTAACATATTAGTACTACAAGCGACTCAATTAAAACAACATAAAGTACGCGATAGTAAGCGTTATTTTGCTCGAAAAACTAAACCAGAAAATACTAGAACTAAAACATCACTAAAATAAAACATAAAAGCCATGCAACTAACAATTACATTAAGGCGCTCCACGTGATCGAGACACTGTTTCACAATTAATATAACAACCTTCCCGAAAATAACACAGAGGAATTTACAGTATTGAAGGAATTTGGAGTATAGGAGGAAAATCTCTATCATTTGGATAAGTGATACAATTTGTTTTTTGTCCTCTCAATGTGCGTGGGGCTGCGTATTAACCACTTTGTATTACATAACAGAGACATAGAAGTCCTCAAAAAGACTACTTTGTTGGCGTCGTGGATTAGCCATTTTGTACAACAAAAGAGAGACCTAGAATTCGTCAATACAAACTACATCCGTGGGTAGTGGCGCGTCAACAGGCTTTGGTATAAAGCCAAATTTTGGAGGCCTCACGATGACGCAAACCTAGTATGATTCTTTGAGAAAAATGAGATAAAGGTGGTCGAATTTTATGCCTCCTATCTTAGAATTAGCGTCGAAACAGTCATGTCACGTAACGTCCAACATGAGGCCAGTGGTTAAGTACTATAACGCTCGCTCACAATGAATGAGATTAATGTTGTTTTGGAAGCCTTTTCCTTCTCACATTAACTTGATCTTTCCTCCTTTCTACCATACTGGTATGGTACCACTATCCTCGGCTTAAGGGATGGAGTAGAGGTTCCTCTTGAAATCTAGAACATAAAAAACATTTTTGATTGTGCAGAATGTTTTCTATCTATCCACTAATGCCTCTATCTCAATGTCTCATGTTCTTGTTGCGAGGGTGGAGTGATTGTCTCCCACGAAAATTTGAGATTGGTTGTTTGCTTGGAGTTTGTGAACCATTCACGCATGTAACCCATGTTTTTGAAGCGCTTGTGTCGATCATATAGTCGTTGGAGCCGACTTCGAGGGATGATGCCATCATCCCCTGTCAGCTCACTATCTCTTTTCCTTTCCCCTTCCCCCTTTTCAGCTTAGACTGATCCACCTTTCCATTTTGTTTGTCTTGAACGTATTTTCTGCATACTAAGATGAAGTGACCTGCTTTATCACAATAAAAACACTTTTTGTCATCCTTTTTATCGCGGTTATGGCCGCCTCTCCTCTCTCTCCTCTCTCGGTTGTTGACAAACGCAAATGCAGAGCTTTCGCAGTTCATATCGCGATTCTTCATGATTATTTTGTTAAATTCATCTTTCAGGATTGCCTTAACAACTTCGTTCCACTTTCGTGTGGAGACTTCTTTTTGATCCAGCCAACTAAGTATGGGTTTTTACTCGATTGGCAAAAAAAACATGAGGGTAATTCTGGTGTTTGTGGGGAGTGTGAAAAACGCGGCGTCGACTTCGGCCAAGAGGTTGGCATAGTGGGAGGTGTAAGCCTCCACACATGTGCCATCTTGACAGACGGTCGTCATGAGTGTCTTTCCAAGTTTGATTCTCGTAGTCATACCTGAAAGTTTGTGTGTCGCCTCTAAGGATTCCCAAATCTCTGCAGAAGTTTTGAGTCTCGTCATATTTTTCATTTGATTGTTTGCCAGCCCACGAATCAAGCAATTTTTGGCTTGGATCTCCTTCATGTTCTAATCTTTCATTGCCTTTGTCTCAGTTGCTTTCACACTGTTTGCATCTGCAGGAACAGGACGCGTTTTTGCTCGAGTAACGATTCCCAAGCAATTCCTCTCCTCAAAGGCCGCCTTGGCCCGACACCTCCACAACTGATTATTTGAACCTTCAAACATATCAAGGGCGCCTAGCGGGCCCATGACCTGTTGATCTTGATCAGACATTCCGAGTAACTAGGAGGACCCTTAGGACCACGTACACCTAATCAGATTACATGATTCGCAGAAGCGACGAACTTGATTAATCACAAAGGTAGAAAGGACAAAAGTTTAGATTGGGAGAGTAATGGCATTCACATCTAGCAAGGCATAGATTAAATAGCTGTTCACAAAGTAGATTCCATTATAGCTGAAAGGAATACAATTGTAAAGGAAATACAATGTCTAGTAATAAACTGTTTTTGAATACTAAGGCTGCCAAGTCTAATTTGTCCGTGAATGATAATTTATGTCTTCTTGCTCTACTCTATATATTCTAAAGCAATCAAAGAGAAACTAAGTTGTGGTCGAATGACCAGATGCCACTTATACAAGCCTACAAACAATAATGCATCATGGGAACGTCTTCACGTCTGTCCAAGCCTACAAACAATAAAGCATTATGGGAACGTCTGCACGTTGTTAGGTACAATTGTTGAATCTAGCTTTAAGTAATGCTTGTTCGTTTTTAGTTTGGATTAGATTTGGTCTCGCGTCACTTCGCGTACTTAATTTGGTTTCATTTAGAACTGCGTGCGTCGGTTCGCAGATTCGGTTTTGTTTCGAATAGTTTGATGTATTATTTCGTCCGTGTACTTTTCACGTGTACACGATTAGATTTGATTTGTTTTGTTTCGTTTAGGTTCTAGTACCGTACGTCGAGAAGTTTCGTTTCGCGCGACCTACATCTAGTATGTTCGTTTCGCGTCAGTTAAGTTAGTCGTACAGAACTTTGTCAGATTAGTTTCTAGTAGATTCACTTTGCGTTGTACCATATTTACGTCTAAGTACATTTAAACACTTCTAGAAATAGTGTTCTAGATTATTTCCGTGGCTAAGTTAAATAGCCATCGTGTGAGTGTGGTAGAATCAATTTTAGAAAGTATAACAATTAGGAATCAAGTTAAGAGTCAATTAAGGAGGAATGAATTAAGGGAAGTGTAATGTTTAAGGATTGAGTTAATATGAGTTTATTTTATTGAGTGTTGAATTTGCCTCTATCTTGGACTATGAGATTTCATTGTATTATAATGTTTGAGTTGATTTCAGTTTCGCTTCCGCATTGAGATATTTGAGTGATTGTGAGTGCATTCCGATTGAATTTTATTCCTAACACTCGTCTGTCCAACACTTGATTTAATGTTCGTGCTGTCTGTCCAACACTTGATTTAATGTTGCTGTAAAATCGCTGATGATGCTGTGACTATACTATTTCGTAGTACCAATGAAATCCAACTGATCGCTACACGAAATAATCGCTCGGAATCGCACTAAAAACAATATTATATACACTCATCATGTCCAATTTTGTGAAAAGTATTTTTGCTTTTTGAGCATTTTTATGCATATTTGATTGAGATAAAAAAATTGTCTTCTAGAAACTACTTATATGCTATTTTCATACATTTATGACGGTCGGCGTTTTCTATAATGTTATGGGTCACAAAAATAAAAATAAAAATGGACAGGGGCAAAAAAAAGCCAAGAAATATCGAGAAGAAAGTGGGTGTTGTAGAAACAATTGGCCAACTGTAAATGATAACCACCACTAAGGTGTCTCTTTTCACTTGTTGCCAATTCGTTTGTGGCTAGACAATGGCCGGGAACGGCGTCATAATGTACACGAATGAATGCATACATAATATTGAATTCAATTACAACATAAACCAATACCAGTGCAGTCAATTGACACCACAAATCCAGAGGTGTAAGCATAGCTGCGAGCATTATGCAACAGAACAAAACACTTATTCAATGTTGAACACAATCTTGCAGACAAATCATATTAGACTCAATAAAGCACAGTAAAATGACAGGTATTTGAGAGCAAACTGATGATAAAAACACAAAGAGTATTGTTAACATAATAAAATCATATATCTTAGGTTGTAGTTGAATGCTTAACAAGGTAGAGGTGTTATTCAAATTATACAAGAAATGCCAAATACTTGGTAATATCCACGTAAAACTTACTGATACAACATAGATTAATGACAAAACACTAGGAACAATCTATCTATCCACTAATGCCTCTATCTGAATTGTCTCATGTTCTTGTTGCGAAGGTGGAGTGATTGTCTCCCACGAAAATTTGAGATGGGTTATTTGCTTGAAGTTTGTGAACCATTCACGCCTATAAACCATGTGTTTTGAAGCGCTTGTATCGATCATCTAGTCGTTGGAGGCGACTTCAAGGGATGATGCCATCATCCCTTGTCAGCTCACTATCTCCTTTCCTTTCCCCTTCCCCCTTTTCAGCTTAGACTCATCCACCTTTCCATTTTGTTTGTCTTGAACGTATTTCCTGCAAACTAAGATGAAGTGACTTGCTTTGTCACAATAGAAACACTTTTTGTCATCCTTTTTATCGCTGTTATGGCCGCCTGAATTCTCTCTCCTCTCTCGGTTGTTGACAAACGCAAATGCGGAGCTTTCGCAGTTCATATCGCGATTCGTCTTGATTTTTTTGTTAAATTCATCCTTCAGGAGTGCCTCGACAACTTTGTTCCACTTTCGTGTGGAGACTTTATTCTGATCCTACCAACTAAGTATGGGTTTATACTCGATTGGGAGAAAAAGCATGAGGGTAATTTTGGTGTTTGTAGGGAGTGTGAAACCGACGGCGTCGGCTTCGGCTAAGAGGTTGGCATAGTGGGAGGTGTAAGCCTCCACAAATGTGCCATCTTGGTAGACGGTCTTCATGAGTGTCTTTCCAAGTTCGATTCTCGCTGTCATACCTGAGAGTTTGTGTGTCCCCTCTACGGATTCCCAAATCTCTACAAAAGTTTTGAGTCTCATCACATTTTTCACTTGATTGTTTGTCAGCCCACGAATCAAGCAATTTTTGGCTTAGATCTCCTTCATGTTCTAATCTTTCATTGCCTTTGTCTCAGTTGCTTTCACACTGTTTGCATCTGCAGGAATTGACGCGTTTTTGCTCGAGTAACGATTCCCAAGCAGTTCTTCTCCTAAAAGACCGCCTTGGCCCGACACCTCCACAACTGATAATTGGAACCTTCGAACATATCAAGGGCACCTAGCGGGCCCATGACCTGTTGATCTTGATCATACATTCCGAGTAACTAGATGGACTCCTAGGACCACGTACACCAAATCAGATTACACGATTCGTAGAAGGGACGAACTTGATAAAACACAAAGGTAGAAAGGACAAAAGTTTAGATTGGGAGAGTAATAGCATTCACATGTAGCAAGGCATAGAGTATATAGCCGTTCAGAAAGTAGATTCCATTATAGCAGAAAGGAATACAATTGTAAAGGAAAACAATGTCTAGTAATAAACTGTTTTTGAATACTAAGGCTGCCAAGTCTTATTTGTCCGTGAATTATAATTTATGTCTTATTGCTCTACTCTATATATTCTAAAGCAATCAAAGAGAAACTAAGTGGTGGTCGAATGACCAGATGCCACGGTTACAAGCCTACAAACAATAATGCATCATGGGAAAGTCTCCATGTATGTCCAAACCTACAAACAATAATGCATTATGGGAACGTCTGCAGGTCTGTCTAACACTTGATTTAATGTTCCTGATGTAAAATCGCTGATGATGCTATGACGATACTATTTCGTAGTACCAATGAAATCGAACTGATCGCTACACGAAATAATCGCCCGGAATTGCTCTAAAAACAATATTATATACACTCATCATGTCCAATTTTGTGAAAAGTATTTTTGCTTTTTGAACATTTTTATGCATATTTGATTGAGATAAAAAAATTGTCTTCTAGAAACTACTTATATGCTATTTTCACACATTTATGACGGTCGGCGCTTTCTATAATGTTATGGGTCACAAAAAAAAAAAAAAAAATGGAGTGGGGCAAAAAAAAGCCAAAAAATATCGAGAAGAAGGTGGGTGTTGTAGAAACAATTGGCCAACTGTAAATGATAACCACCACTAAGGTGTCTCTTTTCACTTGTTGCCAATTCGTTTGTGGCTAGACAATTTTTTTCTATTCCATGTTAAAACCTTTTTGGATCAAATTTTAATTGCAAAGTTACAACGGTCAGAATATTAAAGCAAATAAGGTCAACAAAAGAACAAGGAGAAATACCGAGGAGTTGGGATTCACCATCAAAGATAGTATATGTCCGAAATGAAGACAGAACTACACGTCTACATGTGTGGTAAAAATAAATTGCACGTCGTGCTATACTCCACATTTTTCCCTTTACGTCTCATTTTTAAAAAGTACACAGAAAAGTAGTCTCAAAATATCAACCACAAATTCTCCAGAAAATAAATTATAAAAAAGTCCGCCAAATAACTGGGTGTGTTTGAATATACCCCTCATAAGAAAAAAGTAAAAATTACCAATGGGAAAACTGTAGCAAAAAATTAAACGACAAGCTTTAATCAAGGTTTCAAAAGCAAAAGAAGAAAAAATCCAAAAAGTTATGATAATTATCCCACACTATTTTTGTATAGCTGCACAAAAGTTCCATTACCTCGCCATTCCCTCCAAGAAATATCGGCCGTTCATTTTGTTACGATGCAAATAGTTTTGCGTTTAAATCCTCAAGCTGCAATAAATGCCAAAACGTGTAGAATTATATCAGTATTGAAAGATTAAACTTAAAGATGCTTCAAAACTTGGCGAATAGAAAATGTTTAAAAAGGAATGCAAGTCAAATTATCGCGCTTCAGCGAGAATGAAAGCATGCTTTTGAAAGAAAGAACAGAAACATATATTTTTATGTTTAGTTACGGTTTCATCGTGATCCTATGCCTTTTGTATATCA
Source organism: Zygnema cylindricum (assembly GCA_037447655.1). Lineage (NCBI taxonomy): Eukaryota > Viridiplantae > Streptophyta > Zygnematophyceae > Zygnematales > Zygnemataceae > Zygnema > Zygnema cylindricum. Next base: position 294,849 of record JBBHKE010001687.1, read on the forward strand.
CTTTTTTGTTAAGCGGCACTGGTGAGGTAAAAGCAGTTGACCTCCATTTTTGAATTCATTTACCGCCTAAATTGTGCCATATCTCTTTGCCCATATTAAATCCTGTAGGTTATGGAATTTTTATTGGAGCATATTGAAGCCTTCAATGGAATCCTCTCCTTGCATTTCTTTTTATTCATAGTGCTTTCTTTGCAATAGCTTCGGCTACTTTTTTCGTAGCTTCTAATCCTTTTGCCTCGTTCTCGACCACAACCTCCTAAAACTAAATACTGTGGATGGGGGACTCACGGCGGTAGCCGTTGCGTTTAGCCGTCGCGTTTCCACGCCAGCTTGTAATTTTTGTCGCAGGTGCCGTACTTTTTGCAAAATTTGTTGCACTCGTCGACTGTTCGTTGGGGCTGAATGGTGCCGCACACTTTGGTTGTATTTTGGGAAAACAAACAGTTTTTTACAAGGTTCGTGCAGAACGGTTTTCCTTTACGGGTCACTTTGATCGGGCCCGTAAAATAGTTGTCCATGATGACTACTCCCAAAGTGGAGGAGAAATCCGCATCGATGACTAGGGATCCCGTGAAATAGTTATTGAAGATAAATCTGGAAAATAGATTGGAAATGATTGAGCTAGGTTAGATTGTTATTGAAATTAGTGTGGATTGCATTGACAAATTTAACACAAAATCAGTCATTGAGGGAGAAATTAACTCACACATTCTAACTTTTAAGAACGGAACTCCACCATTAACGAACATTTTTGTGTGAGTTATGTTGTCAAGCTTAACACAAGTAGAATCGTTTGATTTGAAATATTGGGACAATTATTATGGAGAGGGCACGCAAGTCATTTTGGCATTTAGATCCACCGTTCATGATTAACAGTGTAAAACTAATGCAATCAGTTGATTCAGAATGCTGGAACAATTCTCACAGATTATATAGATATGTCATTGTGGCTTTTGTCTCCAATAATCACAATAACTAATGTGGACATATAAAATAATCGTTAGAACAGAATGAGCAAACAGAATTGACCTTCCTTGGACAATTTTTGCATGATTCTGTTCAGCTACGTTTTCTAAGAAACCACTGCCATCGAACAATTGGGTGGTCTGACTGACAAGGTTATTCGAGGCTTTTAGGACTTACAAGGGCTTTTAGCGAGTCGTTTAATGTTTTTCAGAAGTTTTGGATCATTCTGATCTTGAAAAAAAAATAAAAGGAACACAATATCATCCTACGAAATTTTGGGCATGAATTTAAAACTCACAATTGTTGTAAGAGTTTCAAATTTTTGATCGAGGTCGGAATGCGTCCCTCGAACTTGTTGTACTGCAACCTCCTGCAAACTCCAACGAATCCGTAGACTTCCTTAAAAATTCATATGTGCATTATGTATGTATACATACCATGAAGATGTTATTTTCTTGAATATCGTACGTGGAATTTGCCCATATATGCCATGAATTTATTATTTCCTGTTACATCTGTGCATTTTGTGCATATGTATACTATATATGTTCATGAGATGTTAATGAACATAAGCGCCAAAGTTTTGACATCATACTTGAACACGAAACAAAACCATACGTTTAAATATGTTAACACCAAACGACAAAAAAACATAAGATCTAAAATGTAAATAACACAAATTCAGCCAAAAAAATGTAAAGACAAACAAAGTCTTACAAATATGTAAGTTTGGTGAGTTCTCCGATGGAATATGGAATGGTTCCATTGAATTTATTGTAAGCCAAAGACCTGGAAATGATAAAAAAATTAGTTTTAAGTCATAATACTAATAAAATCCTCAAATACAAAGGAACTAGACAGATAAGCAAAAAAATGAGAGGGAGAGAGATACAAAGAAATAAGTGAATGAAAATCTTCGATTTCACGTGTGTTCTTCGAAGGCAAAGAAGTGAGGTAAGTATCTATGCTTATTTCCCTTTTTTTGTACTCGTTTATTATTTTTTTTTCCCTATAGTTTCATATCCTTCCTGAATCAGAATTAATTACAAATCAAAAGACGCCTAAAAATTCATAATTATTCGATTAAATGAGTAAGAAAAAAATATATAAGGTTAATTGCAATACATGTTTGGAAAACATTACATATTCATGCATAAATAATATGCATACATTTATGCTCACAAAATAAAAAAACCTTATGAATATCCATAAAAACAATTGGTATACACTGTCATTATCTAAACGGATTAATGATATGGTTCCTACTGTCATTACCACAATTATTGATTCTATTAAAAATGTGCATTCAACTCACAGTTGTTTCAAATGGCGCAATTTTCCGATGCCGATCGGAATCGGACCTCCAAGGGAACCTTCCTGTTCCGAAACATCCCTGAAAGTTTATAGATAAAATCGGATTATAACGATGTGTAAGAGTATAAAAAACATGCAGGAGATTTTCATTGTTCCAGCTTTACGTGTGGAATGGATTTTGTTTGAGAAAAAATAAAATGTTCAAATGTTGTAATGGCGATTCTCCGACCATCCTTTATCTCATTTTGTGGTGGTAGACATTTTCGATGTAGTCTTTCTTAAATTGTTTTCTAAAATTAAAGCAGAAACTATAACAAACCAATCACAGTTATGGGAATTTTGAGACAAGAAGAGAGTTGAAAATGACCTGTTTCTAGTTTCTTTTTTCAATTTTTTTCAATTGATCGTTTTTCTTTTGTCAATCACGCTAACCTCTAGTGATACATTGATAAATAATTGATTCTTTAAAAAAATAAAAAATAAAAAACCTGGAAAGAAAAATCTTACAAAATTTCGAGGTATTGTAAGTTAACAATAGTGGCGGGGAGGACTCCATGAAGACGGTTGAGAGGAACAACCCTTTGTTTTTATTCAGAAAGGAAAAAAAAACAATAACAATTAATAAACAAAAGGAGAAAATACAATTCTAGGATTTTTTGCTTTTACGAGTTCGAGAAGCATAAATTAAAGAAAATGTTCAAAAATATTTTCCGTTGACGCTTGAACGTGCATTGTGTATGAAAGTAGCCATATGGCGAAAAACAAAAAAAAAAAACACTAATTTTAACTTTATGTAGTGAAAAAGGGAAAATCTTCATTAAAATTTGACACATCTTAGAAAAAGCACGAACGTCTTTATAAACTGCGTAATAAGAATGCCGAATTACATTTCCCAAATTGAATACATACACAAAATGTTGACTTCATTGCTTTAAATATCCACAAAATAAAAAGAAAATTGAGAAAGAAATTGACTTACAAGGTTTTCAAAAAAGTGATATTTCCAATTGCTCCCGAAATTGTTCCTGGAAGATCCTGCAAGATTAACGTTCTACCCAAAAAAAACGAAAAAAAAAGAATCAAGACCCAATGGACAATCCAAACTTTCATTTGGGGAAATTAGTGAAGAATAAATATCAGAAAAAAAAAACGTTTTCATTTCAAATCAAGCAATCACGATAGCCTTAAAACCTTTATTCCTTTCCTAAAAACTTTATACACAAATGAAACCAAAACTGTGACATCTCGCAAAAGTCTTATGCATAGTGTTTGACGGTCAATCGGAGAAAAAATAAAAAACTGGAAAAAAAAACATAAAGATCATTTATTTCCAATTGTCGACCAATAAAAGTTGCTCCCAATTTAAAAAAACTCCACTTTAAATTCAAATTCCAATTTCCAGTATCAGTCGCACCTCCTCTCCATCATTTCATAATTTATCTACTAAACCAAGAGGTCAACGAATAAAATAAAATAAAAAAATATCGAAAAATCGAAAACGATTTCTTACATGTTCACTACTCGACCTTTGGAATTACAGGAAACTCCAAACCATTTGGAACAATCCGCATTTGATAAATACCAAGATTTCAACAAATTGGGTTTGGAGACCGGAATCCCAAATCCCTCCTTCACCTTGATAAGAGCCACTCCTGTACTCACAAAAAAAGAGAGAGGAGAGGGGAAAGGGGAGAGGGTGGAAGGTAAGCGAGAGGAAAGATGAAGGATATGAGAGGGAAGCCAAGAGAGAGTGAGGAGTAAGAGATCGAGAGAGAGGACCAATCGGAGCGAGAATGTGTGAGAGTAAGAGAGAGCAGATAATGAGAGAGAGGGAGAAAGAGAGAGAGAGATCATTACTGGTGGTGAAAAATGTCCCTGTCAAATATGGGAGGGAAGCATGTTTTTGAGCGAAATAGGTAAAATAAAAGAAAGAAATCAACGGAAGTCCACAAAAACTAAAGATTAGGCCATTCAAGTTGAAAAGAAAAAAATTGGGTCATCCCACACGACAACTTTCACGACAATTCAAGCTTTGTTAGCATTTCTTTCTCTTTTGTCCAAAAAAATCCTTTTTGGTTGCCAGTTTAGTCTCATGTAGGTGTTGTATTATATTTTTTGAAAGAAAAACGTCAGCTTTCCCTATTCGAAAATACCAAAATAAAAGTACCAATTAAACTCTCTATGAAATAGATGTCAAGTTGGGAAAAATATTACTTGCACAATGAAAACAAAAAACATTAAACATAACATTAACAATACATTGTAAATTAATCAAGACCATAAAAAGAGTTGATGAATACTGGTGGATAGAAGAAAAAGTTGGTGGAAAGAAGACAAAGGGGAGGGGAGGGAGGGAGAGGGATGGAGGACTCACTATCTGAAAAAGACATTTGGGCACCTTCTGCTGCCAGTGTTCCCAGAAAAAGACAAAAGAGGAACAGAACGGAGGAGGAGCTGCACGGAGGGGAAAATGAAGAACAGAAAATTTGAAAACTGAACAATTGCTCACAGATCGCAACAATGAAAAATTCAAAATGTTTAGAACTAAAATCCCAAATAACATTGAACGAAAAGGCTTACCTTGACAGACCTCCATTTTGGGAAGTTATTTGTACGGCCATCTCCACTCTTTCTCCTTCTCTCTCGTCTTCACTCGATCGCTCTGGCTCTCTTGCTCTAGCTCTCGCTCTCTCTCTCTCTCTTGCTTTCACTATCTCGTTATCTCTCTCTCGCCTCCTCGTTCTCCCTCTCTCCCTCTCTCTTGCTTTCACTCTCTCGTTATCTCTCTCGCCTCCTCTTTCTCCCTCTCTCCCTCTCTCCTTTCACTCTCTCGTTATCTCTCTCTCGCCTCCTCTCTCTCCCTCTCTCCCTCTCTCTCGCTTTCTCTGAGCTTGTGCGAGGGAGTGTAGACTGAGTGCGGAATGGTTTGCGAATGGAATCGGCTCCGCATGAATATATAAGCGCGACCAGCATCGCGTCCGTACATCATCGTACAAATCACGCCAGTGCTCCTGTACTGTTATGCGGTCCGTACCATTTCTTCTGAATTTGCTGTTTCGTCCATGATTCTCAGTTTTCGAAGTTTTCAACGTTTTCAAAGTCTGTTGGTTTTCGTCGTCGCCGCTTGGCTTGTAGTGCGGGCGACGAGCATGGCGTGAGGCGTCACGTCACGCCAGCGACAGGAAACACCTGCCCCGCGCAGGTCGCATCTGTCGCGCCGCCGTATTGCCGTACGAAAATGCGCGCCCAGTATCGCCACAGTTTATAGTGAAGACACTAGGGCCGAGTTTCCATGTTCTAATCATTCTCTTGGGATAAAAAGGGTGGATAGAAAGATTTTTATTCGTCTCTCTCGATGGTACGGAAACTTCACTTCTGTACCGGCGAAGTCGGCGATGCCAGCGTGGCAATTCAAAAAGAAATGTGACGCAGTCCGACGGCGAGTTGAAAAGTACGCCGTACGACTCGTCAGTTGACTTATCTAGATCCAAACGTTTCACTTGAATTCGTGCGAACCGAATAAAAATTAAACTCTACGTGCCAAAATGCATACTTTATCGTCTGCCTTGACGGTTGCCGTACAGCGTCACGTGACCACGTCGACAGATCGTAGTTCGGAAATATGGATACGATTGCGATTAGCGGTGTGGTCGGCCAGTTGCAGACACGTGCCGACAACACGTGCGACAACATATGTGCTTTCGATGTATTTTATGCCCGTTAGAAAGTATATTTTGAAAAAGCTTGAAAGGCAGCCACGTGGAAGCTTCAGCACATACGTATGGCTCACGTGGTTGCCGGAATCTCTAATTCTTTTAGGAAGACGACAACAATTGGGACTTCAAATGTTTTACGGCGGCGACTTTCTATGAGCACTTGCGAAAACAGGCGACATATATTTAGGGAATTGATCATACACTATTTTGGTTGCGCGCAGTCGCTTACGTCACATTGTCAAAGACTGTACATTTTAAGTACAGATTGGTACAAGTTAAGTACCGTTGAATTTAAATTTGACGGTCAATCAGTTGAACAGCTTTGACTTTCAAAATATTGTAACTGTTGGAACATTGGGAGAATCGGCGGGTTTGGTCGATACAGTATTATTTTTGTTCGCATTGTATTATAGTTACGGTTCGCTTGGTTTTGGTTCGAAGTGACCTTTCAGTTCACGTTTGGCTGATTTTTGTTACATTTGATTGATTACGTTTCAGTTCTATTTGCGGCATTATAGTTTCATCGGTGTCGTTTGGTCCTGTACGGTAGTGTAATGTTTTAGTGCGGCTACTTTGTGTTAAGTGCTAGTTCCCTGTAAACCGTGAAGTTCCAGTTCTTCGTGTCTTGATTAGGCGTGGCGTGAAATGTTCCGCGCGCCAATGTGTTTTGTACGGCGCACGTTCACATGTGGACAACGACGTGTATTAGACAGATTCTTTGTGGGTTAGAATCTGGGCTTTTGTGGCAGTAAGTTGTCGGTGCCTTGGAAGGTATTTTAGGAACGACTTGAGGCAGTCTTACATTATCAGTGGCAATGATCAGAGTTAGTAATCTGAGTGAGTGAGTGAGGAAATATGTTGTAAGTGAGAAAAGCTTCAGTGAAATATATTTATGTTTTGCTGAATTTCCGTGTAATCTATAAAATTGTGAATTGTATATTTTTATTTGCTTCCGCTGTGATCCGTGAGTGTATTTGTGTGTGTCAGATCGATCCTAATTTATAACAAGTGGTATCGGAGCAGGTTGTACTATTGAGTCAGAAGCCTAGTATCTCTTGATTGTGACCAGGGTCGCAGTTATGGGCGGAAAGAAAAAGAAGTCTGCACCTGTGTTTTCTCCTGCACCGTCATTTGCTCCCACTCCGGAGCAAACTGACACACCTGAGCCGAGTGAGAGAGGGTTTAGTGGAGTGCAGTTCGAGGAAAATAAGGATGTGAGAGTGTCCTTGTCTGAGGAGCAACTCGGAGTTCTTTTCGACGGCCTTGTTCGTACCTTTGATGAGCGGCTCTCAGCTGCTCGTCAAAAGGGCAAGATGCAAGTTCTTGATAATCCGGAACCAGATGATGGTGGTAGTGATTCAGGAGGAGAAGCTGAAAAGAGGAGAAAAGAGAAATTGCTTAAGGGGAAGGCGAAAAGTGAGAAGGAAGAAAAGGTGGATGTCGGGGGTGAGGAGGCGAAGTTTCGCATGGCCGGCAAAGTCGTTCTATTCAATGGATCGAATTACGCAGTGTGGAAGAAGTATATCAAAGGAGAGTTAATGTTAAAAAATTTGTGGCCAATAGTTAATGGAGATGAGAGAGAACCGAAAGATTTTGAAGGAAAACAGTTATGGAAGACAAAAGACATCTACGCAACGAATGGATTGATGCAAAGTTGCCATGCATCAGTTTTGGATCACTTCCTTGCTTATGGAAGTGCTCATGAATGTTGGGTGGGAATCAAAAATCATTTTGAGAAAGGGGTAGAAGATAAGGGGCAATTTGTTTTCGAAGAGTTCATACAATTTAAATTTAGAGAGAAGGAGTCAATTGATGATACCGTTAAACGATTCAATATTATGGTAGAGCAATTAACTAGTCTTGGTCGAATGCTCGCGGAGGATCATAAACTACAAATATTCTTGAAGGGGCTTCCAAATTACCTCCGTACACCAAAAGAAATTATTCAGTCAAAGAGGAGAGCAACATACGAATTTGCTGTCAGTTATTTAAAAAGAGTGGACAAAACGTGGGAAAGAACGAGTAGAGGAGAAAATCTGTCCGATAGAAGTGGTATACCCGCCACTCTCAATAGTGCCACAAATGAGAATCCAACTTTGAATGCGATTAATGGTAGAGGAGGCGGTAGACCACCAAAAGGTAGAGGTGGCAGTGGAAGAGGGGGCAGAGGAGGAGCACAATTTCCTAGAGATTACGACGGCCATAATTGCGGTGATTACGACGAACAAATTGATCAGGATGTGGTATGTTTTAAATGTCAGAGATCCGGACATTTCGCAGCAGAATGTCCAGACCGACAAAGACAGTGCTTTATCTATAATCGGTGGGGACACGTCAGAGCTCAATGTTTCGACTGAGGCGGAGACTATTCACAACAAGGAGGACGTGGCCGCCGTGGTCGTGGACTTGGCAGCGGTACAGGACGTGGAGGAAGACATGTTTATTTTGCAGGTCTAGAAGAGGAAGAAGAAAATGTTCGGATTTTCTAAATCTAACGTCTGTCTTGGCAAGCGACAGTTTGGGAGGGGGCTTGCTGGTTAATGTTGGAACGATTTAATTTCCCAAAAAAAAAAACAAAAAAAAAAACCGAGGAAGATTGATGGAGAAGGGCGTCTGTGAAAAGGAGTGAAGAGGACGAAATTGAAATGAAAAAATTTGACAATTCAGTGCGGTACGATTTATCTGTACGAAAAAAGAAGCGGTTTACTTTTGACGAACAAAATTATTTTGTGCGACGTTACGTTTGAGAGGGGGCGATCTTCATCGGTGGTGTGCAATCCCGCTTCTCCCAATAAGAGGGGGATTGTTGGAATATTGGGAGAATCGGCGGGTTTGGTCGATACAATATTATTTTTGTTCGCATTGTATTATAGTTACGGTTCGCTTGGTTTTGGTTCAAAGTTACGTTTCAGTTTACGTTTGGCTGATTTTTGTTACATTTGATTGATTACGTTTCAGTTTTATTTGCGGCATTATAGTTTCATCGGTTTCGTTTGGTCCTGTACGGTAGTGTAATGTTATAGTGCGGCTACTTTGTGTTAAGTGCTAGTTCGCTGTAAAACGTGAAGTTCCAGTTCTTCGTGTCTTGATAGGCGTGGAGTGAAATGTTATGCGCGCCAATGTGTTTTGTACAGCGCACGTTCACATCTGGACAGCGACGTATATTGGACAAATTCTTAGTGGGCTAGAATATGGGCTTTTGTGACAGTAAGTTGTCGATGCCTTGGAAGGTATTTTAGGAACGACTTGAGGCAGTCTTACATTATCAGTGGCAGTGATCAGAGTTAGTAATCTGAGTGAGTGAGTGAGGAAATATGTTGTAAGTGAGAAAAGCTTCAGTGAAATATATTTATGTTTTGCTGAATTTCTGTGTAATCTATAAAATTGTGAATTGTATATTTTTATTTGCTTCCGCTGTGATCCGTGAGTGTATTTGTGTGTGTCAGATCGATCCTTATTTATAACAGTAACAACCTGTTAAAATTTTGCAACTTGCAAGGCAACCACGTGGAAGCTTAAGATCACACGTATGGCCCACGTGGTTGTCGGAATCTTAAATTCTTTTGGGAAGACGACAAAAGTTGGTAAAAGCACATATTTTTTGATAACCATTCTCATGGCGTGAAGTAACGCCAACATTGTCATGAAAATGAATCATATGCATCGCTATACAAAAACTTTTATTGCATTGTATGCATAAGTTGTTCGGCTTAACACAACCATATTTTTAACAAAGGGTAAGAAACCAATATCATTTTGCGCAAAACGGATAGATATTTTGTGAAAAAAACCGGATATGAAAAATAAGAATTGTACCACAATATACCAAGTAAAATTAATATGGCGCAATAATCGTCTCGTCAACTTCCCTTTAACCTCGTTGAAATGCCCCAAAAAGTAAGTGTTGCAAACACGTGTGACAAAATACCTGCATTCGAGACATTTTTATGCCTGTGAGAAATCATATGTTGAAGGAGCTTTAAAAGGCGCCACGTGGAAGCTTAAGCACACACGTATGGCTCACGTGGTTGCCGGAATCTCTATTTTTTTTAGGAAGACGACAACAATGGGGACTTTAGCTGACATGAAAATTCGTTGCCGGTGGATCAAAAATAAATGACGGTCATCCAAAATCTTGTCGTGATTTCTTCAACTAGGACCTGATGACATTAGCAACTAATGGTGTGATTTTAGCATTTTTTGGAGATATTTTTATATAGACGTTCTAATATGAGAAGGTATGCATCCAACATGCTAACAATGAGCCTAAGTTGTTGATCTACAACCACCGTTGCAAGATGAGGACTAGCAGTAGTAGTGGAAGTAGACATGGAAAAGAGCAGAAGCTATTAAGCACCTACTCAACAACCAACTTTTAGTTTACACAAAATATGACTCAAAGGCCAATATGCCTCAAATTTCTCATTGTGATACACAACAGAGTAAAATGCTAATTCTTAATATCGCATCCTAAATGACTTTGTAAACCATAAGAAATGACTCCTGAAGTTTCCCAAAAACTGCCCTTAAAATGTCATAATCCCAAACCTGGGTGCTACAAAATTGGCTAAGTCCTAAACTATATACTAACAGTATCTACTGGTCACACTATTCGGGTAACCGTACTACAAGACTATCCTGACTTACGACAAAGTATCCAGCTTGTAATTTACTGTACCTTCTGTACCTTTAAAACCTAATTATTGTTTTCAAATACCTAATTAATGAAACACTAATTTTTATTACACTAAACTACAAAACAATGTCTTCCAAATATTCTCTGATAGCGAACCGTACATAAATCGTTCGAAGAGCTTAGTCAGCGATAGTCGTTAAAGTACAACAAATTGTGGTAGTAGTAGTACGAAGCACCTAAGTGCTGTTGTTTTTAGAAAGCTTTAGTCCTCTTTATGCCTCAGCTGTGAGAGAGAGAGCTGTTCAGGACTTAAGCTATTTTTGGTTGAGTTCGGTTCAGTACTTATCGAAATTAGTGTGACAGTGAAGTTGGGAGTTCACGGTTCATTCACACTTGGGACACGTGTCGTCACTTGGGAGAATGCGTGAATATGTCCTCCGTGGACGTACGGAGATTCGGCAGGACCACTGGACTGTAAAACTTGCATCATCTCCTATCGTCGACGCGTGTCCCAACAAGTACATACCCTTCTACTATCTATCTGTTATTGTCACACTATTGAAGGTAAATATTAAAACTATCATAGAACAAAAATATTATAAGTACTTAGTCTCCTCTCACAACTCTACCTATTGAAATAAAGATTTCAAATTACAACACTCCCCTAAATCTTTAGACTCAGTTACTCACTTAGTTCAATAGCCTCTCTGCAAAACTGCAACTAAGGAGCAAGAAGGGCTTTAGTTAACATGTCAGCCACAATCTCCTCATCCGATAAATAAGACAATTTAATCACTTTTGCAAGCACCTTTTCTTTGACAAATTGAAGTCTAACATCCATGTGTTTGCTTTTAAAATGATGATTTGGGTTAGAGGCAATGACAATGGCTGCTTGGTTGTCACAGTAGATAGACAGAGGACTTGTTTGCATATACCCAAATTCTTGTAATAATGACTTAACCCATAAGAGCTCCTTGAGGGCAAAAGCTGCTGCCATGTATTCCGACTCCATTGTGGATTGAGCTGTAATCTTTTGTAGTTTGCTACTCCAGCAAAAAGTTCCATCTCCAATCTTAAGAACAAAACCGGTTGTATATTTCCGGCTTGGCACGTCTCCATAGCTAGCGTCGCTCCACATCTGTATTTTCACATCTCCTCCTCCGAGTACAAGCTTAAGATTTTGAGCTTCTACAAGATATCTAAACACCCTTTTTGCTGCTTCCAAGTTTGCCTTTTCAGGATTCCGCAGACTTCTACTCAAGTCCCCCACAGCTGCTGCGATATCAAGTCTAGTACAATTCATAAAATATACAAGACTTCCAACTACCTGTCTATATGTCTTGAAGCCATAAACTTCTCCCCTGCCTATAGACTCTCACACACCATTATGCTTGAATCTGAATCCCTTCCTTCCAATTTCTGCTTAATTCCATGTGTGTTATAGATCCCTTTACATAATTTATTTCAAATATTTCCAGCATGTTACCTATTGCTTCTTTCTGAGTCAACATAATTTGCCTTTTTTTTATGTCTCTTTCTACCTGTGTTCTTAAGATGTACTTGGCCTCAACAAGGTCCTTCATCTCGAACATGGACCTTAATGCCGCTTTTATGTGGTTTATTTTATCCATGGGCTTGCTTATTAATTATAAGTCATCCACATATACAACAATGTATATTATCCCATCCTCCCCTTGTAAGACATATACACAATGATCTGAGGTAATTTTCTTAAGTCCAAGCCTAGTTTAAAACTCATCTAACTTCAAATTCCATTAAAGCGGGGCTTGTTTTAGCCCATACAAAGATTTCAAAAAAATTCACACTAATTCTTCCTTTCCCTTTTCAACATAGATTTCAAGTTGTTTCATATAAATTGTTTCTTCTAACTCTCCATGCAAGAAGGCCGTTTTTACATCCATTTGATGTATTTCCATATTCTCTATAGCAGCTAGACTTAGCAAAATTATGACAGTGGGAAATCTGACAACTGGAGAGAAGGTTTCTTCAAAGTCAATACCTTTTTTTTTATTGTACCGTTTGGTCACTAGTCTGGCCATATACCTTTCAATGGTGTTGTCCGGGTTCAGCTTCACCTTGAATACCCATTTGCTCCCAATGGCTTTTTTGCCTAGAGGAAGATCCACCAGCTCCCAAATCTATGCCTCCATAATAGACTTCATTTAATCGTTTGCCGCCTCAATCCACTGATTTCTCTCAGGTGATTTGAAGGCCTCCTAGATTGTTAGAGGCTCCTTTGTAGCTGCAAAAAAAGCAAAGTGAGAGCTTGCTTGCAGATGGCTGCTAGATCTCTTTCCCCCTAGAAATTTTGAGGTTGAAATTGTCGGCAACCTCTAATTTTTCTGTTTTGTTTGAACCGTAACTTGAGCTGGTACTGAGTGTATAACACTTCCTTCCGCTTGAGTTGTAGCTTGTGGTGAAACATTTTGTGAAGGCACTAGAGGAATTGAAGGAAGAGGTGTCCCACTTGGCGGTGGAAAGTAGACTCGCTGCCTTCTATGGTGAAAAATGACATTTATTGTTTTTTCCTTAGTCGGTTAATCCGACACTTTAAAAAGGTAAACCGAATCATGTTCATCTTTAATCTGGATATTCCTAGAGATCTTCATTTTTTGTTTCTCAAATATAAAAACTCTATATCCTTTCGCATTATCATCATACCCCATGAAAATCCCAGGTAGACCTTTAGCCTCCATTTTCTATCTACTCTGTGAAGTATCTAAACTAAAACATTTGCTGCCAAAGATCTTAAAGTGACTAACATCACGTTTTTCTCCTGTCTAAAGCTCATAAGGTGTAGTGCTAATAGATCTTAAAGCAATTATATTTTTAATATAAACAGCACAACTAAGTGCTTCAGCCCAAAATTTGCAAGCATGGACCGAGCACTCATTTTCACTGTCCTATTTAATCTCTCGGAAATACCATTCCGTTCCGGTGTATATGGAACTGTAAGATTATGACTGATATCTTCTTGAAGGAGAAATTCCTCGAAATCCTTTGATGTGTATTCTCCCCCTTTGTCTGATCTCAACGCCAATATTGAAACTCGATGAAGCTTTTCCGCCAACGCTTTTTAGTTTTTGAAGTGAGTAAACACTTAACTTTTATGTTGCATGAAGTAAACTTTGGTGTACCTCGAGTAGTCATCTCTAAATGTGACCATATAGTGGACGCCTCCAGCCGAAGCCACTTATGAATGACTGAGAACATCAGAATGTATTAGCTGTAGAATGTTTTCCAATCTGTGGTCTGTTTTTTTGTGGAAATGGCTATTTGTGGATCTTGCCAAGTGAACAAACATCACATGATTTAATAGGATCAGAGGTGAGAGAGAATCCATAAACTTTTCCCGAATTCACCATTTTCTTTAGAATATTATAATTCATGTGTCCTAATCTTTTATGCCACAACTCATTATCAGATTGGACACTGGAATAGAGAACATCATTTTCTTTATATTCAACCATGTTTATCCGGTACATTTTGCTAGCATCTCTAGTTCTTGTTACTGTAACTTTTCCTTTCGTGCTAAAAACCTATCTACCTTGTTTCAGAATGACTTCTAAGCCTTTGCTTTCCACTAAGGATGTAGAGAAAATATTCTTTTTAAAGCTTAGAACATACAAAACATTGTGAAGAGTTCTCACTACCAAATTTCCCCGAACATCTACCATTAGAGATACATCACCGTGAGCTGAGGTTTGAACACTCATCCCACAGGCATAGTATTTACTCTTTGGAGGCGTTTCATGCACATTTGTAAAAGTCTCATTGTTCCAGCACATGTGGGTCGATGGTCCCGTGTCCATGATCCATCCTGCATCCTTAGGAGCATTCATTGCTGCCACAATAGCAATTAACTCTGCTTCCTCTTGCTCATTGAAGCTCAGAGACTCGTCTGCATCAGTTGTATAAGCTGAAAAAAGAGCATTTCCACAAGTAAGATTTCCAAAAAAACCTTTAGGATATTGGCTTTGCTGCCCACCCGGCCTCTATAAACATGTCTTATTAGCCTTTTTCAGCTTAGGACGATACCTGTATCCATGACCCTTCTCACAACAATAGAAAGAAGTAGTGGAAGATTGTCTATTTGGCCTCTGATTAAACTGATTAAACTGATTATGATTCCGGTTAAACTGATGTCTATTATGATTAAACTGAGCTCTTTTGTCAAAGTTTGTTGCAAAAGCTTCATCCTTTCCTTCTCCTTCAAGGAGTTTAGTATGAGACTCTTCCTCCAATATAAGATTGTATGCTGGATTGAAAAGACCAACTAGCTTTATCATGATTCTTTAACTAAGTAGACACACCTTTCAGGCAAATAGGAAGTCCTCTAATAAGCAAAGTTGCGTGCTGAAACTCAGGAAATGACCCCTCAACAGAAAAGTGTGCATCAATAAGTGCACGAAAGTTGTCACAATACTCGACCATAGTTCCCCCCAAGTATTTGTACCCCCGAATTTTTCTAGCCACCAAGAGCTCCTCTTGGATATTCGCTTTCTCAAAAGCGGATTTCAGTGATGCCCAAATCTCCTTCGCCTTCTTCATTTTCAGGCGAGACAAAACCAGATTTTTGAAATACAAATAATTAGATTTTTCCTTGCCATTGAATTCTTTTTTGCCCAACTTCGATCTGTTTCATCAAGGGAGCCATCTAAGAACCCCAATAAGTTAGCAGTTTCAAACGAAGATTCAACCATCGCCGACAAATACGCATACTTTTGGCCATTGAAGATAGGAATTCTTGATGAAAGGCCCAAAATCTGTTTTTCTACAAGCACCGTTGCAAGAGGAGGACCAGCAGTAGTAGTGGAAGTAGACATGGAAAACAGCAAAAGCTATCAAGCACCTACTCAACTGCCAACTTTCAGCTTACACAAAATATGACTCAAAGGCCAATATGCCTCAAACTTCTCAGAATGATATACAACAGAGTAAACTTCTAATTCCCAAAATTGCATCCCAAATAAATTAGTAAACCATAAGATAAATGTCATAATCCCAAAACATGATGCTACAAAATTGGCTAAGTCCTAAACAATATACTCACAGTATCTACAGATCACACTCATTCGGGTAACCGTACTACAAAACTATCCTAACTTACGACAAACTGTACTTTTCCGTACCTTGTGTACCCCCAAAACCTAATTATTATTTTCAAACACCTAATTAATGAAACACTAATTTTTATTACATTAAACTACAAAACAATGTTTTCCAAATATTCTCAGACAGCGAACCGTACATAAAACAAGGTGCTTAGTCAGCGATAGTCGCTAAAGTACACCACATTGTGGTAGTGTAGTACGAAGCACCTGAGTGCTTCGTCACTTGTGGTCCCACGTGAATCACGCTTGTTGTCCCAGGTGAATCGTGTCTGTTGGCGCAAATGTAATCAACGATTATAACGTCGAACCGTATATGTATTTCCGAAATAATCGGTTCAGATTCTGTTTGTTTGATTTGGTGAATCTAATCGTTTCTTGCGTGACGCGTGTATCGGAATGTCGGCGCCACTCTGTAAAATCTGCATCATCTCCTATCGTCGACGCATGTCCTTGAAAGTACAGTACACTTCTACTGTCTATCTGTTACTGTCACACTATTGAAGGTAAGTATTGACACTATCATAGACAAAAAATATTTTAAGTACTTAGTCTCCTCTCACAACTCTATCAACTAAAATAAATATTTCAAATTACAACATAAATAACATGCGGAAAGCTGATTTATTTGGGTAACCATTCTCATGGCGCCACGAAATGTCAACATTATTATGAAAATGAATCACACGCATGTTGAAAAGTACGACTCACGCAATACTAATTTATAGCGAGATGTACAATTTGAGGCGATATTGGATGGTAGTACCATCAACGATATATAAACTTTTGGCGATTTTTTTATCGAACTGATATTTGACCAATTATATATTGAAATCGAGAATACAATACCGATCAGTGACAAGACGTCACACGTGACAATTCCGACTAGGAAGTCATGTGACATAGAACAAAACGAAGCATTTTTATTGGACACACATATGGGGGACACTTAGACACATGCCATTCATCCATTCGACTGCAATCCACCACTCCATTAAGCACATCACAATAGATGCATTCAGAAAAGGATAAATGGGCATGTTAGACAAGCATCTTTGTAAGGCTTAAAGAATCAAAGAATAGGGCATTCAACGAACACATTAGATAAGAGAGTAATTAAGAACTCAGCTTTAGTCTCAGTTGAGATTAGGGATGACAAGTATCTAATCTTTGTTGTAATCTCTTTGGGGAATCACCTTAGCTTTCGCTAAGTGACCCTTTGACTAGCTTTTCTACTATACGCTGAATTTCAACTATCTTGTATATTCTAATGTCGATGTGATTGTATCCCTTCTTTTCCTCTCTTAGTCTCCAATATATAATTGTGTGATCTATCTCATTTTCTATCTCGTGAGTGCCTGCGCTTAGTTTAATATGTCTGTGGCTGCGGAGGATTCGGCCAATCGCTCAAATAGATGTCCAAAGTCAACAAGATATGGGCCCACAGTGGCCATTAGATATCTTCAAGGTATGGGACTATGAAGTGTGGAAAATGCGAGTATTTTTATTGCTCGAGGAGAGACGCCTCTCGGGAATCGTCACCCGAGAAGAGTTGCGGCCTTTTTTTTAATCAATGGGAGCATAGACAAAGGATAAGAATGATTCAAAGGAGGTTTGGGATCTACAAAAGATCTTAGCAAAGTGGTTAATCAAACTGCAATTCTAAGATCATCGAGCAAATCCTAGAGTGGCAAAAGTGGTGAGGTTAAAACACTCATGGAATATGTGGGGGGCATTGGCCTCAGGCTACAAACACGAGGACAAAAATGAGGGAACAACCATAGAAAGAGGGATAGAAAATTTAAAAACAATGAAAGTTATCAACAAAAAACCTCCAAACCATGACTAGATTATAGACCTTACTACCCCAATAGACTTAGCTTTTACGAGAGAACACTTCACACTATTTAGAAGCATCCAACCCTTACAAGTATTGATGGTAGATGGCAAGAGCTTATTAGCTCAAAGCATAGGCAACATCACCATAAACATCTTAACAAAAGGGAAAAGATAGAGATAACCCTAAAAAACGTCCATTTTGTTCCAAACCCCCTCCATAACACATATTCATTAGTCAAGCCGAAACCATTAGTATCTCCTCTAATTGGGGGAGAACGGGAAACTAGAGCTTACCATTAACGGCTCGCTCTTAGCGGAACGAGGGAGAAAAGGCGATCGACTACACCACCAAAAGATCTCTAAGTCCACATACCCTCACAACACCAACAATGCTAGGTGTGCGACGTAGGTCGCAAATCATACAAACGGCAAAGAAAGAGAATATCAGAAACGACAAAGCAACAGATGGCGAGGATAGATCAAATTGCATCAAGATTCTTGCACATTGAAAGTAATCAATATTACTAACAAAAAATGCAAGAAAATAAAAAACTCATCAAAGAGCAGAGAGAGCTTCAAGACAACAACAGAAAACACGTGGGAAGCAGTCGACAACAGGTGCAAGGAGAAACCGCTCCTACATGGAGCAGAAAAGCAAGACTTTAACTTTAAGGCTCACTAGTGTACAACTTTAAGACTAACTAGTGTACAAGTATAGGTGCAGTAGATTAACAAGGAAAAGCACGAGGCGACAAAGTTTTGAACAACTTTGACGTCGCAATGGGCATTTCTCCACGGATCCTCACTCATATTATGCACGTTGCAACAGGTCAAATGAGTCATAACAACACAAGCAACCACAGAGGATCAATAACCACAACAAGCCCAAAAGGAGAGATTATGACATCCACTCAGATACGACGTTACATAACTTAACAAAAATAGTTGTTAGGCTATTGATCCGAGAAGGATTGCCCTTAGCCACCTCAACAACAATCAAGGGCAACATAGTAGACTCTAAGAACGAAGGAACTCACTAGGGCAATTGAATTTGGAGGGACAAGAATGTCGACACAGTAAAGAGGATTTTCCACATCAAAGCAAATGGAGGTGTTCACACATCACCAATCTGAAAATGGCAAGCAAACAGGTGGACATCTGAAATTGGTCGTCAAATGAGAGTTTTATTCCAAAATCAAAATTTGCAACGTAGGCAAAAGCAACATGGAAAAAATTTGCAACGCAAGCAGAAATGTGGTTACAAAAGAAAAAAAATATTTTAACACCCTTTTTATAGGGTGGGATAATCTCATGACTAGGAAGGAACTAAATAGAAAGAGCAATGGAGACACACTCACAAATATGTATTACAGTGGGAGAAATGAAAGCAAGAACAAAAAGAGCATCTGGTGCTCACCAAAAGAGGCCGGCAAAAAAATGATCATCAAGAGATGCACAGCCGCATCCACATCCACATTTGACGATCGATGTTCTTAATTCCCAATGCAACCTTTGAAATTGATGTTCTCGAAAACTCCTCAAAGGTGGTGCACCTGGCAAAATAGAAAGGCAAGGTTTATGGAAACGATTTGAATAGGGATCACACTTCAGAAAAACAAAACCCATTTTTACAAGCTAGAACGCAATCATTATGTAGCGGAAGCATTAGTGGGCCAACAATACGTGAAAGGAAAATCATGATAAATAGCTAGGCATCACAAATGCAAAATGGTGATGCATTAGAGACAGCATGAGTTGAGGTCATGCAAGTTGATAGAGAGCTCAGGCTGAAAGTGATATAACATAGTGGGAGAGTAAACAAAAAAGTTGAGGATGGTCAAAATGACTTACTAGAGAAGAAACAAGCAAGTAGTAGCAAGAGTTTTACAAAAGTCAAAGACATCTCGTACATCTCCACACGTGTATCCACAAACATCCCAAATTTGGTATCTACAACCTAGAATTCACGAAACCTGCAGAAAACTATAACACAGAACATGATTATCAATCATTTAGTTGCCAGTAAGCTAGCAGGAGACTCCCCAAATACACATTAAAAACGTGAGGTGAGAGAAACAGACAGATGTAGAAGTGACAAAAATGAAAAGGATGCAGCTAGGAGACAACTTGGAAAATCAATCAGAAAAGGGGAAAACACCAATGTTTCGATATAGATGGAACAGGTGAACTTACCAAGGAGAGCGTTTCGGCAGAGAAGAAAGAGGTGAATTTACCAAAGAGACTAGTAATACATTTAGAGGATGGAGATGGCATGAACGAGGCGAGAAAGACTCAAGGCTCCACATTTCAATAAAGGGAGGAGCAGATTGGGAATCAAGATGAACAAAAATCGTCTATGGCAAAAAATTGTTAAAAAAAGTGGCATTGTGTGCATAATAGAGAGTCCTAACAAGAAATAAGAATTTATACGATGGTAAAAGATACGAGGGAGAACTTAGACACCTTTCCAACAGAATTCACCTAACAGAAATGTAGCTAAACTTATGCAAATGAGAGAAGCGAAGTCCATTACCCCGAAATCGAACAATCAACTAACCACATCAACTGAGAGTGCACACAACTTCAAGATGTCAAAATCATCGGAAAAAGACGAGCAAAGGGAAGGCAATAGAATGAATTTAAGACATTTAAGGACGGATTGTTAACCCGTTTCACTGGAAAACATGCAACAAGGAACATGCTTGAGAACAAACACAAGGAACAAACTCAAGGGAACTTACCTTACACTTTTCAAAAAATCCGACCAATAAAGAAACCGTTCCAGAGCCGAAAGAGGAGGAGTGTCACGCAGACATGGTAGCGGAAAGAGTGAGTAGGAGCATTCACAAAGGTAAAAGTTTGTAGACATATTTTCGTGAGAAATGGAAGACATTGAGTGAAACAGGTGGAGGTGGCTCTATTCATGTAACAGGGTTACAGAGTTGGGTACTTAGTAGCTAGCAACTAGGCTGTTATAGTTGCGTTGTCACAGCAGCGCAGCTGCGATTTCTAGACCAGCGCAACATAGCAGCGTAGCAACTTAGCGGCGTAGCTACTTAGTAGCGTAGCAACATAGCAGCGCAGCTGAGCAACGCAGCTTAGTACTATAGCAATGCCGCGGAATGTAGATAGAACAGTATTGTTCTAGAAGGATGTTTTAAGATTTGTCTCGGTTGACCGTGAAGGTCCACGTGTACAGTTGTACAATACTAGGTTGACTACCAGCTAGTTAGTTTAAATAGTGAAGTAGGCCTACTCAGCAAGACACTCTTTGAGTAGACCTTCGCAGCGAGCGCTGAATTGTGTAATCCTCTCCCGAGTAATAAAGCGCAACCTTGTCTGTCATTGCTGTGTGCTCCTACTGTTGCTACGGGAAGATCCTTGGAGCTTTCCGCTGTGTATTGTGGTGTATTGTGGTGCTTATATTTTTGTCCCTTTTACACTGGTATCGGAGCTATTCCCCGTGACTCGACAACATAGACGAACACGGCGTATCCACTACAGAAATGTTAGCGCAAGTTCTCAGGGAGTTAGAAAGCGTTAGGTTACAGAACGCGCAGCTGAGCAACACCGTCGCAGCTTTGGAATCTCGTCTTGGTGAGCGCCCTCATGGAGGCATGGAGAAGGTTGTGCCTCTCCTATTTGTTCATGCATGCCTATTGGGAGGGATGGGGTCAGCAGTGGGCATTATCATTATTATGGGAAGCATTCGCATTGGTGGGTTCTTTGCAGGACGCCGAGACCGGCCATTCCGCGCAGCGGGCCCTTCCCTTGTGTTTCTCGGGCACGCTCGACAAGTGGAAAAAATGGCGTTTAGAACTCGGTATGGCCATTTCTAGTTTCGGGTAATGCCGTTCGGGTTGACCAATGCGTTGGCGACTTTTATGCATCTGATGAACTCCATCTTTCAGCAATATCTGTATGCGTTTGTAATCGTCTTTCTAGACGACATCTTGGTGTATAGCCTGACGCTGGAGGATCACATAAAGCACCTACGAACGATCCTACAAGTCCTTCAGGAAAATAAGTTGTACGCAAAGAGGAATAAATGTGACTACTTGAAGGAGAAAATTGATTTTCTGGGCCATGTGGTGAGCCGAGACGGAATCGCAGTGGATCCGAACAATATGAGGGCAGTGAAAGAGTGGCCGCAGCCGTTGAATATTACGCAATTACAGAGCTTTTTGGGATTATGATCCTACTATCAACGTTTTGTTGAAGGTTTTGCAAAAATCGTTGCACCACTCACGCAACTACTCAAGAATGACGTGCCTTACGAGTGGAAATCGGCGCAAGGGGCAGCTTTTAACACGCTAAAGGAGCAGTTGGTTACCGCCCATGTGTTAGCTGTTCCCGACCCGGACTTACCTTGGACGATAATTACAGACGCCAGCGATACAGATATTGGAGCGATCCTTATGCAGGATCAAGGAAAAGGCCTATAACCCATTGCCTACGACAGTCAAAAACTAAAGGCAGCGGAGCTTAACTCGGCCACCCATGAAAAGGAGACGATTGCAATCATCAATGCGCTGGAGGTTTGGAAATGTTACGTTTAGGGGAAGCGGATCACAGTTATCATGGATCACCACGCTCTACAGTACCTGCAAACACAGCCGAAGTTGTCAAAGAAACAAGTGCAATGGATGACGTTTCTTCAGACCTTCGGGCCGAAACTTGTCATTGAGTATAAGCCAGGCAAGACGAACCCACCGGATGCGCTTTCGAGAAGACACGGAGTCGCTGCTCCAGTGGCAGAGCAACGATCGCAAACATTGCAGGATGTAGACGTAAACTCTGTGAAAAAGAACACCGCAGCGTCAGACGCAGCGCAAGGTCCGAAACTGAGCGCAGTTACTAGTACGGTGCAAGTGGACAAGCAGTGGCTAAGTAGGATCAAGGCCGCATACGACGAGGACAAGGCAATCAAGGAACTGGTAAAACAGAAGGTATTAGTTCGAACCGCCAATGGTATGTGGCGATACAGACCAAGTAAGACAACTAGACTTTATGTTCTGACAAATCATGACTAATGTCATTCGAAACTTAAAATGAGTCATGACGAGCTGCTTATTGGGCATTTCGGACGGGATAAAATAACTACACGTGTTGCTGAGGCGTATTACTGGCCGAACATGACTCGCGATATTGCGGAGTATGTCCGGACATGTGACTCCTTTAATAGGAACAAATCAGAATCGGGACAACGAGGTCTGCTACAACCCCTCCCCATACCATCTGTTCTTTGGGAGGCGATCTTGATGGATTTCATCTTAGCTCTCCTGCTGACTAAGGAGGGCTATGACTCAATCTTCGTTGTCGTCGATTATTTGACGAAAATGGCCTATTTCCTACCCACGTCAACCACAGCCACTGCGCGAGATGTCGCTAACTTATTCTTTTGGGAGATATTCCGCCATCACGGACTTCCGAAGAGGATCGTCAGCGATCGTGATCAAAAATTTGTGAACCACTTTTGGCAAAAAATATTTGAGCTGTGTGGCACGCGGTTGGCTGTGTCCACAGCTTACCACCCTCAAACTAATGGTCAAACTGAAAGGGTGAATTGGACTTTTGAAGAGGCGTTGTGGGCTTATGTCTCGGTGCACCATACAGATTGGGTGAACCATCTAACAGCGATTGAGGTGGCGTACAACAGTGCGGTGCACTCGTCAACGAATGCTACGCCATTCTCCCTCAATGGACGACAGCCCACTCTTCCACAAAACCTATTGGTAGCGGACTGCCCTACGCCGGCAACTCTAGATTTTGCCAAAACGTTGCAAGGGAACTTGGAAAAGGCGGCGAAGGCGCTCCAGCTAGCAAAGGATCGTCAAAAGTGGCAGGCCGACACTCACAGGAATGAAGCATGTTCAACGTGGGTGTTAAGGTTCGCCTTAATATGACAAACCTCTCCTTACCGGGTGCCGTCTCTAAGAATTTAGCACCGAAGTTCACACGCCCATTCACAGTTCTGTCACGTGTGGGTGAGGTGGCTTATAAGTTGGATATCCCGAAGGAGTGGCATATCCACAATGTCTTCCATGTTTCCCTTCTTAAACCATTTCGCAACCCTGATTCGATGTTTCCTAATCGACGGCGGAATACTCCTTTACCACCCGTTCGGGGTACCTCGGACTAGTATGAGGTGGAAGAGATCCTTCAGTCGCGCCGCTCTCGAATTCCAACTCCAGCCAGTATCTGGTGTGTTGGAAGGGCTACGGAGCTGAAGACGGCTCTTGGGTGGAAGAGGAGGATCTGCATTCCCCTGAGTTACTGCGCCGGTTTCAGAAGAGTGAGGACACTCGGCTTCACCGGAGGGGCAATCGTAGCGGCCGCGGTAAAGGAGCGAATCGCAGTGTCGCAACCATCGCAATTATATTGGGGATGCGGCGAATAAACGCAGCGACGATGTTACCGCACCGCAGCGATATAGCGCGCATCCACCGCAGGGCAGCATGGTTACGGTGCCGTAAGAGGAATGCAGCGCCACCGCTGCGCTGACAGGAAAGTGCAACGGCGCAATTGTGTTTCACCACATTGGAGACAACGAACCCTCGGTTTCGCCGCAGCAGCGCAGTTTTATAAATGTTGGACGCTACGATACCCTCGCACGCTGCGACGCTTCACAGGGTCCAAACGTGAAACCCTCAACCCTCTTTGATAAAGCCGCCATCCGCCCTTGCGACCAGCCTAGTCCATGCAGTTTAGAGAGTGCTTCACTCAGCACAGCTAGTTTACCTTCGCTTCTAAAATTATCTGAATTGTCCTACACGACAGCATCCATGGCGTCATCATCCTCCCCACCACCAAAGAGGAGAAGACTGGTACGTGTGGGGCAGGGAGATGTGCCCCGTCCCGATAGACTGTTGGTGGCGACGCAGGCCATGGTAGAGGTCTGACCGGAGGAGGGAGGTAGTGGAAGAGTTGATGTTAGAAGAGACAGCTAATAGCGAGGCACCAGCGAAATAAAAATTAAGTGGAGGAGAGGGGTCGTAAAATTTGCAAGACCCCGAGTATAACCAACTCCGAGTGGGAGACCTGGAGGATGAAGAAGATCACGAGCTCTCGGACGTTGAGGAGCTTGAACGAGAGCCGACACCTCCACCAATAGAAGAGGGTGCCTCATATCTAGAGGTGATGAGGGACCCTAACATGGAGAGCACCGCCGACGAGCAGTCCTCGGAGAGCTTTGAGAAGAAGGCAAAGGCTCAGTACCCCAACAGGGATGAGGTATTCGTCCTTCGACGGGAGAAAGGAGAAACGAAAGGAGAAAGTCAAAAAGAAGAAGAAATCCCCGACTACTTTTTTCCACTTCCTATTCATACTCAACACCAAGATTCGCCTTCAGCTTCGCCAAACGCTTTTATTGGGATCCTTCAGAGTGGCCGGCGGTATAGCGTACAGGAAAACCTGGAGATTCCCTCAACATTTCCTCCATGTGTCGTCGCATCCAACCTGGATTTTTATGAGGACGAATGACTTAGGGAAAAACCATAAACGCTATGTGCATTTGAACCCTCATGCCTTATCCTTTGTGGAGGTGGTAGAGGACCACTATCGGTACAGGGTGGACGTTCCAGGGGTGCTCTGCCAATATCACCATGGGATGTCCATCTTCACGACATCATCTCTAGGGCGCAAGTCACACCCGAGGTACGTGCGCTCAAGCAAGTAGGGAAGAACGCTCTGCAGCGGGCCCGCGCTGCCAAGAAACAAGTTTCCTTCAAATTAAGGAAGGTACCCCGGTGAGAACTAGCAGATGAAGTGGCGAAGGAAGCACAATAAATCGAAGAACCCGAAGCTCCCCTGATCCCGACATCCGAAGTACCTCCACCGGCGGCCATTCCACCACAACCCAAAGCACCAGAGGTTGCGCCGGGGAAGGTAAGGACCAAATTTGGGAGCGGATCACTGGGAGAAGCCTAGCAGCGACGGACCATCATATTGTGCTACTGGAGACTCGATGTGAGCACCTTCAAAATCAACTGGACACTCTACAACAAGATTTTGAGGAGTACCGTGAGGAGAAATACGCGAAACTTTATGAGGAAGAGGAGGAGAGCGACGATGATGATCTTAAGGTGTTTAATAAGACCATTGTCTTCACGGGTGCTAACTTTGCAATTTGGAAGAGATACATTCGAGGAGCATTCACACCGAAAAAACTTTGGGACATCGTCATCGGGGAAGAAACACGACCGGATCCTTCCGAGGATCCGGCCGGCGCAAAGAAGTGGGACAAGAAAGATATGGCGGCCTCCACCGCACTAATACAAAGTTGTGCTAGTTCTATGCATGAACATCTTCTAACTCATGATACGGCTTATGATTGTTGGACCGCTTTGCAAAATGCGTTTGAAAAAGGATTTGAGGCAAATGAAAACTATCTCTTTGAGGAGTATATTGGGTTTAGAATGAAAGAGAATGAGTCTATTGATGATGGAGTCAAAAGGTTTAATGTTATCATAGAACAACTTAACTCACTCAATAACTTCCCTACAGAAAAAGAGAGGTTGTTTGTTTTCATGGGGAGTCTTCCAAGCAAGTTTGCGGTAGCAAAAGAGGTCATCAAGGGGCGAGAGAAACCAACAATGGCATACGCTATCAATCACTTGAAGAGTACGGAAAAGGAGAAAGCAACACCGAAAGAGGAAAACAAAGGGTCATCCTACCAGAGTTATCAAGAGGAGGATGATTGAGGAGCTTACAACTTTAGGGGATATAAGGGGAGAGGAGGTGGACATCGTGGACGAGGAGGCAGGTCACAGGGCCCAGGGAGAGGATCATATCAACGTGATACCTCTCAGATGACTTGTTACAATTGTAACTAGATTGGGCATGGCTCTTTTGAATGCACAGACAAAAGTAAACAGTGTAACTTTTGTCATAAATGCGGACACACCGGTCGCGGTTGTTATCAAAACAAGGGAAACAATCGCGGAGGGGGACAATTTAGAGGCGGAGGAAGTGGAGGAAGTGGAGGAAGTGGAAAAAGCTCATCAGGTAGAGGGGATTTTGTTGGGGATGGGCCAATGGGACAGGATCAAGAATTTTTCGTTTCACTTATCGAGGAATCACAGGAAAAGGAGGACATTCTATTTCACACACAAGGCAAGGAGAATAAGGGAAAATTTAGCAGTTGGATCATAGATTCAGGTGCCACACATCACATGTGTTCAGATCTAGGATTATTCAGTGACATCAGAAAACTCACTATACCAAAATCCATCATAGTGGCTAATGGTTCAATGATGGTCATCGATATAGTGGGAACAGTACGGTTGGATCTACCGACACAAGATAGGGAAGGGAAAACTAGAGTCAATAGAGTACGCTTTAACAATGTGCTTTATAATCCGGGGGGGTGCATTAATCTCTTAAGTGTCCCACAGCTTCAAAAGAAAGGAGGAAGAGCCACATGCTTGGAATGAGGTAGAATCATTTTGAGTAGTAAAACAGGACCATTTGCAGAAGGCATTGTAACTGAAAAAAAATCAAAGTAGGTTGATTTGGAGAAAACCACAAAACAGGACGGCGGATGAAGAAGGTCATCTCCATTCGGTAGAGGTCAACAAGGAGGACCTCACGTTGTGGCACCATCGTATATGTCACACTTCAGAGAGTAATATTAAGGAGATGATTCGTCATGGGGCGGTTCGAGGGCTAGATGTGGCAACAAGAGAGAAGGTCATTAAATGTGTTGGATGCACAAAAGGGAAACATAAAAGAAAGCCTCATCCGGTGAAAGATCTTCAATTCAAAGCGAATGCCCCTCTAGATCTAGTCCATGTAGATCTTTGTGGGGACACACATTTAAAAACCATTGGAAAAAATAAGTACATTATAATGATAGTGGATGATTTCAGCAGAAAGACATGGGTATATCTTTTAAAAGCTAAGTTCAGACGCTCTTGAAACATTTAAAGACTTTGTGGTCATGGCTGTGAGGGAAAGTGGGAGGCTGGTAAAGGCGGTACGCTCAGACCGAGGAGGTGAATTTCTTGCTTTCACCGATTATTGTAAAGAGACTGGGATTAAGCAGCAATTCACGGCTCCTTATTCCCCACAATCAATGGAATTGCAGAGAGGAAGAATTGGACATTGCAAGAGATGGTGCGAGCCATGCCCCATACGACGAAACTCACACATCGTCTTTAGGGAGAAGTAATCAAGGCAGCTAACCATATTATCAATAGTAGAATAAACTCCGCTTTGGGCAACAAAACACTGGAGGAACTTTGGAGTGGACAAACACCTACGGTAAACACTTAAGGAATTGGGGATGTGAGGCTATGGGATACATAGAGGAAATAAATCGGGAGGGAAAGTTTGCTGCACGGTCATGGAAAGGATATTTTGTGGGATATAGTAAGAACTCAATGCAGTATAAGATTTACAACCTAGTTACTAGAAGGGCTAAATAGTCTAGAAATGTGGAGTTTAATGAGAACTTGGAATGGATGGTGAAATGAGCTAATGAGTCCAAACAAGCTCAAGATTATGAGGAGGAAAGTCATTATGAGAAGTTCACTGGAGAGGAGGAGGTAGAGGACGAAGTTTTGTCAGAGGTAGGGACGAAGAAAAAGGTGCGATTTGTGGAGAAACCTTTAGAGAAAGTTTCGACACCTAAGCTTAGCGGCACCAAATCACAAGGAGACAAGGTCACCACAGAATCACCCACAGGTATTGACAACGTGACATCAAAAGAGACACCCCTAGAGAAGGAGGATGATGACAAGATTGAGAACAGTGATTGGGATAAAGAATATGTAGATGACGTACGGAGAAGTTAAAGATCCACTAAAGGGAAGGCACCGGAACGGATTTCACCTGGACAGTCATATAAAAAGAAAACCAGCTACCAGAGGGCAATTTCCGGAATTAGAGAAGAAAGGGCGGAATCTTTTCTCTTATGAAAGGCAATTACAGAAAATCGTCCAGCGAATCCTCAATCATACCAAGAGGCTCGAGACTCGGACGAATGGGAGGAGAAGTGGAATCTGGCGTTTATCAAAGAATTTTATTATGTAAAATCGAATGGGCGTTTTGAAGAGGTAGATTTACCGGTTGGTAAGAAGGCGATTGACTCAAAGTGGGTTTTTAAGACAAAGACGGGAGCTTTGGGAGAAATTCTTAAGTATAAGGGGCGGTTAGTATGCAAAGGCTTTCAGCAGAAGGAGGGTATTGATTATTCAGAGACTTTTACTCCTGTGGTTAAGTTTGATTTATTGCGAGCAATTATTGCAATGGCGGCGGCGGAAGGAATGCATATCCAACAGATGGATGTAGAGACAACTTTCTTAAATGGAGAATTAGAAGAGGAGGTGTATATGAAAAATCCAGAAGGAGTTTCTGGAAAAGATGGAAAAGTATGGAGGTTGTGGAAGGCTTTGTATGGTTTGAAGCAGGCACCAAGAACATGGAACCATAAGCTTCACAAGGTCTTACTAATTTTGGGATTTAGGAGGCTTACTGCAGATTGTGGAGTATATATTCGGGGAGAAGGTACGGACATGGTAATTTTCAGTGTTTACGTAGATGATTTCATTTCTATCTCTCACAACTTGGACTTACTTAGAGAATTAAAGATTGAATTTCAAAAGTATTTAAAATCACAGACTTAGGAGATGCACAATACATTGTGGGAGTTCAGATTCAGAGGAGAAAGAACAGAGATATTAAGTTGAACCAAGAATAATATGCAAAAGAGGTACTTGAAAGATTTGGGTTTTTAGATTGTAAGCCACTTGGAACTCCCCTTGATCCTCGTGACAAGCTTTCTAGTTTTGTTAAAAGTCCCGACGTTGATGCCCCGTATAGGGAGGCGGTCGGAAGCTTAATGTATTTGAGTGTCGGTACTAGGCCAAACATTAGTGCTGCAGTGAGCGTGGTTAGTCGATATTGTAGCAATCCTAAAAAAATACATTGGGAGGCAGTGAAGAGAATATTTAGATATTTGGCTGGAACACTTAGTCTTGGAATTGTTTATAGGAAAGATGAGAGCTTGAGTTGTTATGGGTATTGTGATGCCGATTATGGAGGAGACCATGATACAGGAAGGTCTACGTCAGGATATGTGTTTTTACTTGCAGGTGGAGCTATCTCGTGGAATTCCCGTTTACAACCTACTGTGGCACTTTCATCGACGGAGGCGGAATATAAGGCTGCATGTCATGCTGCGAAGAATGCTGTGTGGATTAAGGAATTTCTATCAGAAGTTGGAGTGGAAAAAGAATGCATGCAAATACTAAGTGATAATATGTCTTCCATTGCACTTAGTAAAAATCCTATTTTGCATAAGCGCACTAAACACATTAAAATTCAGTGGCATTTTGTTCGAGATTTGGTTGCGGAAAAAGAAGTTGAATTTTTGTTTGTTCCTACAGAAGAACAAGCTGTTGATATGTTAACCAAAGCAGCATTGAAGGAAGTCTATGAAATGGGAAAGATATTAGTGGGCATGGAGTAAGAGGGGGCTTTTGAGTGTCTCAGTAAGAGGGGGAATGTTAGGATATTCTACTGAGCACTCACTTAGCGACGAGATACTCTCGTAGCTAAAGTGCGACGACTAGCGACAAAAGTAGTCTCGTCGCTAAATATTTGAAGTGACGTAGAAGTTAGCGACGAAGTAGTTTCGTCGCTGGATATTTGAAGTGACGTAGAAATTAAGTGTTCGTTTCGTTTCACGTATGTTTGAATAGTACAATAGAAGTGACGTGGAAATTGCTTGGTAGTTTCGGTTCACGTAAGTTCAAGTCATACCGTGTGATTCAAGTTGGTTCGCGGTTGACTCTCTTTGTCGTACCGTGTTGTTCAAGTCGGTTCAACTTATTGGTCGTGTGTTTCA
Source organism: Zygnema cylindricum (assembly GCA_037447655.1). Classification (NCBI taxonomy): domain Eukaryota; kingdom Viridiplantae; phylum Streptophyta; class Zygnematophyceae; order Zygnematales; family Zygnemataceae; genus Zygnema; species Zygnema cylindricum. The sequence continues at coordinate 325,302 of JBBHKE010001687.1, forward strand.
CCGCGTTGGTTCCTACACGTTTTTGGTCGTGTACCTATATATACTTGTTGAGACTTTGTGGTAGTATTATCTTTCGGAGGTATAGCTTGTGAAGAAGGCGTAAAAAGGTCAGAAGTAAAAGGAAGGAAGAAAAAGGAGTTGTATTTGCATTGTGCTTAATATATATATTGAATGTTTTTGGAGGAACACCATTGTGAAGTGTATTTTATTTGGATTGTAATCTTTCACCCACCGATGTTTTTCGATTACAGCAAAGGAACTCCTCCACCAGAAACCTCTAGAAGGCATACACGGAGACAAACACCTTTCCCTCGTAGTCTTCATTCATCTCCCTCCCTTTCTCCACCAATCCCTCAAGGACCACCGCTGATTGAACCTATTCTCCACATTCCCTCGGTGGAAACAGTTCGCCGAGAGGAACGGGCCTCTCCGGGGTATAGAGGAGCCAGACTTCGGGCCGCTTTTCCCAAGGTGATTAGCTCCTCGTTTCCCAAGGGCCAACTCCAAGGAGATACATGTCATCTCACTATTCCACCAGTAACCGGAGCTTCCTCAGTGGGGGGGAGTGCCATCTCTCGTCAAGCAGCTCCTTCTACCGGAGAAGGAGGAGGCTCCGAACCACCCGACGTTGATCCGGGGTAATTTCACCGGTTTAGTTTGTCAGCCCCACCGGACCACCCTCTTGTCATTTCACCAACCTTGCAGAAGCTGAAAAAAAAATGGGGGACGCGAGGATCTTTACAGGAGATAGCTCGGGAATCGCTTTCTCTGATTTCGAATTGCTGTAGAAGTCGTTCACCCAATCTGAAATCAACAAATACATTGGCGGAGCCATTCTGGATGACTTCGAGACCACGCTTTTCCCCATTATGGTGAACTATCTTGCTGGTGGAGCTTTGGCAGACTATAAGGAGCGACAACCTCTTCTGATGGCTCCCAGCATCAAAATATCAGACCCTATCCTTGATGAGGCAGTCTTGCAGGCGGAAGCAGACTTGGCTGCGGCTGCTGCCGCTCCTGTCACCGCCCTCTTCACTGAGGACATGAAACTGTAGGCACAAGGACAAGCCTACGTTGCTCAGCTTCAGGCCATCCAGGAGGCCAATGCAACCACTCGGATGGTTGCAGACCCAACCCCCTATACCACTCTTTTGAATGCCTGGAGACTCCTTTACACTGAGAGGAATGAATCTGCTATCAAGGAATTCACGGAATTCCATTGCCAAAAGAGTGAAACACCCCAGACTCTTTTTAACAAATTGTCCAGCCTCTGTCAAAAGACCAAACTCTCAACCATTGATCTTCCGGCCATGGCAACCAAATATTTCATCGCCGTCCGAAATTCGTTCGGATCGACGGGGCAGGCAGCCCTCGATAATTAAATTGCTGGACAGGCCATCCAGGACGTCAATCCCACCGCCAAAGAAATCTCTCTGGCCGCCATGAAGCTTTATGATCAAATTGTCCACCGCGAGGCCCAGGAAAAAGCGGTAATCGGGAAAACCCGAGGGAACTTTGCAGGATTTGCCGGAGAAATGCCTCCCGAACATGAAGAGTCGGCCGAACTTTTAGCCTTGCGGAAGCTCAAGGGGAAACAGGTGGTGGATAGCGGATCCGAACCTGCCATGGGGGCCAATGACCGTGTCTTCCTCTATAACTGTTTAAACTGTCAACAAACAGGTCATGGATGGAAGCGATGCCCCGGAAGCTCAAACCGGAATTAGCTCTTAAGCAGAAGGAATGGGAGAAGCAGAGAGCTGAAACAACAAAGAGGCAGCAACAAAAGAAGCAAGGAGGAGGGTCAGACGATAAAACATCGGTGAACAAAGACAATTACCGGCCGACGCCACGATCTGAGACTGCAAAGATGTCGCAAGCCCAATTGCGACAGATAAAACTTCCAAAATTTGATGACGCGCAAATCTCAAATGAATTGCTGGGCAAATATACCACCGAAGGCTCCAAGTGTGAGGCTTGCGGTTTCATGGGTCACAAGGAAGGGCAGTGCTTCCGAAAGAATCGAGTTCCTAAAGAGATGATGCAATATGCACTGTTCACCAAAGAAGGTGAAACGGCCGTGAATCCTCTCTCGTTGCAGCTTCTTTACCCTTAGAAACGGCGCACCCCGGAGAACCCGGAACGACAACCAATAGGTCAAGCCCGATTAACCCCGGAGGTTATCATCCAACAGCACAGCCAGCAAATGGCAGCCATGGCTGCAGAATTGGCAGCGCTGCGATTAGGATCGCCCTCCAAGACTCTTGCTCTAACGGCCGCCCAGAAACTCCACCGGAGAAAGCAAGAATTACTACAGAAGCTGGCGGAGCTTGAACAGGAAACCGCAGCGGGCGAAGACGATAAAGAGGTGATGGGATGGGACATGGAACCTCTGAAAGCACATCACGCACAAACCTTCATTTCGAAGCCTGGAATGTCGGTGTGGGGGACAATCGCAGGCAGCTTCGCAACTCAACCTTGGCGCAACGAAGGGACAGGCAAAAGCTCGCTCCACGAGACCAGAAGAGGAACGCTACTAGACCTTTTTCCTTCACCCCTAGGGCCGTCATCCTAAACGACAACATAGGTCTCGGAATCAAATCTACAAACCCACCTCCACCTGCCGCAACGAAACTGCCTCCGGGATTCAAAAATTACAAGAAAACCAAATCAAGGAACATGGAGGAACGAGAAAAGGAGAAAGAGACGCGTGACAACCAAGACTGGTTCGAAAAATATTTGGCGGAACGCTCGGAGGATAACACGCCAGAAACGCCGCCCGCGCCAGAATCCGACCAAGAAATTGAGGAAGCAGGGGGGGGGGGAGAAGAATCAACCGGTGGGGGAGAAGAATCAACCGGTGGGGGAGAAGAATCAACCGGTGGAACCAACAGATTCCTCCATTTCATCGCCGAAATTCAACCTCTTTCCTCCAAACCAGCGGTGATGTAAGTAAGGCATCTAATGCCCTACGCTTTCACTCACGTGAAAACATTGGCCTTTTCCCATAACTTGCCGGAGGAAGTTCTCATCCAGGCCCTCGGAGAGGAAATCTATTCAAGAGGGGGGAAACACCGAGCTGATCAGGCCAGATCCGTTTTTTGATCAGCAGACCAAAAGACCCCTATGATGGATAGGGACTAAAAAACGTTATCTGTGGCTCTAATTCTCAACCGGACGGGGAATTTCAAACTCAATGGATACGGCGGGTATTAAGACGCAGTGGTCGATACAGGAGCACTCCCAAATCTAATCACCACATCGGCTTTGCAGCATATGCCTGAAGAACTCCGACCGAAAATCTTCCCCAGTGACATCTGTCTAAGTACTGTTAGCAGTGGGAGGTAACCGGTACACGAAATAATCAAAGCTATGTTAATAGAGTTCGGCGACGACGCAGGTCAGAAGGTCCAAATTCAACTTCCCTTCCTGGTGGTGGAAGGTAAACAGTTTGAGATTTTATTGGGAATGGCCACCTGGACAAGGTTGAATATGGGATTGAGTGTGTGGAAGGAGCACTTTACTGTTCCGAATCCTGAGGATCCCGAAGGAGTCAAAGTGGTGGTTCCTCTGGATATATGGAATAGGGGGAAATTTAATGCTCGCGTTGTAGGATGTTATCCCGTCTATGCTTCTCACACACCCACGGAACTGCTCGCTAGCGCCACCGATATCGCAGACATAATATAGCAATTCCCAATTTCCAAGCAGTGGGAAGAAGGATACCAGAACAGATTATTAGAAATAACAAAACTTCGGCGGGAAGTGGACAAATCCTTGACAGCTGTTTTTGTGAAGGAAAAAGAACCTCGGTTGGAATCTGCAATTCTATGTCCTCCATTGGACTACAGAATACAGGAAGCCTCTAGATAGTGTTTAACTAACCCACTTTAAGCCACGACCACTTCTTCCCAAGAAGGCAAACCGACAATTTGACTACATCCTTGTGAAGCCTGGACTCCGTTGAGTCCGTAGCAAAAAGAATCACTGAAAACGGCCAACCAGCCGATAAGTTATAGGGTGGCAAAGATGCCAATTTATACAAACTCTCACAGAGAGAGGACTATCTACCTAAATTTTCCTAAGTCCTAGTTTTTCCTAATTCCCTCTCACAGCTGTAGATCGCACCGAAGTGTCCCGAAAATATAGACAATATCCTTAAGCCACATCTCGCTATGCTGGAGCGGGTAGATTTGGTGATTGCAGGATGGCCATGTCAAGGATACTCTTTAGCCAGGAAAGGCGAGGGACATCAGGATAGCAGAAGTCGAACCTTCTTCCAGATGATCAAATTACTTTCCTGGCTGCAGCATTCCCAAGACCAACCAGTGAGGTATGTTTTGGAGAATGTCCACCCGGGAGATGATAAGAGAAAACAAGTCGCAAATAGCTAGAATAAAGTCAAGCAGATTCTAAGAGCTCCACTTGTTTTCGATGCGGCTCTACTAGGATCCAAGGCTCACAGAGTTCGGGCGTACTGGACCAATTTGATACCTCTGTCAGTCCTGAACAAGCTCTTACAGAACCACAAAACAGATCCCCAGATTACCCTGCAACAAATTTTAGGGACAGGGCGGATGGCTACTCCAGTAATTAATCCTGATCATCCCCCGTTCTTCCAGTGGAACCAACCAGGAGCACCTCGGCGAGCACTACCAACATTGGTTTCCTTCCCCAATAGCCATGCGTATCAAAAGGGAGCGGTAGGAATGATATTTGACAGCAAACGTGGAGTTTGGACAACGCCAACAGTGGAAGAACGAGAACAAGCCATGGGATTCCAACGAGCAAGTACGGCGGCACCAGGTATATCACACCTCCAGAGGTGCAGCCTACTCGGACAAAGCATGGATCTAAATGCAATAACATGGGTGATAAAACATTCTCTAGCCTTCTCTAGCCTCCAGTCTCCGCAATCGAGGGATCGTTACCTTCAAGCTCCAAAGTTGTTAGCGGTGCAGGCCCACTTGCAGCTTGAGGAGGGGAGGGAGGCAAGAAAACAGTTTTTATCATCAAAATTTTCCAGTCCCAGCATTTTACCGAAATTAAGGGATTCCTCAGTGGGGGGGAGCGGAGGCTCGGAGAGAGACAGCTTAGCGGAAGTTGTTAGCAGCATCATTCTAAAGGGAGGAGCTGAGGTAGACCCGAAGGTAGGGATGGAATTCGATATCTCCCGCTTGGGTAGACCCCCAAAGGCCTGGGCACCGGTGGAACCCGGAAAGATGGATTGGACCTTAGAGGAGCAGTTGGACCCGCAGCAAAAGGCCCAACTCTCCGACCTATTGGAGAAGAACAAACAAGTGTTATCTTGGTCAGATACCGACGTAGACATCTCCAAAAGAACCCCTTTTCGAATTGATTTTATAGACGAGACGTCTACTGTTTGGCAGAAGCAGTACCCTCTCAGTTTCAAGGAAAAGGAGTTCAACACGGCAAAGGTACAAACTCTGGTAGAAGTCGGATTGGTTCAAGAAAGTACCGGACTCCATGGATTTGCGTCTCCAACCGTTCTCCCACCCAAGAAGGACTCATCTGGGAAAATGGTAGACTTTCGATGTGTGGAGATTACCGGATGCTTAACACGGCAACTATACCTGACCGATACCCAATGCCTACCCCGGAAGAGATTTTTGACACGCTGGCCGGGGCCACCATTTACTACACGCTAGACATGAAGAATGGGTTCCACCATATCGCGATGGAGCCAAAGCACCGGGAAAAGACAACTTTTTGGGCAGGGTCCAGGTTGTATGAATGGCTCTACATGCCATTCAGGCTGAAGAATGCGCCAGCCAAATTCCAACGTGCTATGGACGAGGCACTCCGTGGAATTGACTGTGCACGGTGCTATATAAACGATATGATTATCTTCTCGAAGACCTTTGAGGAACACCTGGAGCACATACAGATTGTACTCGAAGCTCTCCAAGCAGCGGGCTTGAAATGTCACCTGGGTAAGGGAATTTTTGGGGCGCAGAAAATTATTTACCTGGGACACGAAGTTACACCCGAGACAGTGGGTCCCCATATGGTCAAAGTTGCGGCCCTTGATGCCCTACCTCCTTCTCAGGAAGTCTCTGCACTCCGCACATTTTTAGGCCTGGCTAACTATTATCGGAGATTCATCCCTGAATTTAGCAGCCATGCTCAGCCTTTGAACCAGTTGCTGCGGAAAGACCAAGAGCGGTAGTGGACGGAGGAGCAACAGATTGCCTTCCAGTTCCTCAAGGATTCCCTGAAGCAACACCTAGTGCTCCGAATGCATGATCACCAAAGACCCTTCCTACTTTACACTGATTTGAGCCGGTTTGGATTGGGAGCTGTTTTAGCCCAACTGGATGATGCTGGTGCCGAATATGTGGTAGCTTACGCCAGCCGGAGTAATAACCGAGCGGAGGGGAATTACAACAGCTATCATGGGGAATTACTGGCGGCGGTATGGGCCATCCAACACTTCAGACCATACCTATACGGAGTCCATTTCACTTTGATCACGGATCACCAGCCTCTCAAGTGGATTATGGAGAACAGCAAGCTCACTGGCAAGCTCGCCAGGTGGGTGTTAATACTGCAGGAATATGACTTCGACATAATCCACCGGGCCGGAGAGATTCATGGGAATGCCGACGGACTTAGCAGAAATCCTGACCCTTCCACTAGAGATTCCACCGGGGCCCGCCATGATGAGGACCCTGAAATCAGTTTGGGACTCATTCGAGCTTCTTCTGCCTTTATTTGGCTTCCTCAATCTGGGGGGGAAATGTCCATTTTCTTTGTAGACGTGGAGGGGCAGGCGCTAATAGGGGCCAGACGGAAAGATATTTGGAACGATCCCGATGCACTCCAATCTGTCCAACAAGGTTTCCCTCTTTCGCATTTGTCAGGAGTGCAGTTATCTCGGGTGCAAACACGAATGGCGGCATACGAGTGGGAAAGGGGCATCTTAATCCGGAAGTGGGCAGATGGGACGAGGAAAGTGGTTCCTCCCCCGGCCGACGGGGAGACTCTTATTTTTAACCTTTACCAAAAGTGTGGCCATTTTGGGCAGAAACGGACCACCTCCTTGGTCGCAGGATCGTACTGGTGGCACTGGTTGCGGTACCAAGTCAACCGGATTGTGCAGACGTGTTCCTCCTGTGACCGAGTCAAAGCAGCTTTTGACAAAAAGGGAGGTGCTCAGCTTCATTCCCTTCCCATCAGGGGGATGTTTTATCGGTGGTCTCTGGATCTTTTAGGTCCTCTCCCCACCAGCAGACGAGGGAACCGCTTTGTGTTCGTAATGATAGAGCATTTTTCCAAGTGGATCGAATTGGTGGTCTTACCCAGGAAGGAGTCTAAGGCTATTGCAAACGCATTCTTGTAGAGAGTGCTTTCCCAATTTGGGGCCCCAACCAAAGTTCTGACCGACCAGGGCTCTGAATTTGCGGGAGAATTCTCCAACTTGTTGGAATTGTGTCTCATCGAGCACCGGTTGACCAGCTGAGACCACCCAGAAGCCGACGGTTTGGCCGAAAGGTGCGTGCAAACAGTGAAGCGGTCACTACGTAAATATGTCGTGGAAGAGGATCTAGGAGAGTGGGATAAAAGGGTGCCTTGGATCGCCATGGGGTACCGATTCAGCCGGCAAGCATCCCTCCACTCCTACAGTCTATATTTCATTTTGTTCGTACGGCATCCCATCCTCCCCGGCGCTGCCTCGGTCCAAGCAGTGGTCCTTCCGGAGATGGACAGCAAAGGAACAGTCGAAAAATTGATTGCCGACAGAGCCAAGGTATTTCACCGGGAAATGCCTCTGCCCAGGGGGAATCTACAAGCAGCTCAGCACCGAGATCAACTCTGGTATTCACAACGCCGGAGTGGGAATTTTGTCCTACGGGAACAGCGATTTCTACCCAAGGACTTCGTGTATCGGATGCAACAAAAAAACGACACTCTCGACAATTCAGCGGGAAGGGTGATTTTGAAGGTAGTGGAAGTCTCCAATAAGGGGGTCTTGACACTTGAAGGGAAGGATGGGCGGAGGATCAAAGAAAATCAGATCAATGTGGCTCCTTGTCACCTCCGGGGATTGGAAGACGAACCTACTTTCCACCTTACCTATTTTGCTGATCCCCCTTTGTGCTCCTCCGAATGCCTCTCATCACCCTCCCAGAATTCTGTACTGGTTTGTGATCGATGCGACCAGTGTTGGCATCAATCTTGTCTCCCTTCATCTTGGGAACCTCGTCCTAAACCCCTTGCTCTCTGGTTCTGCGGGAACTGCGAATTAGGGGGGTAATTATTCAACAGTCTTAGTCACAGTTGACTAAGAGGGGGGGAAATCAAGGACCCGACTCCACCTCTAAGGATTTCCTCCCTTCCCCCGGCCAGGAGGGGAAAGGAGAGGGGGGGAGGGGATATCTTTCTCCCTCCCCAAGCACTCATCCCCACCTTTGAATGTTTGCTCACAAGAACAAGGCGGGCAGCATAGAACACAAGCATGGTTGTGGGGAGCATTTGCCTTTGGGGAAGGGTGTTTGCAGGACTACAATGCCAATTACGCGGGCAGTGGGCCCTCCTCTGATGTTTCCGGCACACTCGAGCTGTTAAGCTCATGTGCTTCAGAGGCACCCCTTTTATCTTACCAAGGATTCCCGGGCCCTTTTTCCTCTGTAGGGTCCTTAAAGTACAGGGAAAGGAGCAAACTCAGCCAAACCAGATTCTTCTATCTTCCTAACTAAACGCAACGTACTTTATTTCGCGCCTAACGGAGGCCGCACGACAAAGTTACTCCGTTCCAAAGACTCCCATACTGTTACATGTGACCAGTTGCCAACTGTCCCATTGGGGGCTACATTGTGGAACGCCACATAACTTTTGGGATAGTCTGGTAGATTTTGCTATTGGCTATCCGTAGGACGTTAGTTCAGGTCCACCAGCCGAATGGAGCATTTATTAATGTGAGTCAAAGTTAGGGGTTTCACGTCAATTTAGAACTTTGTTGCTCAGGATTGTGTCATAGGAGACCACGTGGCTTCTAATCTAGCCGGAGATAGTCGCCTAACTTTTTGCCCCGAGTGTAGTACAACCTATTTTGTCATATGTCCGGACGATAACAATTCCTGGCCGGTGATTGGCTCCTATTATTGCTTTGACTTTGGTACTATCGGTAAGACAAACTTGGCTTGTATAAGACACTTGGGGCCGAAGGAGACACGTTGCTGTTTCAGTACTGTCTCCTGAGAAAAACCCTAGAAATTCCAACAAACTTTCTTGTGGAGAACTTTTTTTTTGCTTGTGATTGTGACCCTATTGCCATCTTGGTTTGCACCCGTCCTTTGTGGAAATCGTAGTCCGGTTGGGTGGTTGGAACCGTCTTTCCTGTTTTGGGCGGTTTGGGGACTGGTGTTTGTTGGAAACCAAGAAGGGTCTTGCCGGTTCCGGGTCGCGGAAACCGAGGAGTTAAGGAGGCCCTATCTGTTCCGGGGTTTTCAGGGGGAGATTTCGTCTCCTTTTGGTTGTCCACGTTACGTTTTGGGGGTAGGTTGAGCTCGCTTGCTATTATTCCACATTCTAACTTTATATCTTTATTTTCTAAGGGCAAGGTGATATTGTTAATTCCGAGACAGCATTTTTATATTTCTATCCTTTCATTTTTCTGAGTGGAAGCATCTGGGTTCTCTTTTTGGTAGTTCTTTTTGGGGCTCTGGTCGGGTTTCTTCCGGGATCGATTACCAGAATCTTTTGTACCAGAATAGTGGATTTTGAGAGGATTTTCGTAAGGCTTCCAACAGATAGTCACACAAATCAAGGACCCGGCTCCACCTCTAACGATTCCCTCCCTTCCCCCGGCCAAGAGGGGAGAGGAGAGGGGGGGAGGGGATATCTTTCTTCCTCCCCAAGCACTCATCCCCACCTTTGCATGCTTGCTCACAAGAACAAGGCGGGCAGCATTGAACAGAAGCATGATTGTGGGGAGCATTTGCATTCTGGGGAAGGGTGTTTGCAAGACTCCAATGCCAATTACCCGGGCAGTGGGCCCTCCTCTGGTGTTTCTGGCATGCTTGACAAGATTCGAAATGAAAGATATGGGGGAGGCTAGATATATTTTGGGAATACAAGTAGAGAGAAATAGGAAAAAGAAGATAATTAGATTAACTGAGAAAGAGGCAATTGGAAACATGCTGGAAAAATTTCAGATAAACAAAGCCAACAGTTGCACGACTCCTATGGATCTAAAGAAGAGAAGCGAGGGGAGTGAGGAAGGAGACATCCTAAATCTAGATGATGAACTAGGTCCAGAAGAGAAGAAGTTTATGCAGACTATTCCATACAGACAGTTATGAATTGTACCAGACCGGATTTGGCAGCAGCTGTAGGAGTGCTAAGTAGGAGTCTGAATGCTCCTACCAAAAGGGATTGGGAAGCAACAAAAAGGGTCCTCAGATATCTCATATGAACTAGGGATCTATGGCTGCATCTGGATGGGGAAAACACTGACATCACCACTTGGAGTGATGCCAGCTATGGGGATGCTCCGATGAGAAGATGTACATCTGGATATGTGTTGTATGTGGGGAATGGTGCTTGTTGCTGGAGCAGTAAGCACTAAAAGGTCATTGCTCAGTCTTCCATGGAGGCACAGTATATGGCATCTTGCTCTATTGTGAAGGAATTGATGTGGGTTAAATCCTTGCTTGGTGAATTGGGGCATCTTAAGAGTGGAATTCAGAAAATATTCTGTGATAATCAAGCAGCAATTGCAATTGCTGCTAATCCCAAACATCATTTTAAAGCAAAACACATGGACATCAGACTTAGCTTTGTTAGGGAAAAGGTGGAGAACAAAATAATAAGTCTAGAATACAGACCAGACAGTGAGATGGTGGCAGACATGATGACCAAGCCGGTACCTTCTCCTAAATTAATTTTCTGCAGAGAGAGATGTGGACTTAAAATCAAAAGTGACTAGAAAATAAGGGGAGTGTTGAAATAAAAGGTATTTTCTAGGTTAGTTAAAAGATTTAAATAAGAGCAGGAAAAAGCAGAGGCAGCCTGCTTCTAGCTTCTCTCTCTAGCCCCCATACTTGTCGTAGTCACTGAAGGCTGGAGAGGAAGCTAGAGCCATGGCTGCCTATGCTCCTTCTAGAGTCGAAAGGCAGATCCTTGGTAAACTTACGAAAAAGATTGACGGACCCATGATTTGATCCTGGTACCTGCCATCCGTCAAAGTAGCCGTTAGTCTTACCCTGTAGTCTAAGACCAGTGCTGAAGTGTATAGGGTACGATAGCTACTTAAAGATGACGAAAAAGAGAAGTGCGATTTAGTGACAAACGGACCACAATCACACAAACACAGTTAAAAATAGAATTACACCGGAAATGTACTACTTGTATTTTTAACGGCTATAAATTAAGGCCGACATTAATCTAACGACGGAGAAAGAAGCCGGCATCGGGGAATGGTAGATTTGGCAGTTTTCGGTCACAACCACAACGGGTGACACGTGGCAGCATGACATTAGATGACAGCATCTCCGGGACATATTATGGCGAACCAGGATATAGCAGGCGTCGTCTTTCTGGCCATATCGTACAATGGCCATACAGAAAGTACTTTGGACCAAGGACCTTTCTGTACTGTACACTCAATTGATTGGTTCCGTACATCAGTAGGAGAGGGTTTAGAGAGGGGTTTAGGACTTAGAAAATTAGAGGTAGCCGCCTCTCTCTCAAAGAGCTTTTGTATAAAAGGGTCATCTTTGACCATTAATAATTAACTGCTCAGGGGAGCAAATTGAAGGATTCTTTTTGAGGCAGACTCTGGTGAGTCAGCCCTTACAAGGGGTGCAGTCTGGTTAGTCTGTATTCTGTCAGGGTGTCAACAATATTCAGACAAAGCTTAAAGAACTAAGGTTATCCTAGAGGCTTATAGCAAGCTGCCTACTCTGAGTACCTATGGAGGTCTCTGAGTTGCAGGTTATGGGCCCACACTCTAGGGTGCCCATATTCAATGGGACTAGGTTCATCTACAGGGAGAGTATGATGATGGGAGCCCTATGTGAGAAAAGATTTTTGGGAATAGTAAGTGGGCGAGTGAAGCACCTATCCGGTCTTGCTATTCCTCCAAGGTTTGGAGAAAGCAGATTTGGTAGGAAACCAGATCCACCGTCATCAGACGAATCAGAAGACGAAGAAAGCATCGTGATGGAAAATAGGAAAGAAAAAGAGAAATCCACACCTATAGCAACCGGATCTGCTTTCATGTCTCCTATTCCGAGGAATGAGGAGAATGATATCGATACCAAGGACTACAACAACATGGCAACCAAGCATTTTATCCTCTGTCATCTCACACAAGGACTCGCTGGTCCTCATTTTTAGGTGGAAAAGGCATCCGATCTGTGGGATGCGCTTATAGAGATGTACTGTAGCGGTACTATTCAGGAACTGAAGCTAGCAGCCCAAAGGATCAATGGATACTTTCACAAAAGAGAGAAGATGCTCAATTTGTGCAATGAGCTCGCTATACTTTTCATGGAGTTAGAGTGTGCCGGAAAAGTAGAAACCGAGAAGGCAAAGGTACATTGTTTGCTCATGAAACTACCCGATGAGTATGAGAACATTGTAAACCAGGTACACGATCTACCAGACTTTAGGTGGGTATGGAATTCAATAGTTGGTATGATTCTCGTCCGAGAGAATACAATCGAAATTCGAAGGGGAGTTAAGAATGGACAAGCCTTGGCGGCTGGAGCAAGTTGGAGAAACAAAGATTCACGGAAACCCCTTGGAAGTCATGGAGTGGAAGACCTGAAAAATCAATCCGATGAATCAAGAACGAGGGGACCAAACGGGCTTTGTGACTTTTGTAAGAAACCTGAGCATTACATGGCAGAATGCACGAAACTGACCGAGCTTCGAATAAAGGAGGGGCAGACCGGGGGTAAAACACGAGGAAAGAAAAAGGGGATGTACCAAAAAATTGTACCATATAACACGGAACAAAATGGGGTAGTTTAAAGATTGAATGAACACTAGGAGATAGTGTATATAGTATGTTGGCTATGAAGAAAATAGGAAAGTGATTTTGGGCAGAAGCCATGAAATGTGCCAACGACATTATGAATAGAGTCCTTACCTCAGCCAAAAAGGGAATGACACCTTATGAGAGATGGGTTGGAAGGAAACCAGATATCTCACACCTTAAAATATTCTATAGCCAAGTTTACAGTCTTGATACGGAGAAGAAAAACTGGAAAATTTTTGCTAAGGGCAAACCTGGATACTTTGTAGGATATGATGAGGATGTCAAGGGATATAGAGTCTATGACTTATCAAAGCAAGATATTATTCAGGTAAAACACCTAGTTGGTATTGATGGACGAAAGTCATTTGACCCCTTCAAAAATACCAAAAAGATAAGAATCTGATTTGAGTCTGAAAGCGAGGAGAGTCTTGTCTTTCCTGAAAAAGACATGAGTGAAACAGTGATTGCAAATTTAGGGGAGATGTAAGATACAAGAGATCTACCGGACACCTCACATATTCTTATGGACTTTGAGGAGACACAAGAGATGGAACTGGAACTGACTTCCATGAATAGGGGAGCCAGTGAGACTGCAATTCTGTGTCTTCCATTGGACTACAGAATTTAAGAAGCTTCTAGATAGCTTTTAACTAACCTAATTCAAGCCACATCCAATGCTGCCCAAGAGAGCAAACTAATAGTCTGACGCACCCTTGTGCGATTTGGACTCCCTTCAGTTTGTAGCAAAAATAAACACTGAAAATGGCTAACGAGCCGATTATTTATGAGGTAACAAAGATGCCAACTTTTATACAAGCTCTTAAAGAGAGAGGTGGTATCTACCCAAATCCCCTAAGTCCCAAACCACTCTCACAACCCCTATCTACTGAAATAAACTCGAATCAAGAGACTGTAAAGTACCAAAAAAGTATAGTGGCCGATGTTCTTTGTATACGACTTTTGTATGAAAAGGCCATAGACTGGATGCGTGTCGCCGTCTAAATTGTCATTATATTGTCCGAGATCCCCGCTGCTCAATTCAATCCTGCCACGTATCGCTAGGTCACGCCATGCACGCCACATCTAAAAATCACCAAAGTGACCATTCTAGGACCTCAACGACGATTAGCGGCATCGAATGATTGAATTTTCATTTACGCCCATGAAATAAATGTGCGATTCATTTGTTTCGTGCAACGGATTTGACGCATGCTCCAAATCTGAAATGTCTTTTATTTTCCTATTCATAGTTACATTAATGAGATTAATGTTCTATTCAATGTTTAAATAAATATCGCACCCCATGTGATGTAACGAACTTCTACGACAGATTGGTTAGAGCTGACGCCTATATTTTGGTCTGTCGGTCGAAGGTACGAGTCTTGCCGGACTGAACCTTTTGTTGAGAGTAACTTAGGTTACTCTTAAGTCCTACCTATGGAGTTGAGGCAACCATGGCTCCACCACCTTCTCTATCATTCAGTGACTAGAACAAGTATGGGGCTAGAGGGAAGAGGTGGAGGCAGGCTGCCTGCACTTTACATTTCTTGTTTTTACTTATGTATTCAGACCTAGAAAATACCTCATAAATCTAATAATTACAACCCACCCCTTATTTTATAGTCTAACTTTAACTTCTGTTTTAGTCCACACTTCTCTGCAATATTTTAACTTGGGAGAAGGCATCGTTTTTGTCATCATATCAGCCACCATTTCCACATCAGATCTCTATACAATATTCACAATCTTATTCTCAACTTTTTCTCTCACAAAACTCAATCTTATGTCCTTATGTTTAGCCTTAAAATGATATTTTGGATTAGTTGCGGCTACAATGTCAGCTTGATTATCGCAAAACACTTCTTGCACTCCCTCAATCATATACCCCAATTTCTTGCAACAAGATCTAAACCCACATCAACTCTTTCAAAGCAGAACAAGAGGCAATGTACTCAGCCTCGAAAGTACACTGAGTAACCATCTTTTTTTGTTTATTGCTCCAATAGCAAGCACCTTCCCCCATATACAACACATACCCTAAAGTGCATCTTCTCATAGGTGCATCCCCTTAACTAGCATCACTCCAAGTAGTGATGTCAATGTGCTCCCCTCCCAAATGCAACCATAACTCTCTAATTCCCACCAAATATCTCATGACTCTCTTGGCTGCCTCCGAGTCTCTTTTCCTAAGATCATTAAGACTCCTACTCAGTACTCCAACGCCTGCCGCTATGTCCGGCTTGGTAGTTTTTATAAAATAGATCAACCTTCATATGACGTGTCTATAAGAGATAGACTACATAAACTCTCTCTCCTCTGGACTCTTCTGATCATCTCAAATCATCACTCCTCCTTCCACACTCCCATCACTTACTTTTTTTCAAGTCTATGGGAGTGGTACAACTTTAGTGTTTACAATTTGGAATTTCTCAAGCATATTACCTATTGCTTCTTTTTTAGTAAGTCTGGACATCCTTTTCCCCCTATCTCTCTCCATTTGGATCCCCAAAATGTATCTTGCCTCACTTAAAATCTTTCATATCAAATCTACTTCTAAGATCATTCTTTAGTCTTTTGATCTTTTCCAAAGACTTACTAAGCACAAGCAGATCATCCATATAGATTGCAATAAAAATGACACCATTCTCATCTTCAAACATATAAATAGAATGGTAATTGCTGATCCAAATATATTCTAGTAGTGAGAAACTCATCTAGTTTCTTATTCCATTGTCAAGGAGTGTGCTTTAGTCCATATAAGGACTTTATGAGCCTGCAGACTTTGCTCTCTTCTGCTTCCTCCACAAACCCCTAGGGTTGCCTCATGAAAATTTCTTCCTCTAACTCACCATTAAGAAAAGCAGGCTTAAAGTTACTCTGGTGTATTTCCATGTCTTATGTTGCTGCCAATCTGAGGTGAATTCTTGCTGATGGGAACCGAACAACTGGAGCAAAGGTCTCCTCATAGTCAATCCCCTCCTTTTTGGTGAACCCCTTCGGTACCAATTGAGCCTTATATCTCTCAATGGTATTGTCTATGTTCACTTTTAGTTTAAATTCCCATTAATAACCAAAATACAATAGGTGCAATAGGTATTTAAAAGTGTTCAAGTAGAGAATCCTTGGACAAACTGATAAATAAGTAAAAGCTGCTCTAGCTCGGATTTGAACCTAGGTCTATGGAGATTTTTGTAGTGATACGCCTTATCCACTAAGGTGTTATCGAAACGATTCACGTGACAAGTTTCAAAGGTATATAAAATTAACGTGACAGCTAATTAAACACCTAACTAACGAAGAGAGACAATTCATGCATCTAGGCGATGTGAACCGTGTAAAATATGTTTTGATCCGACGGCCAGCATTCTAGCTGCCACGCGAAGTGAGATTTTGGAGGCATTCGGAGATAGCATCACGTGGTGCCACTTGGTGTCACATTATTTGATACCAGAGAAGATGGGAGGAGGAACCATGGCTCTTGATTTGACAGGTGTCACCTTTATACCATTTCATATAATGGCCGTACAAAAAGTACATCTCCTATTGTTCCTTCTTGTGCTATATAGTGTTCCTATTGGACTAGGGTTTAGTAGTAGGTAGTCATGAGTAGACAGACCAAGACTTAGTGATATTTAGGTACCTCTCTCTAAGAGAGCTTATAACTATAAAGGTCATCTATGACGAGCCATAACTTAATGCTCAAAAGAGCAAATTCAATGATTCTTTTTGCTGCACACTCAAGGGAGTCCTAGCTACACAAGGGTGTAGTCGGTCAAAGTTTTTTGCCTGCCACGGTGGCTGCATTTTTAAGGGAAAGTCAAAATGGGTGAATAAGTCCAAAACTCATATTCTAACTTTGCATTCCGTGGTGGAACTAAGCACAGAAAGTCTTATTTCACAAGGGTGAAGCTATAATGGGTTTTTGATTGTCAAGGGGTCAGTCATTTGGGTTTATATCAACTTGGAGTCGGCACTATCTAGATTAGCTTCTTTTGGATCTGCGATTTTTGTGGGCAATGGAGCACACATAGTTTCACATAACACCATTGAGAGATATAAGGCTCGATTTGTAGCAAAGGGGTTCAACAAAAAGGAGGAGATTAACTATGAGGAGACCTTTGCTCTAGTTGTCCTGTTCCCATCAGTAATGATTCTCCTCAGTCTGGCAGCAGGGAAAGACATAGAAATACACCAGATGGACATTAAGATTGCTTTTCTTAATGGGGAGTTAGAGGAAGAAATTTTCATGAGGCATCCCGAGGGGTTTCTGGAGGAAGGAAAGTTTGCACGCTCATAAAGTCATTGTATGGACTAAAGCAGGCTCCCCACTAGTGGAATAAGATATTGGATGAGTTTTCTCAACAGTCTGGGATATATCTGGAGCAGCTCTAACCATTCTATCTCCATGTTTGAAGATGAGAATGGTGTCATTTTTATTGCAATCTATATGGATGATCCGCTTGTGCTTAGTAAGTCCTTGGAAAAGATTAATAGGCTAAAGAAGGATCTTAGAAGCAAAATTGATATGAAAGATTTAGGTGAGGCAAGATACATTTTGGGAATCCAAATAGAGAGAGATAAGGGGAAAAGGATTATCACACTTACTCAGAAAGAAGCAATAGATAATATAACTCAGAAATTTCAAATGGAAAAGGCTAAGAGTTGTACCACTCCAATAGACTTGAAAAAAGTAAGTGATGGGAGTGTAGAAAGAGTAGTGATGATCTGAGATGATCAGATGATTCCAGAGGAGAGAGAGTTTATAAAGTCTATCCCTTATAGACAAGACGTATGAAGTTTGATATTTTTTATGATTTGTACAAGGCGGACATAACGACAGCACTAAGAGTCCTCAGTACGAGTCTTAACGATCCTACGAAAAGAGATTCGGAGGCAGCCTAGAGAGTCATGAGATATCTAGTAGGAACCAAAGAGTTATGGCTACATTTGGGAGGGGAGCACAGTGATATCACTACTTGGAGTGATGCTAGTTATGGGGATGCACCTATGAGAAGATGCACTTTTGGGTATGTGTTGTATGTGGGGGAAGGTGCTTGATGTTGGAGAAGTAAGCAACAAAAGGTGGTTGCTCATTCTACTATGTAAGCTGAGTATATGGCCTCTTGTTCTACTGTAAAAGAGATAATATGGGTCAAGTCCTTATTGCAAGAACTAGGGTATATGAACAAGGGAGTGCATGAAGTGTTTTGTGATAATAAAGCTGCCATTGCAATTGCAGCATATCCAAAACATCATTTCAAGGCTAAACATATGGCCAGAAGGTTGAGTTTTGTGAGAGAAAAAGTTTAGAATAAGATTGTGAATCTTGTATATAGATCAGATGAGGAAATGGTGGCTGATATGATGACAAAACTAGTGCCTTCTCCCAAGTTAAAATATTGCAAAAAAAGTGTGGACTAAAACTAAAGTTAGAGTTAGACTAGGAAATAAAGGGAATGTTTAAATTTTTAGATTTATATGTTATTTCGTAGGTCTAAATATGTCAGTATAAAAAAGAAAAGAAAAGGGCGGACAGCCTCCCTCCACCTCCTTTCTCTATCCACCATACTTGTTGTAGTCATTGAAGGATAGAGAAGGTGGTTGAGCCATGGCTGCCTTAGTTCTACATGCTTGACTAAAGAGTGATTTATGTCACTCTCAACAAAAGGTTGAGTCCGGCAGGACTTGAACCTCCAACCGGTAGAGTATTGCGTTGGCGTTAGCTCTAACCAGTCTGTTGACGAAGTCCGTTAAGATACATAGGGTTTGATACGCATTTAAACTCGTACATTGTCTTGTAACCGATAAACTAAAATGTGAACAAAGGAACATAAAACTACTTAAAGTTTAATGCGGACGTCATTTCTCAAGAAACAAATGAATCGGACATTTGTTTGGAAGGGCGACATTAAATGTCGGTTTTAATCCGACGGCATACATCATAGCCGAGTTCGCGGAATGGTCACTTTGGCGTTTATCGACGTGGCATAACATGGCCCCACGTGGAGGGATAACATTTGGTGGCAGGAATTTTGGGGAACATACGGACGTAGGGAAGGGTGACACGCGTCCACTCAGTGGCTTTGTCGTACAAAGGCCATACAAAATGGACATTGGCCGTAGTACCTTTCTGTACTTAACAGTTATGTGATTCGTTCGTACTTTAGTAGATAGGGGTTGTGAGAGGGATTTAGGACTTAAGAAAATCTGGTAAGTAGTCACCTCTCTCTAAAAGAGCTTTGTATAAAATTGACATTTTTGTTGGCTCATAACTAATCACGTGATTGGCTGTTTTTAGTGATTTTTTTTGCTACGTAGTCGTGGGGGTATAGGTTGCAAAAGGAAGCACTTAGACCATCAGTGTTGCCTCTTGGGCAGTAGTGGTTGCGGCTTCAAGTGGGTTAGTTAAAAGCTCTCTAGAGGCTTCCTAAATTTTGTAGTCCAATGGAGGACACAAAATTGCACGTTATGGGCCCACCCTCTAGAGTGCCCGCCTTGAATGGATCAGGTATCGTCTATTGGGAAGTCATGATGATAGGGGCTTTGTGCGAAAAACGATACTGGGGTATTGTTAGTGGACAAATGAAAGGTCCACCTCAGGGAACTCCACTAGGGTTTGGTGGAATAAGGTTTGATGCAGCAACCTCTGCTGCATTAACGGTGGTAGATGATAGGGATAGAAGTGTGTCCGAAAATGGGAAAGAGAAGGAGACGCCTGTTACTCGAATTGCTCCTATTACCACGGCACTAGGAGCGGCGACCATGAAGACCACGGAGAACGACAATGAAACGTGGAAAGACATTAACATGGCTGCCAAAAACTTCATTGTAAGACACCTCACTCAAGCTTTGGCAACCCCCCATCTTCACATTTACAAGGCCGAGGAGTTGTGGGTGAGTTTGGTGGAAATCTATAGAGCAAGTACTATTCAAAGCTCCAGTTGGCCGAATAAAAGTTGGGGAATTATACTTACAAAGGGGAAAAAATGTTAGACTATTGTAATGATCTCTTTTATTTCTATATGGACATGGAGGGTGCCGAGTAGAAAGGTACAATAAAGATAAAATTTAACACTCTCATCATCAAGTTACCTGACGAGTATGAAAATATAGTGTACCGGGTACATGAAATGACTGACAGGTCATGGAAGTGGAACAGACTGGTCCACATGATACTTGTGCAAGAGAACAAAATTTAGATAAGGAGGGAGGGGAAGAGCATCCAAGCTCTAGCTGCGAAAGAAACCAATGGGGGAAGGTTCGGAAGAAACCATTCAAAGGAGAGAGAGATCAGCCTAGAGGACCAAGGCCCCTCAAGGGGCCTTTGTTATTTTTGCAAAAAGTCGGGACACTTTAACACAGATTGTGTCAAACTGTTGGAGCTGAGGCTCTTAGACAACCGTGGAGGGGGTTCTTCCATAGGGAAAAAAAAGGCACTTGTGATAATAAAAGTGACAGGAGAAACAAAGACGAGTCCTCTGAGGAGGATGGGGAGCTTCTTCTCGATGAGAGTCTCGAGGAGAAGGAGATCCCTCAAAGACAAAAAGGTGCCCTTGGAGCAATTCGAGAAGCTACATAGGTATAATGGGTCATCGACTCAGGTGCATCCATGCATATGTGTTGTGATAAGCAACTTTTCACTAAGCTAAGAAAGATCCGTACTGTAGAGATAGAGTATGTGAATGGCAGAGTGGTTATTACAGATCTAGTGGGGTCAATAGATTTGAAAGACTTAATGCAGGGTAAGACTTGTTGTTCTTTGGTCTAAAATAGACCGCAGAAGCCACCCAAACTATCATGCAAAAAGCTAAGAGAAGCTAGGCCAATGAATAATCATTTGAAATGCATCCTCCATTTAACATACAACAACATTTAGGGTTTCATGAAATAATCAACATAAATAAACCCTATGACATCATCTAAGGTTTGATGGAATAATCAACATAAGCAAACCTTAGGACAAATGCATAAACAGTGCATATCAAACATATATAAAATAACATAAATAAATAATAACAAACAAATGCATTTCACATAAACAAAAGTATAATCAAAGTATAATTAAATAATCATTATATCATTGAAAGTGCATGACCTAATCGACAACCCTAAAATACTACATCTTCGGTCCCCACTTTACTAACCAGCATTGATTAATTATTCTAATGAAGCTCAAATCTATATATATACTTGTGAGCTGTTAACAAATCACTAAGTGTCAAAATAACCAACGTAAATTACGTAACTGTCATTAAATCAAACTAATCGTAAGCGTACACCTGAAAGTCAAGCAATCGTAAGCGTACACTTGTTTGCAAATACGACATCGTACACACACAAATTACACTATCGAAAACCCTAATTGATCACTTAAAATAAAAATGTCATAATCAATACTAAATTAATAATACACATACGACAAAACAATATTGTTTCAAATATTTACACCGACGCGTCCGCAAAATACGCGTCATAAGCGACAACTTGCTTAGTCACTTGCAGATAAATCCACGTAGTGAACCAACATCGTATATGTACGGTCCACCTAATTAACACGTCATCAAACAATACGATCCCTAAGAAATATTGGCGGACGCCATCCGCCTTCCACGTGTACCACGAATCACTTGTCAAACAATCCGGAACGTCCAAAAATAAATATCGTGTGATTGACGCGATTTCGCGTCACCACTACATAAAAATCTCGGCGGCCTATATCCGCCGTCCGTCTCTCTTAATCGGCACCCTTGATGTCGCGCCGCGTGGTCATAAAAATCCACTTGTCGAAACCTCGTACAATCGAAATCATTTTCGTACCGCAAGCGCGTCCTTTGTAATAAATGCGCTTGTCGCATTTTGTTTCGTACGCCATGCGTATACTTTCACACTTCGAAAATTTCAAATCGGATCGCTTCGCGATCCGCCGTCCATTTACATTGCGCATTCCGCGCCACTCAATTAGTCCTTCAAGTACATTTAATTTTCTTCGTACATTTACTCCCCCAATCCGCAAATCTATTCGAACCTCCACACTACATCGTGTAAATGCGCACGCACGCGAACACGCGCACGCACGAAACGCTCCGTACGCACGAAACTAAGTTTTCAAAAAACAACACTCCCCCGAAAAATTAGTCTCGTGCATCCATGGCGCCACGTCATTTGTTGTCACCAATGTTACCAGCTGTCACACCTGCTTTCAACTGCCTTCTCCATCTTAATCCGCCAAATGCCTCCGCTAGAATTTTCTCACTTGTTCCACCATCGCTTCCGCTAACTCCACATACCATCCAAATTTCATAATACATAATATATATATTTTCATTTTCTTTTCTCTTTTCTCAACAATATCTAAATCCGAAAATTTCCCATAAAAATACATAAATAATAAACTATTTTCCGAAAATCAATTCTACCAATAATAAATAAAATTCCAACAAAAATTACCA
Organism: Zygnema cylindricum; assembly: GCA_037447655.1. NCBI lineage: Eukaryota > Viridiplantae > Streptophyta > Zygnematophyceae > Zygnematales > Zygnemataceae > Zygnema > Zygnema cylindricum. Next base: position 347,757 of record JBBHKE010001687.1, read on the forward strand.
CATTTTCCTCTAACTACTATAAAAATTTCCAAAAATAAAACTTTCCAAATTTTCTAAATTTTGCAACCCGCGTATTTAATCCCACAAAATAAAACATTAAAAAAGAGTAAATAAAATCTACATTCTCTATCCCAATTTTAAGCTCCATTAATGTTACATTTCCCAAAACTACCAACAATCCAAAAAAATAAAATCTCATAACATCCTATAATTATAGATCCACAAATTCGGATCTTTCACCAAATGCCACATCTCCACCTTTCGGATCTCTCCCCCAAACGTCGAAACTCCTCCTTCCACATCTCTCCACTAAATGTCAAATCTCCACATTTCGAAATGCTTCATTAAAAATAAACATATATTTTCCAAAACTAAAATATCGATTCTCAAAATAAATCATTTTCATTGAGGGTAGACATTTCGGCACTGTCACTAAGTTAACCCTTGGGGCGATGCAAGATTAAACTCGGCACATACCAACACTATGATAAGGCTGATCTCATGGGTACACAGACACCATTACTGCAATACAACCAGCAAGGACAATATTAACCCGCTACAATGCATGTGACACAAACCTATCTCGACTTAACGTAACATATGATAGATGGGGTGTGGGCCCATAACCTGTTGTTCTTTGGTCTAAAATAGACCGCAGAAGCCACCCAAACTATCATGCAAAAAGCTAAGAGAAGCTAGGCCAATGAATAATCATTTGAAATGCATCCTCTATTTAACATACAACAACATTTAGGGTTTCATGAAATAATCAACATAAATAAACCCTATGACATCATCTAAGGTTTGATGGGATAATCAACATAAGCAAACCTTAGGACAAATGCATAAACAGTGCATATCAAACATATATAAAATAACATAAATAAATAATAACAAACAAATGCATTTCACATAAACAAAAGTATAATCAAAGTATAATTAAATAATCATTATATCATTGAAAGTGCATGACCTAATCGACAACCCTAAAATACTACATCTTCGGTCCCCACTTTACTAACCAGCATTGATTAATTATTCTAATGAAGCTCAAATCTATATATACACTTGTGAGCTGTTAAAAAATCACTAAGTGTCCAAATAACCAACGTAAATTACGTAACTGTCATTAAATCAAACTAATCGTAAGCGTACACCTGAAAGTCAAGCAATCGTAAGCGTACACTTGTCTGCAAATACGACATCGTACACACACAAATTACACTATCGAAAACCCTAATTGATCACTTAAAATAAAAATGTCATAATCAATACTAAATTAATAATACACATACGACAAAACAATATTGTTTCAAATATTTACACCGACGCGTCCGCAAAATATGCGTCATAAGCGACAACTTGCTTAGTCACTTGCAGATAAATCCACGTAGTGAACCAACATCGTATATGTACGGTCCACCTAATTAACACGTCATCAAACAATACGATCCCTTGGAAATATCGGCGGACGCCATCCGCCTTCCACGTGTACCAAGAATCACTTGTCAAACAATCCGGAACGTCCAAAAATAAATATCGTGTGATTGACGCGATTTCGCGTCACCACTACATAAAAATCTCGGCGGCCTATATCCGCCGTCCGTCGCTCTTAATCGGCACCCTTGATGTCGCGCCGCGTGGTCATTAAAATCCACTTGTCGAAACCTCGTACAATCGAAATCATTTTCGTACCGCAAGCGCGTCCCTTGTAATAAATGCGCTTGTCGCATTTTGTTTCGTACGCCATGCGTATACTTTCACACTTCGAAAATTTCAAATCGGATCGCTTCGCGATCCGCCGTCCATTTACATTGCGCATTCCGCGCCACTCAATTAGTCCTTCAAGTACATTTAATTTTCTTCGTACATTTACTCCCCCAATCTGCAAATCTATTCGAACCTCCACACTACATCGTGTAAATGCGCACGCACGCGAACACGCGCACGCACGAAACGCTCCGTACGCACGAAACTAAGTTTTCAAAAAACAACACTCCCCCGAAAAATTAGTCTCGTGCATCCATGGCGCCACGTCATTTGTTGTCACCAATGTTACCAGCTGTCACACCTGCTTTCAACTGCCTTCTCCATCTTAATCCGCCAAATGCCTCCGCTAGAATTTTCTCACTTGTTCCACCATCGCTTCCGCTAACTCCACATACCATCCAAATTTCATAATACATAATATATATATTTTCATTTTCTTTTCTCTTTTCTCAACAATATCTAAATCCGAAAATTTCCCATAAAAATACATAAATAATAAACTATTTTCCGAAAATCAATTCTACCAATAATAAATAAAATTCCAACAAAAATTACCACATTTTCCTCTAACTACTATAAAAATTTCCAAAAATAAAACTTTCCAAATTTTCTAAATTTTGCAACCCGCGTATTTAATCCCACAAAATAAAACATTAAAAAAGAGTAAATAAAATCTACATTCTCTATCCCAATTTTAAGCTCCATTAATGTTACATTTCCCAAAACTACCAACAATCCAAAAAAATAAAATCTCATAACATCCTATAATTATAGATCCACAAATTCGGATCTTTCACCAAATGCCACATCTCCACCTTTCGGATCTCTCCCCCAAACGTCGAAACTCCTCCTTCCACATCTCTCCACTAAATGTCAAATCTCCACATTTCGAAATGCTTCATTAAAAATAAACATATATTTTCCAAAACTAAAATATCGATTCTCAAAATAAATCATTTTCATTGAGGGTAGACATTTCGGCACTGTCACTAAGTTAACCCTTGGGGCGATGCAAGATTAAACTCGGCACATACCAACACTATGATAAGGCTGATCTCATGGGTACACAGACACCATTACTGCAATACAACCAGCAAGGACAATATTAACCCGCTACAATGCATGTGACACAAACCTATCTCGACTTAACGTAACATATGATAGATGGGGTGTGGGCCCATAACCTGTTGTTCTTTGGTCTAAAATAGACCGCAGAAGCCACCCAAACTATCATGCAAAAAGCTAAGAGAAGCTAGGCCAATGAATAATCATTTGAAATGCATCCTCTATTTAACATACAACAACATTTAGGGTTTCATGAAATAATCAACATAAATAAACCCTATGACATCATCTAAGGTTTGATGGGATAATCAACATAAGCAAACCTTAGGACAAATGCATAAACAGTGCATATCAAACATATATAAAATAACATAAATAAATAATAACAAACAAATGCATTTCACATAAACAAAAGTATAATCAAAGTATAATTAAATAATCATTATATCATTGAAAGTGCATGACCTAATCGACAACCCTAAAATACTACATCTTCGGTCCCCACTTTACTAACCAGCATTGATTAATTATTCTAATGAAGCTCAAATCTATATATACACTTGTGAGCTGTTAAAAAATCACTAAGTGTCCAAATAACCAACGTAAATTACGTAACTGTCATTAAATCAAACTAATCGTAAGCGTACACCTGAAAGTCAAGCAATCGTAAGCGTACACTTGTCTGCAAATACGACATCGTACACACACAAATTACACTATCGAAAACCCTAATTGATCACTTAAAATAAAAATGTCATAATCAATACTAAATTAATAATACACATACGACAAAACAATATTGTTTCAAATATTTACACCGACGCGTCCGCAAAATATGCGTCATAAGCGACAACTTGCTTAGTCACTTGCAGATAAATCCACGTAGTGAACCAACATCGTATATGTACGGTCCACCTAATTAACACGTCATCAAACAATACGATCCCTTGGAAATATCGGCGGACGCCATCCGCCTTCCACGTGTACCAAGAATCACTTGTCAAACAATCCGGAACGTCCAAAAATAAATATCGTGTGATTGACGCGATTTCGCGTCACCACTACATAAAAATCTCGGCGGCCTATATCCGCCGTCCGTCGCTCTTAATCGGCACCCTTGATGTCGCGCCGCGTGGTCATTAAAATCCACTTGTCGAAACCTCGTACAATCGAAATCATTTTCGTACCGCAAGCGCGTCCCTTGTAATAAATGCGCTTGTCGCATTTTGTTTCGTACGCCATGCGTACATTTTCACACTTCGAAAATTTCAAATTGGATCGCTTCGCGATCCGCCATCCATTTACATTGCGCATTCCGCGCCACTCAATTAGTCCTTCACGTACATTTAATTTTCTTCGTACATTTACTCCCCCAATCCGCAAATCTATTCGAACCTCCACACTACATCGCGTAAATGCGCACGCACGCGAACACGCGCACGCACGAAACGCTCCGTACGTACGAAACTAAGTTTTAAAAAAAACAACAAGACTTCTATACTCACATTCTCAGATGTACTCTATATTCCTCAATTAAGCAAAAATCTTATCTCTACATTTGTTTTAGGTGACAAAGAGATTCATACCTTCAGTAGAAAGGGAGTCTTTACAGCTAAGTATGGGGATGAATTTTACTTCACTGCAGATAAGGATAGCCAAGGAATGTTTAGGCTTAATTTGAGTAATGAAAAAAAAAATGCTTATTATGTTGGTGTCCCAAAGTTGATAATTTGGCATAAGCGGTTGGGGCATGTGCATTTTGATAGGTTGAGGGAAATGAAGAATCTTGGTGTAGTAGAATGCATTCAGTTTGGTGATAATGAAATGGTGGATAACTGAAGGGATGTGTTAAGGAAAAGCTCATAGACTTCCTTTTCTTAAAGATGCCACATATAGGGGGAAAAGGTACCACATCTAGTCCATACAGATATCAGGGGACCTACAATAGTAGGTTCGGTTGGAAGGAAGAGGTTTATGTTAAAAATAACTGATAACTGGTCTAGGTACTCCAAAGTGTACTTCCTAAAAACAAAGTCTGAAACACGAACTTACTTCAAAGAATATAAAGCCTAGAGTGAGAAGTTGCATGGAACCCCCATTAAGAGAATAAGGAGTGATAATGGGGGAGACTATACCTCGAACTAGTTTGAGGAATATTCGAGAGATGAGGGAGTTGACCACCAGAAACTGTACCATATAACCCGGAACAAAATGGGGTAGCTCAAAGATTGAACTAAACACTAGGAGATAGTGTATGTAGTATGTTGGCTGACAAGAAAAAAGGAAAGAGATTTTGGGCAGAAGCCATGAATAGTGCCAACTACATTAAGAATAGAGTCCTTATCTCAAGCGTAAAGGGAATGACACCTTATCAGAGATGGGTAGGAAGGAAACCAGATATCTCACACGTTAAAGTATTTGGTAACCAAGTTAATAGTCTTGATACGGAGAAGAAAAATTGGAAACTAGATGCTAAGGGCAAACTTGGATACTTTCTAGGATATGATGAGGATGTCAAGGGATAAAGAGTCTATGACTTAGCAAAGCAACATATTATTCTGGTCAAACACCTAGTTATCATTGATGAACGGAAGTCATTTGACCCCTTCAAATATACGAAGAAGATAAAAATCCGATTTGAGTGTGAAAGCGAGGAGAGTCATGTCTTTCCCGAAAAAGACATGAGTGAAACAATGATTGCAGATTCATGGGAGATCTAAGATTAATGAGATCTACCGGACACCTAACAAATTCTTATGGACTTTGAGGAGAGAGAAGAGATGAAACTGGAACCGGCTTTCATGAATAGGGGAGCCGATGAGACTGCAATTTTGTGTCCTCAATTGGACTACAGAATTCAAGAAGCCTCTAGATAGCTTTTAACTAACCTAATTGAAGCCACAACTATTGCTGCCTTAGAGGGCAAACTGACAATTTGACTGCATTCCTGTGAAACTTAGACTTCGCTGAGTTCGTAGTTAAAAAAATAACTGAAAACGGCCAACAAACCGATTATTAATGAGGTGGCAAAGATGCCAACTTTTATACAAGCTCTCAAGGAGAGAGGTGCTATCTATCCGAATCCCCTAAGTCCGAAACCCTTCTCACAACCCTTATCTACTGAAGTACCCTCCAATCAGGAGACTGTAAAGTACCGAAAAGGTACTGTGGCCGATGTGCTTTTTGTAGGACCTCTAGACGACAAGGCCATAGAGTTGACGCCTGTTGCCCTCTGAATCGTCCTTATGTCGTGCAGGATCCCCGCTGCTCAATTTAATCCTGCCACATATCGCTTGGTCACGCCACGTCACGCCACGTCTGAAAATCGCCAAAGTGACCATTCTGGGACCTCGGTGACGATAAGCGCCGTTGGATGAAGACTATCTTTTATTTTCACCATCAAAATAAATGTTTGATTCATTTGTTTCGTGCAGTCGATTCGATGCACCCACTGAATATCATATATCTCAATGTTTCCTATTTATAGTTACGTTAATCGGATTAATGTTCTATTTAATGTTTAAATAAATATCGCACCCCATGGGATGTAACTAACTTCTTCAACTGACCGGTTAGAGATGACAGCTACACCTCGCTCTGCCCGTCGAAGGTTCGAGTCTTTCCGTACTCAACCTTTTGTTGAGAGTGACTTAGGTCACTCTTAAGTCTTTCCTATGGAGCTGAGGTAGCCATGGCTCCACCACCCTCTCTATACTTGAGTGAATGAAGCAAGTATAGGGGCTAGAGGGAAGATGTGGAGGCAGGCTGCCTGCGCTTTACTTTTCATGTTTTTACAAATGTGTTTAGACGTAGAAAATACATTATAAATCTAATAATTTCAACACTCCCGTTATTTTCTAGTCTAACTATAACTTCAGTTTAAGTCCACACTTTTCTTTGCATATTAAATTGGGAGAAGGCTCCTGTTTTGTCATCATATCAGCCACCATTTCTTCATCAGATCTATATACAAGATTCACAATTTTATTCTGAACTTTTTCTCTCAAAAAACTCAAACTTATGTCCATATGTTTAGCCTTAAAATGATTTTTTGGATTAGCTACAATTGCAATGGCAGCTTGATTATCACAAAACACTTCCTCAACTCCCTCATTCATATACCCCAATTTTTTACAAGAAAGACTTAACCCACATCAACTCTTTCACAGCAGAACAAGAGGCCATGTACTCTTCCTCTATAGTAGACTAAGCAACCACCTTTTGTTGCTTACTGCTCCAACAACAAGCACCTTCACCCACATACATCACATACCCAGAAGTGCATCTTTTCATAGGTGCATCCCCATAACTAGCATCACTTCAAGTCGTGATATCAGTGTGCTACCCTCCCAAATGGAACCATAACTCTCTAGTTCCCACCAAATATCTCATGACTCTTTTGGGTGCCTCCTTGTCTCTTTTCCTAGGATCATTAAGACTCTTACTGAGTACTCCAACTGCTATCGCTATATCCGGCTTGGTAGAGTTCTTAAAATAGATCAAACTTTTTACGACCTCTCTATAAGGGATAGACTTTATAAACTCTATCTCCTGTGGACTCATTAGATCATCTAAGATCATCACTCCTCCTTCTACACTCCCATCTTTTTTTTTTTCAAGTCCATGGGAGTGGTATAACTGTTAGCTTTTTCCATCTGGAATTTCTCAAGCATATTTGAAATACTATGGGCTCCATTGCCACACAGAATTTGCAGATCAAAAGAAGCTAATCTAGATAGTGCCAACTCCAAGTTTATATAAACCTAAATGATTAACCCCTTGACAATAAGAACCCCATTAAAGCTTTACCCCTGTGAAACAAAACTTTGTGTGTGCTCAGTTCCACTATAGAATGCAAAGTTAGAATATGTGATTTGGATACATTCACCCACTTTGACTTTCCCTTAGAAATGCAGCCACATTGGCGGGAAAAAACTCCGTCTAACTACATCCTTTTGTAGTCTCGACTCTCGTGAGTCTGTATCAAAAAGAATCACTGAAAGTTGCCAAGTAAATTAATAGTTATGGTTTGCCAAAATTTGCCTTTTGTACAAGGTGCTCTGTAGGAGAGGCAGCTTCCTACCACAAAAATTCAAAGTCCTAAAACCCCTCTCTAAGCCCCGTAGTACTAAGGTACGAACCAATGACATAACTGTAAAGTACATAAAGGTAAAAGTGCTGGTGTACCTTTTGTACGGCCATCGTTCGACATGGCCAAAAACTAACATGTGTCTTATTTGGACTCGTTCTTTTAATTCTCGCAATTCGTGCTAACAAATATTATCTCTCCATGTGGCTCGAGGTCATGCCACGTTTGAAAAACGGTACCCTAAAAGAAAGTACAAGTGCCAGAGTACTTTGTGTACGTAAATTGTACGACATCGCCAAAATGCAACATTTGTCACTTCCAGATTTGTTGTCTTTCTTTCTGGAGATTCGGTAAACCTGTACGATGTTGCCATGTGTCATGTGGAGTGGCGACGTCTGCAAACTGTCAAATTTTCCTTTTTGCGATGTTGGCGCTAACCACGGCTGTCCGATTTATATCGTCATTTAATACTGATCGTTGAAACAAATGTCTGTACTATTTGTTTCGTCCGGTACTAAAAGTACAATTGTTTTTATGCTCTATATACTATAATCCAGTTAAATGGAAAAACCCTAAATGTAACTATTTAAAAAACTATCAAACCCTATATGTCTTAGCACTCGTCTTAGACTAAATGGACAAAGCTAACGGTTACGGGATGTTTGACGGACGGCAGGTACCAGGATCAAATCCAAGTTTCGTCAAATACCTTTTTAGTAAACCTACCATTATCTACTCTTGTCTCACTGGAGAGCTTAGGCAGCCATGACTCTAACTCCCTCTCTAGCGTTCACTGACTACAACAAGTGTGGGGGCTTGGAGAAGAAGGTTAGAGGCAGACTGCCTCTGCTACTGTTCTATCCCAAAACAAACCTAGAAAATACATAAATATCAACACTCCCCTTATTTTCTAGTCTATTTTCCTTTCAACTCCCACATATAAAAACCAAAACACCACCTTCCCGTTTTTCTTTTTCTTTTCCTTTTCCTTTCATAAACCTTTAAGATAATACCCTTATATTTTAAAAGGTTCATTAGATGAGCTAAAATAAACATTCCATCTTGTTGATCAAATATTTTATTAAGCATCCCAATTTTCATAACCCCTAGCAAAGATTTTATTCACCTCATCACTTTTTCATCCACACACAAACCGATTTCCCTCTTGCAATCCAAAGAGCCATCCCCATCTCGAATCTGCAACATACACCCAGATGTTAACCCTTTTACAGGCACACCTTAATAAATGCCATCACTCCTTTTAGCGATGTCAAACTTCTTACCCGCAAAAATTGAACTTTCCTCACTCTCTCCCATGGATTTCTTTCCACTCTCTTTTTCTAAATTTATTCCCAATAAGTATTTCTCCTCCCCTAAACCTTTCATTGAATATTCCTCTTTTCTCCTTTCCTTTAAAACCCCTTCGAGTTTCACTTCTCCCCTTTTCTCATAATCCGTTGAAGTCTCCCTTTTTCGACCAGTTTTATGTTTCCTAATTATCTATAAAATTATCCTGATTAATTTTATCTTTCCCGTTTTCACTAATGGATCCTAGATTTAACTTTCTCATTTCCAAGTCATTCACTCTACACTCCTCGACATCCTCAAGTCTCTCCCCTCTCTTTACTTCCCTTATACCTCCAAAAGCACACTGTTGCCTTCGTGGATTTTCTGTGTACTTTTCTCCCTTCTCTATTTTACCGAAGTGAAGAAGCTCCAAGATTTATTCATCCTATATTTCCTCTTCCCCTTCTTCCTCCTCATTCACACTCCAACTTCTTAGTTATTCCAAACAAGGACATTCCTCCATATAATGACCCGGTTTCCTACAAAAGAAGCAAACCCCCTTTTTCAAAGCTCCTTTTTCTTTTCTTCTCCCTCGCTTTCCACCAAATTTCCGATAAGGTTTACCTTTGTCTTTCTTCCTCTCATCACGCTTCCGCTCGTCACCGCCGTTCCTCACATCACGCTTCCGCCAGTCAGCACTAGCTGTAAATACAGTCACCTTGTCACTTCCCTTACAAAGCTCCAGAGTGCTTTCCCTCACAAGTATTATCCCCATGGTAATGCTCCAAGTCCACAAGAAGCCATCCATTCCCTGCATACGGTAAATGATGTCTTTGTACTCATGTGGGAGTTTCATGATTAGTGTATTAATCTTTCTCTCCTCAGATTCTACATATCTTGCACTAGCAAGCTCAATATATAACGCATCAATATCAATGCAAAACTCTAACATGCTACCGCGTTTTATAAACATTGGCCTCTATTTTTTGTTTTACTAACTGTTGCCTTTGTATAGTCTCACTCTTATAAATCTGAATATGTGCTTCCCACATCTCTGAAGACTTCTTTAAGTTTATAAGAGTGATAGCTATGGACTTAGACACGTTTCTAAGTATGAGATGCTTTGTTATAGTGGTTTTGAAGTCCCATGTTTTTCTGTCAAATTCTTCAGTTTTAATCCCTACAAGTGGTATTATAGGTGAGAGCCTAGCTCCCCTCACCATAAGTGTCCTTTTTTCTTTCTCCCCTATTTCCACATCCACGGCAAGGTTTTTCCCTTCACCTTCCGTTGCATCTGAACTCCTGTTGATATTCTGGGCAGCCTCAGATGATTCTCCATAGTAAGCTCCTCCAAAGCCAGGTGGCATACATCACACTTGTCCTAAAACAATTCCCCATAAGTGCTTCTCGAAAAGCAATCCCTCCATTGTAAACTCCCAATAAGTGAAGTCTGTTCCATCAAACATAGGCACCCTAGATGGTGGGCCCATAACCTAAAATTCTATGGGCTCCATTGCCACACAAAATTTGCAGATCTAAAGAAGCTAATCTAGATAGTGCCGACTCCAAGTTTATATAAACCTAAATGATTGACCCCTTGACAATCAAAACCCCATTAAAGCTTCACCCTTGTGAAACAAGACTTTATGTATGCTCAGTTCCACCACAAAATTCAAAGTTATAATATGTGATTTGGATACATTCACCCACTTTGACTTTCCCTTAGAAATGCAGCCACACAGGCAAGAAAAACCTGTGACTGACTACACCCCTGTGTAGTTTGGATTCCCTTGAGTTCGCAACAAAAAGAATTACTAAAAATTACCAAGTTAATTAATAGTTCTGGTTGGCCAAAGTTTGCCTTTTATACAAGGTGCTCTATAGGAGAGGTAGCTACCTACGATAAATATTCTAAGTCTTAAAAACCCTCTCTATGCCCCCTAGTACTAAGGTACGATTTAATGACAAGACTGAAAGTAAATAAAGGTAGAGGTGTGTTGTACCTTTTGTACGGCTATCGTACGACATGGCCAAAAACCAACACGTGTCTTATTTGGCCTCGTTCTTTTAATTCTCGGAATTTGTGCTACCAAATATTTTCTCTCCACGTGGCTCAAGGTCATGCCACGTCTATAAAACAATACCTTACAAGAAAGTACAAGTGATGGAGTACTTTATGTACGTACATTGTACGACATTGCCATAAAGCGACATTTATCACTTTCAGATATGTTGTCTTCTGTTTTTGGAGATTGCGTAAACCCGTACGATGTTGCCACGTGTCATCTAGAGTGGCGACGTCTGCAAACCGCCAAATTGTCCTTTGTGCGATGTTGGCGCTAACCACGGCTGTCCGATTTATATCGTCATTTAATACTGATTGTTGAAACAAATGTCTGTACTATTTGTTTCGTCCGATACTAAAAGTACAACTGTTTTTATGCCCTATATACTCTAATCCAGTTAAATGGAAAAACCCTTTATGTAACTATTTAAATATCTATCAAACCCTATATGTCTTAGCACTCGTCTTACACTAAATGGACAAAGCTAACGTCTTCAATATGTTTGACAATCGGTAGGTACCACGATCAAATCCTGGTTCTATCAAATACCTTTTTAGTAAACCTACCATTATCTACTCTTGTCTCACTGAAGAGCTTAGGCAGCCATGGTTCTAGCTCCCTCACCAGCCTTTAGTGACTATAACAAGTGTGGGGGCTTGGAGAAGGAGGTTAGAAGCAGACTCCATCTGCTACTTTTCTATCCTAAAACAGACTTAGAAAATACATAAATATTAAAAATATTTCATATTGCTTCTTTCTGAGTAAGTCTGATAATCCTTTTCCCCCTATCTCTCTCCATTTCGATCCCCAAAATGTATCTTGCCTCGCCTAAATCTTTTATATAAAACTTACTTCTAAGATTTTTCTTAAGTCTATTGATCTTTTTCAAAGACTTATTAAGCACAAGCAGATCATCCACTTAGATTGCAATAAAAATGACACCATTCTCATCTTCAAACATGTAGATAGAATGGTCAGAGGTGATCCAGAGGAATCCCAGACTGGTGAGAAACTCATCTAGTTTCTTATTCCTGTGTCAGGGAGCTTGCTTCAGTCCATATAAGAACTTTATCAACCTGCAGACTTTGCTCTCTTCTCCTTCCTCCACGAACCCCTTGGGTTGCCTCATGAAAATTTCTTCCACTAACTCACCATTAAAAAAAGTAGGCTTAATGTCCATCTGGTGTATTTCCATGTCTTCCGCTGTTCCCGGACTAAGGAGAATCCTTTCTGATGGGAACCGAACAACTAGAGCAAAGGTCCCATCATAGTCAATCCCCTTTTTTTGGGTGAACCCCTTCGCTACCAATCGAGCCTTATATCTCTCAATCATATTTTCTCAGTTCACTTTTAGTTTGAATACCCATTTACAGCCAATAAGTTTTCTATCTGGAGGACCATCCGCTAGTTCTGAGGTATTTGCTTCCATGATGGAAGCCATCTCATCATTTATGGCTCTAATCCATCTATATTTTTCTGGGCTATTCACCGCCTCCAAGTATGAATGAGGCTCATTAGGATGAGATAGCTTAGTTACCTTATGAGCAGCCTATTTCTCTTGTATCCTTTTGTTGCTTCTTCTCCCTCCCTCAAACTGTGAAGCTAGAATGGAAGGAAGTCTCGGGTTTCTCCTTACTGTCTCATTAGATCCCCTATTTATGGAAGCCGGTTCAGTCCCATCAATTCTGTCTCCTCAAAGTCCATACGAATATGTGAGATGTCCGGTAGAAAACTTGAATCTTGGATCTCCCTTGAATCTGCAATCACTGTTTCACTCATGTCCTTTTCGAGAAAGATAGGACTCTCCTCGCTTTTAGACTCAAAGCGGATTTTTATCTTTTTGGTATATATGAAGGGGTCAAATGACTTTCCTTCATCCATGACAACTAGCTGTTTGACCTGAATAATATCTTGCTTTGCTAAGTCATAGACTCTATATCCCTTGACATCCTCATCATATCCTACAAAGTATCCAGGTTTGCCTTTAGCATCTAGTTTCCAGTTTTTCTTCTCCATATCAAGATTTTAAACTTCGCTATCAAATACTTTAAGGTGTGAGATATCTGGTTTCCTTCCTACCCATCTCTTATAAGGTGTCATTCCCTTTATGGCTAAGGTAAGGACTCTATTCTTAATCTAGTCGGCACAATTCATGGCTTCTACCCAAAATCTCTTTCTTTTTTTCTTGTCAGCCAACATACTACATACACTATCTTCTAGTGTTCGGTTCAATCTTTCACCTACCCCAATTTGTTCCTAGTTATATGGAACAACATTTTGGTGCTAAACTCCCTCATCTCTCACATATTCCTCAAACTAGTTAGAGGTATATTCTCCCCCATTATCACTCCTTATTCTCTTAATGGGGGTTCTATGCAACTTCTCACTCCATGCTTTATATTCTTTGAAGTAAGTTGGTGTTTTAGACTTTGTTTTTAGGAAGTAGACTTTGGAGTACCTAGACTAGTCATCAGTTATTGTTAACATAAACCTCTTCCCTCCAACCGAAGGTATTATTGCATGTCTTTAGATATCTGTGTGGACTATATCTAGTATCTTTTCCCCCCTATATGTGGCAGCTTTGGGAAAAGTAAGTCTATGAGCTTTTCCTTGAGCACATCCACTACAATCATCCACCATTTCATTATCACAAAATTAAATGCCTTCTACTACACCAAGCTTTTTCATTTCCCTCAACTTATCAAAATGCACATGCCCCAACCGCTTATGCCAAATCAACAATTTTGGAACACCAACATAATAAGCATATTTATTTTCATTACTCAAGGTAAGCCCAAACATGTATTGGCTACCCTTATCTGCCTTGAAGTATACTTCATCCCCATACTTAGCTGTAAAGACTCTTTTTCTAGTGAAGGTATCAAACTCTTTGTCATCTAATACAGATGTAGAGACAAGATTTTTGCTCAACCGAGGAACGTAGAGTACATCTGAGAATGTGAGTATAAAAGTCTTACCTTCCACTAAGACTTTCAGATCTACTAACCCCACTAGATGTGTAGTAACCACTCTCCCATCCCCATACTCTATCTCTACAGTAGGGATCTTTCTTAGCTTAGTGAAAAGTTGCTTATCACGACATATATGGATAGATGCACCTGAGTCGATGATCCATCCTTCCTGTGGAGCTTCGCGAATTGCTCCAAGGACACACTTCTGTCTCCGAGGAATCTCCTTCTCCTTTAGACACTCGTCAAGAAGAAGCTCCTCATCCTCCTCAGAGGACTCGTCCTTGGTTTCTCCAGTCACTTTTGTGACCACATGTGTCTTTTTCTTCCTTGTAGAAGAACCCCGTTTGCGGTTCTCTTGGAGCCTCAGCTACAATAGCTTGACACAATGTGTGATAAAATGTCATGGCTTTTGCAAAAATGACTAAGGCCCTTTGGGGGCCTCGGTCCTCCATACGGATCTCTTTCCCCTTTATACAGTTTCTTTGGATCCTTCCTCTATTTGTCCTCGTTGCAGCTAAAGCTTGAATATTCTTTCCTCCTCTCCTAATCTCCATGGTTTTTTCCTGCACAAGTATCATATGGACCACTGTATTCCACTTCCATAATCTACCAGTGATTTCGTGTACTTGGTACCCTATGTTCTCGCACTCATTTGGTAACTTCATGATGAGAGTGTTAAATTTAATCTTCATTGTACCTATCCACCCGGCACTTTCCATCTTCATATAAAAACAAGAAAGATCATTACAATAATCTAACATCTTTCCTTGTTTGTTGGTGTAACTCACTAGCTTTTGCTTAGCCAACTGGAGCTTCTAAATATTATGAGCTCTATGGATCTCCACCAAACTCACCCACAACTCCTCAGCCTTGTAAATGTGAAGGTGAGGTGTGGCCAAAGCTTGAGTGAGGTACCTTAGAATGAAGTTCTTAGCAGCCATGTTTACGTCTTCCCACATTTGAGTATCGTTCTCCACATTCTTCACAATCGTTGCTCTCGGTGTAGTGGCAATAGGAGTGAGGGGTGTCTCATTCCCTTTGCCCTATTCACACACACTGATATCATCATCATCTGCCTCCTTTGCTGAAGCAGTCGCTGATGCAGGAAACCTTACTCCTCTAAATCTTGGTGGAGTTCCTAAAGGTGGATGTTTTACTTGTCCACTAACGATACCCCAGTATCGTTTTTCACACAAAGCCCCCATCATTATGGCTTCCCAATAGATGAACCCAAATCCATTGAAGGTGGACACCCTAGAGGGTGGGCCCATAACTTGCAATTGTGTGTCCTCCATTGGACTACAGAATTCAGAAAGCCTGTAGATAGCTTTTAACTAAACCAATTCAAGCCACAACCACTGCTGTCTAAGAGGGAAAACTATAAATCTAACAGCACCGTTGTGCAGCTTGGACTCCCTTAAATATATAGCAAAAAGAATCACTTAAAACGGCCCACCAACCGATTAATTATGAGGTAGCAAAAATGCCAACTTTTATATAAGCTCTTTGGTAGAGAGGTGCTATCTACCCAAATCCCCTAAGTCCCAAACCCCTCTTACAACCCCTATCCACAGAAGTACACTCCAATCAAAAGAGTGTAAAGTATCGAAAAAATATAGTGGCCGATGTACTTTCTCTATAACCTCTTTACGACAAGGTTATGGAGTTGACGCGTGTCGCCGTCTAAATCGTCCTTATGTCAGCCGAGATCCCTGTTGCTCAATTTTATCCTGCCACGTCTCGCTAGGTCATGCCACGTCACGCCACGTGCGAACCAGCCAAAGTGACCATTTCGAGACCTCGGCGACAATTAGGGTCGTCTGATGAAGACTAGCATTTGATTTTCTCCGTCGAAATTAATGTTCGATTCATTTGTTTCGTGCAACGGATTTGATGTACGCACTCAATCTGATATGACTTTATGTTTCCTATTCATAGTTACGTTAATCGGATTAATGTTCTATTCAATGTTTTGATAAATATGGCACCCTATGTGATGTAACGAAATTCTAGGACAGACCGATTAGAGCTAACGGCTACGCCTCGCTTTGCCGGTCGGAGGTTCGAGTCCTGCCGGACTCAACCTTTTGTTGAAAGTGACTTAGGTCACTCTTAAGTCATGCCTATGGAGCAGAGGAAGCCATGGCTCCACCACCCTCTTTATCCTTCAGTGACTACTACAAGTATAGGGGCTAGAGGGAAGATGTGGAGGCAGGCTGCCTACGCTTTACTTTTCCTGTTTTTACTAATGTATTAAGACCTAGAAAATACCTTATAAATCTAATAATTAAATGGAGACAATAAGGAGAAACCCGAGACTTCCTTCCATTCGAGCTTTAGAGTTTGAAGGAGGGAGAAGGAGGAGCAAAAAGATACAAGAGAAATAGATTGCTCATAAGGTAACTAAGCTATGTCATTTGATGAGCCTCAGTCATACTTCGAGGCAGTGAACAGAACAGAAAAAGACAAATGGATAAGAGCCATTAATGATGAGATGTCTTCCATCATAGAAGCAAATACGTGAGAACTAACGGATTCTCCTCTAGACAGAAAACCTATTGGTTGTAAATTGGTATTCAAACTAAAACAGAACATAGATAATACCATTGAGAGATATCAGGCTCGATTTTTAGCTAAGGGTTCACCCAAAAGAAGGGGATTGACTATGACGAGACATTTTCTCCAGTTGTTTAGTTCCCATTAGTAAAGATTCTCCTCAGTCTAGCAGCAGCGGAAGACATGGAAATACACTAGATGGACATTAAGACTACTTTTCTTAATGGTGAGTTAGAGGGAGAAATTTTCATGAGGCAACCCGAGGGGTTCGTGGAGGAAGGAGAAGAGAGCAATGTTTGGAGGCTCATATAGTCCTTTTATGGAGTGAAGCATGCTCCCCGCTAGTGGAATAAGAAACTAGATGAGTTTCTCACTGGTCTGGGATATATCTGGATCAGCTCTGACCATTCTATTTATATGTTTGAAGATGAGAATGGTGTCATTTTTATTGCAATTTATGTGGATGATCTGCTTGTGCTTAGTAAGATCTTTGAAATGATAAATAGGCTAAAGAAAGATATATAAAAAACAAATTTGATATAAACGATTTAGGTGAGGCAAGATACATTTTAGCGATCGAAATGGAGAGAGATAAGGGGAAAAGGATTATTGGACTTACTTAGAAAGAAGCAATAGTTAATATGCTTGAGAAATTCTAGTTGGAAAAGGCTAACACTTGTACCACTCCTATAGACTTGAAAAAAGTAAGTGATGGGAGTGTAGATGGAGGGATGATAATCTTAGATGATCAGATGAGTCTAGAGGAGAGAGAGTTTATAAAGTCTTTCCCTTATAGACAAGTCGTACGAAGTTTGATCTATTTTATGAACTGTACAAGGCCGGACATAGCGGCAACAGTAGGAGTCCTCGCTAGTAGTCTTAACGATCGTAAGGAAAGAGATTAGGAGACAACCAAGAGAGCCATGAGATATTTGGAAGGAACTTAAGAGTTATGGTTGCATTTTGGAGGGGAGCACACTAATATCACTACTTAGAGTGATGCCAGTTATACGGATGCACCTATGAGAAGATGCACTTCTGGGTATGTGTTGTATGTGGGGGAAGGTGTGTGGAAATTAAAGGTTATTTATGGTATTATCTAGGTTTTGTAAAATGCAGAAAAGAAGCACAGGTAGTTTGCCTCTAATTCCTCTCTCCAGCTCCCACAGTTGTCGCAGTCACTAAAAGTTGGAGAGGGAAATAGAGCCATAGCCGCCTATGCTATCTCGACAAAAACAGATATTAGGTTAGTTGATTTTACCAAAATAAACATGGCAGGCCCAAGATTTGAACTTGATACATGCCGTCCGTCAAAATAGCCGGTAGCTTGTAGCCTTAGCTAACTAGTCTAAACTAGAGATATATAATATAGGGTTTGATAGTTATTTAAATGTTAACACGTCGGCTATCTTCATTAAACGGGATATTTAGACATAGATACATTTTGTAAAGTACGGTGTACGGCACATCCGAAACGGATATCGCGCATTTTGTTTCGATGGCGAAACAAATATTGCGCAAGTATTTATGACGGCCACAATTGTAATCCGGCTTAATCGAACGGCCACAAAGCATGCCGAAATCGCGCAATAGGTTTTTGGCGGTTTGCGGTTGACGTCACATCAATTGCCACGTGGCACAATCACATTGGATTACAGCATCTCGGGAGTTTCTAGGAACGAATCCAAAAATGACATGTGTCGACTTTTTGGCCATGTCGTACAATGGTCGTACTTAAAGTACAACAGCACTCGTACCTTTATGTACGATACACTATTACAATTGGTGCCGTACTTTAGTAGATAGAGTTTAAGAGAGAGATAGCACTTAGAAAAATTTGATAGATTGGACCGTCTCTCCCAGCGAGCTAATGTACAAAAGGTCAACTTTGACCCTTCATAACTTACTGCTTAGGGGAGCAAATTCAGAGAATCTTTTTGCTATCGACTCAAAGGAGTCTTCCCTTTACAGCGAAGAAGGTGGTCAAGGTTTTTGTTTGCTAAGATGGCAGTTATTCTTGCTGAAACACAAAGGGGTCAGGTTTATCCTAGAGGCTTCGTGTGAGCTGCCTACTCTATGGTCATATGGAGGTCTCAGAGTTGCACGTTATGGGCCCACCATCTAGGGTGCTTTTATTCAATGGAGCTGGCTTCATATACTGGGAAAGTATGATGACAGGAGCTTTATGTGAGAAACGGTTTTGGGGAATAGTCAGTGGACAGGTGAGGCGTCCATCCAATCTTGGGATACCTCCAGGGTTTACAAGACGAAGATTCACTAGAGATGCAGATCCATCTTCAACGGAGGAGACAAAGGAAGGAAAGGTGGTGGACAAACGAAAGGAGAAAGAGACGACCACTCCAAGGGCAACTAGTTCGACATTCATGTCATCTATTCCGAGGAACGAGGAGAATGATTCTGATACCTGGGACTTCAACAATATGGCGGCAAAGCACTTTATCCTCGGCCATCTTACTCAAGGGCTTGCAGCTCCCCATTTGCAGTTAGAGAGGGCATCTGATCTTTGGGTGGCTCTCATACAGATGTACCGAAGTGGTACAATTCAGCAACAACAGTTGGGTGATCAAAAAATTAAGGAGTATGTATACAAAGGGGGGAAGATGTTGGATTTTTGCAATGAGCTTGCTAAACTTTTCATGGAACTAGAGAGTGCTGGAAAAGTATTTATTGAAAAGGAAAAGGTTAAGTGTTTACTGATGAAGTTACCCAATGAGTTTGAGAACATAGTCAACCGTGTGCAAGACTTGGCGGATTCAAGGTGGATTTGGAATTCAGTGGTAGGGATGATTCTCGTTCGGGAGAATACAATTGAGAACCTAAGGGGAGGAAAGAGTGGGCAAGCTTTGGCAGGTGGGACCGATTGGAGAAACAATGATTCCAGAAAAACAGGTTGGAAATTATCGAGGGGACGGGCAGAAAAATCAGACCGAGAAGTTCGAACGAAGGACTCCTAAGGGTTTGTGCCATTTTGTAAGAAACCCGGGCATTATATGGCTGAATGCACTAAGTTAACCGAGCTACGTTTAAAGGAGGGGCAGACCAGTGGACCCTCGAGAGGAAAGAAAAAAGCCTTTGTGACACACGTACATGAGGCGGAATCTGAGGACGAGGACGATGAACTCCTATTGGATGAGGAGTTGGAAGCGAAAAACGAGGTCGAAATTCCATGAAAGCAGAAATGTGATTTAGGTGGATTAAAAGGTGAAGCAGGCTAGATTGTAGATTCAGGTGCATCCATGCACATGTGTAAAGATAAACACCTATTCACTAAGATAAGAAAGATTCTTACCGTAGAGATAGAGTACGGGGATGGGAGGATAATCACTACTACTCTTTTAGGATCGGTAGATCTAAAAGTGTTTGCAGAACGAAAGACATCTATAGTTACATTCTCCAATGTATTGTTTATTCCGGAGCTGAACAAAAACCTCATCTCTACGTCTATATTAGATGATAAGGGTTTTGATACTAGCACTAGGAAAGGAGTCTTTACTACTAGTTTTGAGGAAGAAGTTTATTTCACTGCTGAAAAAGGTAGCCAAGGGATGTTTAGGCTGATTTTAAGCAATGAAAAGAAGAAACTTTATTATGATGGTGTTCATGATATAATGTTGTGGCATAAGAGGCTTGAGCATGTGAATCTAGATATGGTAAGAGAGATGAAAAAGATACGAGTAGTGGAAGGGATTTAGTTCGGTGAAAGTGAGAATTTAAGTGATTGTAGTGGATGTGCTCAAGGTAAAGCACACATGTTACCCTTACCAAAAAATGCCACCTATATGGGAGAAAAGATTCTAAATTTAGTACACACAGATATTCCGCGGCCTGCCAAAGTACCATCACCCGCGGGGAAGAGATTTATGATGACCATCACCGATGATTGGTCATGGTATTCCAGGGTGTGTTTTTAGAAAAATAAGTCAGAGGCTCAGGAATGTTTTAACAATATAAAGCATGGAGTGAAAAACTCCATGAAACCTCAATCAAGAGAGTAAGGAGTGACAATGGTGGAGAGTATACCTCTAACCAGTTTGAGGATTTTCTGAGAGAAGATGGAGTGCAACACCAAAAGACAGTTCCTGAAAATCCTGAGCAGAACGGTATAGCTGAAAGATTAAATAGAACACTGAGTGATAGTGTTAGGAGTATGCTTTCAGAAAAGAAGAAAAGAAAGAAGTTTTGGGCCGAAGCAATGAATTGTGCAAATTATCTCAAGAATACAGTTCTTACTTCAACAGTAAAAGGCGAAACACCGTATGAGAGATGGACAGGTCGAAAATCAGATGTTTCACACTTAAAGGTTTTCGATAGTCAAGTGTTCAGTTTAGACACAGATAGGTCAAACTGGAAGTTAGACCCAAAAGGAAAACCAGGATATCTACTAGGATATGATGATGATGTAAAAGGATATAGAGCCTATGATCTCAAGAGATAGGATATTATCAAAGTGAAACACCTAGTGGTTATGGATGAAGGAAAATCTATAGATCCCTTTAAGCATAAAAAGACTGTCAAAATCAGATTTGAGTCAGAAAATTGTGGTGACTTTGAGCTTCCTAACTATCCATGATTTCAAAAAGATGATGATCTTGCAGGTACAGATCAGATCGAGAAGGACTTAAATGTGGAACCCCTAGTATTAACTCCAACAAAAGCGGAAGACGTGGTGGAAATCGACCCAAAATCAAGGAATAGGGGAGAAGTAAAAATTGTTCAGAAGAATCCAAGAGAGCCATCTATTCCCCCAACCAGTTTTTAAGAGGAAGAAGAAGTAGCAAAAGACTGCAAGAGAGACAAGTTAACAATAAGGTAACCAAACTGTCTCACCCCGATGGACCTCAAACTTATAATGAGGCAATGACTTGTCCTGAAAGAAACCGGTGGAAGACATCCATTAATGAGGAGATGGCCTCAATTATGGCGGCCGATACATGGGAATTGGTGGATTGTCCTGCTGACAAAAAGCCAATTGGGTGTAAGTGGGTATTTAAGCTGAAACTCAACCCGGATAACACCATTGAGCAGTACAAGGCTCGGTTAGTGGCGAAGGGATTTACCCAGAAAGAGGGAATTGACTACAAGGAGACTTTTGCTCCGGTCATCAAGTTTCCTTCAGTTCGGATACTTCTCAGTATGGCTAGAGCAAAAGACATTGAAGTGCATCAGATGGACATCAAGACGGTCTTTCTACATGGAGAGTTAGAAGAGGAATTTTTTATGCGACAGCCATAATGATTTGTGGAGCAAGGGGAGAAAAGCAAGGTATGTCGATTGATCAAATCTTTGTATGGGCTGAAACAGGCGCCTCAGCAATGGAACAAGAATCTCGATGAGTTTCTTACAAGTTTGGGATATATTCGGATCAGCTCAAATCACTCAATTTATTTGTTTGAAGATGAGGAAAGAATTATTTTTATTGCAATTTAAGTTGATGATTTGCTTGTTTTAAGTAAATCTCTGGATAAAATAAATAAGTTGAAAAATGATTTAAAAGGAAGATTTGAGATGAAAGATATGGGAGAAGCAAGGTATATTTTGGGAATTCAGGTAGAGAGAGACAGAGATAGAAAGATAATAAGATTAACTCAAAAAGAGGCCATTGGAAACATGTTAGAATAATTCCAAATGGACAAGGCTAATAGTTGTACCACTCATATGAAATTAAAGAAGGGAAGCGAGGGGAGTGAGGAAGAGGGAGTTATAATCTTAGATGATGAGGTAGGCCCGCAAGAGAAAAGATTTATGCAGACCATCCCTTATAGATAAATAGTGGGCAGCCTAATATATTTCATGAATTGTACTTGTCCGGACATAGCCGCAGCTGTAGGAGTACTAAGTAGGAGTCTGAATGCTCCCAGTAAGAAAGATTAGGAGGCACCTAAGAGAGTCCTTAGATATCCTATAGGGACTAGGGATCTATGATTGCATTTGGGTGGGAACAATACTGACATCACCACTGGGAGTGATGCCTGCTATAGGGATGCTCCTAAGAGGAAATGCACATCTCGATATGTATTGTATGTGGGTGATGGGGCTTGCTGCTGGAGCAGCAAGCAGCAAAAGGTCATTGCTCAGTCCACCATGGAGGTTGAGTACATGGCTTCTTGCTCTGCTGTAAAAGAATTAATGTGGGTAAAGTCTTTGCTTGGTGAGCTTGGTCATGTTAAGAGTGGTATCCAAAAAGTGTTTTGTGATAATCAGGCTGCCATTGCTATTTTTGCCAATCCTAAACATCACTTTAAAGCCAAACATATGGACATTAGACTTAGCTTTGTTAGGGAGAAAGTAGAAAATAAGATAATCAGTTTGGAGTATAAACAAGATAGTAAAATGGTAGCAGAAATGATGACCAAACCTGTTTCTTCCCCTAAACTAATTTTCTGCTGGGAGAAGTGTGGTCTTAAAATAAAGAGTGACCAGAAAATAAGGGGAGTGTAGAAATTAAAGGTTAGTTTTGGTATTTTCTAGATTTTGTAAAATGGAGAAAATAAGCAGAGGTAGTCTACCCCTCCTCTCTCCAGCTCCCACACTTGTCGAAGTTACTAAAAGTTGGAGAGGGAAATAGAGCCATGGCCGCCTATGCTATCCCGACAGAGACAGATATTAGGTTAGTAGATTTTACCAAAATAAACGTGGCGGGCCCAAGATTTGAACTTGATACCTGCCGTCCGTCAAAATAGTCGGTAGCCGGTAGCCTTAGCTTACTAGTCTAAACTAGAGATATATAATATAGGGTTTGATAGTTATTTAAATGTTAACACGTCGGCTATCTTCATTCAACGAGATATTTAGACATAGATACAATTTGTAATGTACGGTGTACGGCACATCCGAAACGAATATCGCGCATTTTGTTTCGATGGCGAAACAAATATCGCGCAAGTATTTATGACGGCCACGATTGTAATCCGGCTTAATCGGACGGCCACAAAGCATGCCGAGATCGCGCAATAGATTTTTGGCGGTTTGCGGTTGACGTCACATCAATCGCCACGTGGCACAATCACATTGGATTACGGCATCTTAGGAGATTCTAGGAACGAATCCAAAAATGACATGTGTCGACTTTTTGGCCATGTCGTACAATGGTCGTACTTAAAGTACAACGGCACTTGTACCTTTATGTACGATACACTATTATAATTGGTGCCGTACTTTAGTAGATAGAGTTTTAGAGAGAGAGATAGGACTTAGAAAAATTTGATAGATTGGACCGTCTCTCCCAAAGAGCTAATGTACAAAAGGTCAACTTTGACCCTTTATAACTTACTGCTCAGGGGAGCAATTTCAGAGATTCTTTTTGATATCGACTCAAGGGAGTCTTCCCTTTACAGCGAAAAAGGTGGTCAGGTTTTTTGTTTGATAAGGTGGCAGTTATTCTTGCTGAAATACAAAGGGGTCAAGGTTATCGTAGAGGCTTCGTGTGAGCTGCCTACTCTGAGGTCCTATGGAGGTCTTAGAGTTGAAAGTTGCTTCCTGTTGAAGCAGTAAGCAACAAAAGGTGGTTGCTCATTCTACTATGGAGGCTGAGTATATCGCCTCTTGTTCTACTGTGAAAGAGTTGATACAGGTGAAGTTCTTGTTGCAAGAACTGGGGTATATTAACAAGGGAGTGCATGAAGCGTTCTGTGATAATGAAGCTGCCATTCCAATCGCAATTAATCCAAAACATCATTTGAAGGCTTAGCATATGGAGAGATTGTTGAGTTTTGTAAGAGAAAAAGTTGAGAATAAGATTGTGAATCTTGTATATAGATTAGATGAGGATATAGTGGCTGATATAATAACAAAAGTAGTGCGTTCTCCCAAGTTAAAATATTGTAGAGAAAAATGTGGACTAAAACTAAAGTTAAAGTTAGACTAGGAAATAAAGCGAGGGTTGAAATTATGAGATTTACATGGTATTTCCTAGGTCTAAATATGTTAGTATAAAAAGGAAAAAAAAAGGGCGAACAACCTGCTTCCACCTCCTCCTTCTAACTACCATACTTGTTGTAGTCATTAAATGATAGAGAAGGTGGTTAAGCCATGGCTGCCTTAGTTCCACAAGCAAGACTAAAGAGTGACTTATGTCACTCTCAACAAAAGGTTGAGTCTGGCAGGACTCAAACCTCCAACCGGTAAAGTACGGCATAGGCGTTAGCTCTAACCAGTCTATTGTAGAAGTCCGTTAAGATATATAGGGTTTGATACGTATTTAAACTTGTAGATTGTCTTGTAACTGATTATGTAAAATGTGAACAAAGGAACATAGAACTAGTTAAAGTTTCAGTGCGGATGTCATTTCGCACGAAATAGATGAATTGGACATTTGATTCGACGACCGACATTTAATGTCGGATTTAATCCGACGGCATACATCACTGCCGAGATCGCGGAATGGGCACTTTGACGTTTATGGACGTGGCATGACCTAGAGCCACGTGGAGGGATAACATTTGGTCCTTGGAATTTTGGGGAACATACGGACGAGTGGAAAGGTGACACGCGTCCACTTAGTGGCTTTGTCATACACTAGACGTACAGAAAGGACATCGGCCGTAGTAATTTTCTGTACTTTACAGTCATGTGATTGGTTCCTACTTCAATAGATAGGGGTTGTGAGAGGGGTTAAGGACTTAGGTAAATCTGGTAGGTAATCACCTCTCTCTAAGAGAGCTTTGTATATAATTGGCATTTTTGCTGGCTCATAACTTATCGGCTGATTGGCCGTTTTCAGTGATTCTTTTTGCTACAGACTCAAGG
Organism: Zygnema cylindricum; assembly: GCA_037447655.1. Lineage (NCBI taxonomy): Eukaryota > Viridiplantae > Streptophyta > Zygnematophyceae > Zygnematales > Zygnemataceae > Zygnema > Zygnema cylindricum. The sequence goes on from JBBHKE010001687.1 coordinate 373,328, forward strand.
GATTCTAGGCTGCACATGATTGCAGTCAGACTGTCAGTTTGCCCTCTTGGGAAGCAGTGGTTGTGGCTTGAAGTGGGTTAGATAAAAGCTATCTAGAGGCTTCTTGAATTTTGTAGTCCAATGGAGGACACAGAATTGCACTATTCCCATTACAAGTCTTGGTGGTGCCTCTTATTTTCTCACCTTTCTTGATGATTTTTCTCGTTTTATATACATTTATTTTATGATTCATAAATCAAAAGTTTTTACACATTTTCAACATTTCAAAGCCATTGTCAAAAATCACATGTCATCTAGCATCAAAACCATATGCACGGATAATTGGGGGGGTGCTTGTCTCCAATGCCTTTTCTGATTTTTTACTATTGCGTGGCATTTTAGCCCCTTTTGAAGCGTGGCATGGTCATAAACTCGATGTATCTCACTTACGCATTCTTCGTTGTGAAGAATACTATAAAATCGTTCCCCCTTCTAATAGAAAATTAGGTGTTCGTGCCATGCGCGGAATTTTTGTGTGATATTCCCCTAATTTAAAACCTATCGCATTTGGTGTCCCTCTTCACGCCGAATTATCACTACTCTATCACTACCGAATTATGTCATTTTTCATGAAACCCCTCTAAGGGTCAAGTTCCATGAGTCGCTTCTTCAATCGTATGGCCAACTCTACGGGCCGGGTTGATTGAGTTGATGTTCCATCACGAAGAGTCTGTAAACCACGTGTAATACATTGAGTGGCACCACGTAAACTACGATCTGATGTTGAATATCCTTAAGATTTTTAGCACCAACAAAGTTTACATCAAATCTTCACTTGCGTACATCATATGATAGGAGGTTGTTATACTTTTTGCAGATGCCGGTGTACTACGCCAGCTCATTTTTTATGTTTACTGTTTTCGAACATAACGAAAGTTCATGTGACAGAAATAGTGTGACAAACAAAAGGTATTGAAAATAGAGTGACGAGGTAGAGTTACGAAATTACATTTTTATTTTCGGCTGTATTTTCGAATGCGCGTGTCATGTGCAAATTTTGTCAATTTTCGTTGGTTGTCCATCGTGACACGTAGGTTAATCGTCCACCGTGTCGCGGTTAATTTTTTTCTGTACCTGCCAACCCACCTCCTTGAGGTACGTCACCTCCTTGAGGTCCTTGCGGTACGTCACCTCTTTGAGGTCCTTGCGGTACGTCACCTCCTTGAGGTCCTTGCGGTACGTCACCTCTTTGAGGTACGTTGGCAGGTACAGAAAACGAACGCCTCGCTGATGAATATCCGACGATCAGTGTTGTTACCTCCCAGACCTTACGAGAGTATTGGCAAGATTCTCTGTAATGTTGTTTCGCGGATAAAGACAAAATTGTAAATTACCCCACTAATGTTGTTTCGCGGATAAAGACAAAATTGTAAATTACCCCACTAACGTTGTTTCGCGGATAAAGACAAAATTGTAAATTACCCCACTAACGTTGTTTCGCGGATAAAGACAAAATTGTAAATTACCCCACTTTTCGACTGATAGAACTTGGACCCTAAATCTGGTGATTTGTCACACTTCGTACAATCCGCAATTTCCGGCGGCCTCCCATCTGCGGTACAGTACAGTACGTTCGTCGCTGGTGAAGATCCTGTCCTTGAAACGACAAATTTACTTCCACTTGGTCGTTAGAAGTTTCGTCGCCGCGCAGATTGGTTCCCAATTCTGTTATTATTTTACCGTTATAATCGCCACCTGCCGAACAGCTTGCCGTACGACAAAGTACGCGTTTACAAGTGCCGACAAATGGCGGGTCGCTGCCACTCAAGAGTACGACGCATTACTGTGTAACCGTACCTGGACCCTCTGTACTCTTCCACCAAATCGACGACGTGCGATTGGATCCAAGTGGGTCTTTAAAATTAAACGGTTGGCAGATGGATTCCGTCGACCGTTATAAAGCACGTGACACGTGGCATTGGCAGTAAAAAGTCCGTTATAAAGCACGTGACACGTGGCATTGGCAGTGAAAAGTATATACAGAGGTTGATGTTGATTTTTTTGTTGTTTTATGTCTTGTTTTGCGGAGATTTGGCAATATTTTTTTTGGAGATATAAGGGTATTTTTTTTTTCTAATGCCTATTTCCGACCTTAAGGTAATTCTTTTTATTTTTTTTTTTTGTTTTTTCGATCCTCCGTGAGAATTCGATTTTTTTAATCTTTGCAATTAAATTGAATTTTTCAATTTTGAAAATTATGAATGTAATTTTTTTTTGTTTTTGTAATTTTTCTTTTTTGAAAGCTGGAAAAATGAAGCAAGAAGCCGACAAACAACCTTGTCTTTGTCTGCAGTGTGCAGGTGTACGGAACCGTACAAATGAAGTACGGATTTTTGGACATATGTGGCTGAAGCTTATCTTGACAGTCGCCGTTTTGCTGATCTGCTCCAATGTCGCCTTGGCGAGGGTGAGGGGAGGGAGAGAGAGAGGGGCGAAGAGGAAAGGGGGAAGGGGAGGAGGAAAGAAAAGATGGAGGAGAAATCCGGGGAGGAAGAGAGGAAGGCAGTCATGAGCTTAATTATTGATTTCAAATTTTTTGATTTCTCAATTGCGATTTTTTTTTTTTTTTTTTTTTTTTTTTTTTTCCTTTTCGGAAGGAGGAGTCGTCCTCGGATTTGTCCTGTCGGAGCAAAGAGGAGCGCCACCTCTACCACACCGCATTTAGAGAAGAGGTGAAAATGTGAACTTCGCACCGTAATTCTTGACTTGTAAATAATGCGTACTAAATGTTTGTGTACTATATGTTTGTATACTAATTTTGTTTTTAAATATTTGTGTACTAAATGTTTGTGTACTAAATGCTACATACAAAATCCCCTTGTTAATCCGTTAGTGTAAGTAGTAGTTGTCACTTTTTGTCTCTTTTATTTCATTTAAGTTTTAGTTAACGCACTTCTAAATGGGTCATTAGATCATTATTTTTTTTTGCCTCTTTCATTTGATTTTCAGTTAACGTTCGTTTAGTCGAGTCCAAGTAATAGTGTTGTGTAACGGTGGAATTCCTATCGCGATAATAACAAAACAACAAAAAACAGGACAAAACAAAAACAAAACAAAACAATGAGAGGGAGGACAGAGAGGGGGAGAGAGGGAGGGGGAGAGGGGAAGGAGAGGGGGGGGGGGGGGGAGAAAAGTAGTATGTGACTCCAAATTTAGATTCATACTTTTAAGGTTTCTTCACTTCTGTGAATTTCTATTTTTGAGTGCGATTCTGTAACTTTTTAGAAAGTTTGTCTGGCAATGCTTTTCATTTTCTAGTTTCATTGCTCTCTGAATTTACAATCTAGGCCATATCTATTCGTCAATTGGATTTTCTGGTATTTGACCCGTCTGAGTTTACCAAAGTTTAATAGTTTACCAAAAGTGAAACTACACGTAATTCAAAGTGTGTGAGGCTGAATACTTTGTCAGATTCTTGAATTGTCCATTAAATCCTTCTACAAACTCTATACCATATTCCTAATTTTTTCATAACAATCTGCCTTCAAATTCTTTATCAGAATATTGAATGGTCTGTTAAAAGCCTTCTTCAAACAATTTATCAGATTCTTGATCAGTCCTTTAAAAAATTTCTTCAATAACTTCATCAAATTCTTCAATTGACCATTAAATGCTTTCTTGGTTGAGGTTTTGTTTTCTGGACTTATTGTTTTTGCAGCCATCCAAGGCATTTGTGGAAAAATTGAGAGAATATGAAAAGATGCACAAACGCTGCATGCAAGAAAACGTTTGGAAACGCAGCTTTTTTGAAAACTCCACAGATAATACAGGTGGGACAACACTGTAACCTTTATAGGCCAATTACCATACAGGCTGACTTTACTGACCTGTAATTTCTTTAATCGTACGGAAAAGTTTGTGAATCGTACAACTTCCTGTATGATTACTGTCTAGAAAGCTTGTAACCACTCATGTGTAATCACGCCCATATAAGCAATTTCCGAAAATTTCAGGTTTTATTTTCTACGATACCGAATAATGTCGTCTCTTACATGAATCGTTCTTGATTCCATCAATTCAAGCAAATTGAAATGTAATTTGATGTAATTTGCTTTTGTCACTAATTGAAACAGATGGTTTTTTTTGTCCCATGTTTTAGATGCATCTCTTCCACAATGTCGTTATGTCGTCTTCGAGGGAAGCCTTGGCTTTGGAAATCGCATCCATGGACTAATTTCCGCTTTCCTTTATGCTCTTCTCACCAATCGGACTCTAATTGCCGGCGCGACCAGTGATTCCCAACTTTTATGCACCCCATTTCCGGAATCGACTTGGGTTTTGAAAGAGGAGGTTTTAGTAATGACAGGCTTTGGCAAGAGTGTGCACGTACCGCTGGTTGTTGAAGAAGCGCTTCCCCGGTGCGATTCAGCAACTCCCTGTGGTTGGAAGCATTTTAATAATGGGATTGTGGAAAATGAATACACACCTTTTTTCAACCTATTCCATGTTTTGCTACGATGTCGGTGTTCTTGCATTTTTTGCCAATCTATTGTGCAGACAGCAGATTCTAATAGTATTAGTATGACAATGTAATAAAGGCAGCTAGTAAACATTACACATCAACAACTTTCTTGTTCTCTCGAGATCCTTGTGTAGTCGAACGTCTTGCATTCAAGTTACCTCTAAAATACAAAATATTAATTATCATCTTTTGCTATAATAGTCCATGTCTAGTCAATAATTCTAACCATGAGTTTTAGGGCATAGGCGTAGAGAAACAGGCCATATCTAAAACTTAATTTTGTAGGTTTTGATGTTATGTATGGATTTCATCATCATGGCTTGATAATTTTGAAGCATATCTCCTTTCTATGAATGGTGGCTTAAAGAATATTCTCGTAATTGAATTTGTTTCTCCAATAGCGACTATTCACTCAATTTTCTTTAAGTTAACTAGGTTCTGAGAATCGTAATCATTGGTCCACGCATAGTCAATTTACCTTGCGTATATACATTGACTCCCAACTGTAAATTTTACAATGGAATAAGTAAGTCAAGCTCTAATCGAGGATTCTAAGCTGAATCTGGTTTGGACAGTCATAGACTAGTCATTGACCGTCATAGTCAACTACAGTATGTGACTCTCTATGCCATAAACTGACATAGGCAGTCATAGGCTGTCAGACTACGTCAGTCTGACATAGTCAAGTCTATTTTGAGCTGTTTTGAAAAAGTTCGATCTTGGATATCTGACATAGTCAATATTTCTCGAAAAATAGTACTATTCTGACTTTTTAAAGTATGTTGTCTATCTTGACTATCTTGGCTATATTGACTATGTTAAATGCTCGTTATGTTGACTCTTTTGACTACGTTTTGAAACCATTCTCAATGTGTTTTTGCACTCAGGCACAAAGCACATTTCTGGCTTCAGTATAATGCAGTAAAAGAGGATTTGTTCTTTTTTTGTGATGAAGCCCAACTTGCATTACGTGACATTCCATGGTTGATGTTGAATCAAGGACGTTATTTTGGACCTCACTTTGCCGGAATGAAATCCTTTCGACAAGACATTGAACGTTGGTTTCCCACAAGGTGTGATGATGCAATGTGAAACTATAAAATTAGGGTTCTTTAGGGTTTTTTTTGCATAAATGTTTGAATTTGAAAGTGTATGTGAGAAAAAGAATGTTGCTCATAAAGAAGTTAGTCTGTTCTTGCTCTTGAAAGATTTGGAGGAGGTCATAATAAGTTAATGAAGGCATAAATAAATTGAGTTTAAAGCAAACAACATAATTTCCATGAATGTGTGCATTTGGTTAGACGAGTATAACGCCTGCTACACTGAGGGAGAGGGAGAGGGAGTGGGAGAGGGAGTGCGAGAGGGAAAGGGAAGGGAGAGGGAGAGGGATTGCGGGGGGAGTGAGAGAGTACTGTGTTGTTGGGGAATGTTGTCCTTATACCCCAGGGGCCTTTTTCTTGACTTACTGTTCGTCTCTCTTCACTACAGGGCTGTATATACCCATTTGGCACGCTACCTCCTACATCCCAAAGACAAATACTGGGATCGCATAACTAACCACTATAATGCTCATCTCAGGTACACCTCACACATGAACGCTTATGAATTTTTTAAAATTTCCTTTTAGAACACTCCATTGGATTTCTGTTTTTCAAATAATGGGTGCATTGACTGAATTGGTTTAAAATTACGCAAATATGTTTTAATGAGCGTGGCTTTAATGACCCTAACACATAGCAGCTCAAAGTATGTAACTTATAGTGCTCAAAATTCAGAATATAAAAAGTGTATATGCATTAATAACTCTTATAGGTTGTTTTTGACTATTACACAATTCCCAATCTCAAACGGATCTCTACATAAAAGTAACAATAAAAGCATGCAATGCTCAAAAAGTGACAAGGTTTTCAAAATTTAATCTTTTTAAATCTAATCTCAAAATTCAAATTTAACTTCAATGAGAGGGTGAGCCAACCTGAGACTGGCGTCAATCTCACTTTTTATACCATCTTCTTTCTGTTGGACAGGGGCCAAAAACGCATTGGTTTGCAAGTTAGAACATTCTCGGAAGATGATTCGTGGGCCAATGAAAAAGTTCTCAAATGTGTTGTAAATGTAAACCACTATTTGCCGCACCCAAAACTGATTATGGAACAGAACGCAACAATGAAAAGCCAATCACCAATTTCAAAGAATGGTACTTTGTCTCCAACAATTGCCGTTTTTGTGGCTTCTCTCCATGGTGGCCATCTCAAGTTTTTAAATGCAACCTATCAAGACAGTTTTGCTGCAGATGGGTCTTTCGTCACCTTCCACTCGTGAGTACCCAATCTCTAGGTTTAACGGATAAAAAAAAATGAAGACACTAGACGCTTTGGTTAACACTTCAGTATTAATTCTTCCATGTCTAATTATTCATCATCCATGTTAGGTTCAATGTGCAAATTGGTGGATTTGCCAAAATTGCGTCTATGTATTATTTTGTACAATGTATGTTTCGATTCACTGTTAATGTTGTTTCTTACCTGGTACCATTTTATCGACACAACGCACATGTTTGTTTCACAAATTATTTTGTCACGCGAACGTGCTTTCGCGTTTGGCGTCTAAGATTACGGCCCCATGTGGCTAAATCTAGCACCGTACAGCTAAAGTTGCAACCGTACGAAGAAATTTTCAATTTGTAGAGTACAATTTGCGTTATCCTCGAACTTGGGATGTACAAAAAATTGTCGTCTTGTGTTATTTCGACCCATTGTCACGTCATCTTCAAACTTATCATAAAACACATCGGTGATATGTTTTAAATAAAGTAGAATCGTTTTCACTAATAGGAAAACGTATTCTCGCGTGTGAAAAGTTTTCATAATTTTTTGACGACGGAAAAAATTACAAGGTTGTTCGTTTTTGTCCGAATGCACCATGTATAGTTTTTTTTTGAAAGGGTTGCGATGGTGCAGTGTCATTTCACATAAAGGTGAAAAATTTGCGAAGGTGAAAAATCTCCGAAGTCATGGCGACCGCACGAGAGAGGTTTACGCAAAGTCATGTTGTACGCCACGGCTGCAAGGCTGTACATTTACGATGTCACGCAATGACATGCAACAAACCAAATCGTTTCAAAAATTACGATGTGTCTTGCGACGCTTCAAAAAGTTTCGAAAAATACGGTGCAGCAAGACAAATTCTACATGTTGACAGCCGTCACGGGTACTGTCGACGTATACAATCGTCACAAAGTTAAGTAACAATTTCGAGTAAACACATAGAGACACTTGAAATCCGGGTCTGCCGGATCCGCGCTAACAAATAAAATAAGTTCGCTAAGTTACAAGCACATGGGGCCGTACTCTAATAAAATGAAAGTTAAGTTTGTTTTGGTGGCCATTGTGTGGCATACCGTATTGTAGTAGCGCATTGTTAGTTTTGAAAGAAAACCAAGTTTGTCATCCGTACACGAACTTGAATATGTCTACTTTGGTGCTAGACAGTATGGTGAATGGGAAACAAAGTGGAAACATGTATGGGAAAAGGAGTTTAAATCGATAGATTATAATCGTAGATTTAAGGGAGTTAAGTTACTTCAAATGAAGGAAACTATGGGTATTCATAATCAAGGCGTATCTGGGGAAACATTAAGTATACGGCAAGGTTAGCATGTAATGGTTTTCAACAAAAATTGGGAGTAGATTTCAGTGAGATTTAGGATCGTGTTGTTAGATTTGTTTCTCTATGTGTAATCGCAGCCATTGCGATGGTTGGAAAAAGCACATCCATCAACATTCTTAAATGGTGATTTTGTTTTTTCTTATGTAGGTCCTAGAGGGGAGTACGTCAAAACGTGGTCTAAAGCAAGCACCCAAGGACCTCGTACTTGTGGGTACACAAGGTCTTGTTTGTACAAAATTTTCGGATGAAGGTGTGTACATTAAAAGAGATGGAGGTGTGTTCATTAAAGGAGATGGAGAACTTCAGATTATATTTTCCTTGTACGTTAACTGATTTTCTATAACGCTTGACGGTTTTGTGTGTATAAGTTTATTGAAGAAGTATTTTGGATTACATTTCAAAGTTAGGGATATGGGAATGTACGATATATTTTGGGAATCTAATTGATTCGAAAAAAATATCATGTTGATTAAGAAGCAATATTGTAAAAAATCGTTAGGTCCATTTTTTAGCGTGACTTTCCATGCTTGGATGTGAAGTCGCTTTCTGCGCTGTTAGATCCGTTAGATCCTGATTCTAAGGTATACCACAGTAAGTCCGAAAATTTGTGAACAATTGACGTACTATACTAAAAGGTGATTCGATGTTTGATTTACCTTACTGTTGGTACATGATCGGATATTTTGGCAACAGTTTCGGTAGTCTGCGGGTAAAGCGTCAACGGAAGTTCACTGAGAGGCAAGTATGATCTCCAAGTATCGCGTCTGGACAATGAATTTAGGGCTTTTGTACACGTCGAATGGAATTTTGGAATGTTATTGATATTGAGATGCGGATTGGGGCATCGATTTTGATTTCGAAAAATTTAGGTTCTCCTAGTCTTTTCCCCTTGATAGAGCAACGATCCTCCTTTATCTAATCGTAATGCTGAATTCACAGTAGGTTGAGTAGATAGCCACATGCTATGCGACGAAGGCTTCAGTTTGGATTAAAGAAAGTTGGGGGAATTAGGGCTTGTGATTGGCTGCATGACTATCAAGTTTGGTAATGAGAAGATTTATAACCCTTGTAAAAATTCCGCTGGCGTGCAAAACATACACTTATTCAATGGCACTTTGTTACATGATTTGGTGAATACTAAAGAGTTATAGTACAACCATGTGATTACAACGCAAGAGGCTACCAATCTGTTGGCGAAATCAACGATGTATGATGTATTTGTGAAGGCGTGACTAAGGTTAGGGTTATTTCGGGTGTTTACCTATTTTTACAGCAAGAGGGGGAATGTTAGGTTCAATGTGCAATCGGCGGATCGGTCAAAGTCGTGTTTAAATATTATTTTATAAGATGTATGTTTCTGCTTAGTATTAATGTTGTTTTGTGCGTAGGTCGTGGAAGCAAGTCAACTATCCAGCGCATGTTTGTTTCGCAAATTGTGTCATGCATTAGCATTTGGCGTCCAAGTGTTAAAAGGAGAGTATGTGGGCTTTCGTCTAAAAGGATCGATAAAATACTCTGAGCTCACTTACAAACACCTATAGCAGCAAAAGCATTCAGAGTATAAAACATTACATCAACATTGAAGAGACATTTCGGAAATTTCTCATATTATTAAAAATCCGAAATTACAAATTTGCTTCTCTGTCTCTTATGTTACTCCATATAATCCTCCAATTTCTCATTGATTGATTAACACACAGTCATGGTATATTTTTTGAAAAACAAGTCAGAAGCTCAAGATTGTTTTAGACAATATAAAGCGTGGAGCGAAAAACTCCATGAAACTCCAATCAAGAGAGTAAGGAGTGACAACGGTGGAGAGTATACTTCTAACCAGTTTGAGGATTTTCTGAGGGAAGATGGGGTCCAACACCAAAAGACAGTTCCGGAAAATCCGAACACAATAGGGTAGCTGAAAGGTTAAATAGAACACTAAGTGATAGTGCTAGAAGTATGTTGTCAGATAAAAAGATAGGAAAAAGGTTTTGGGCAAAAACAATGAACTGTGCTAATTACCTCAAGAATAGAGTTCTTACTTCGGCTATAAAAGATCAAACACCTTATGAGAGATGGACAAGCCGGAAACCAGACATATCTCACTTAAAGGTTTTCGGCAGTCAAGTATTCAGTCTTGATACAGATCGGTCTAATTGAAAGCTAGATCCTAAAGGAAAACCGGGATATTAGACTATGTCAGTCTGATATAGTCAAGTCTATTTTGAGCTGTTTTGAAAACGATCGATCTTGGATATTTGACATAGTCAACATTTTTCGAAAAATAGTACTATTATGAATTTTTAAACTATGTTGTCTATCTTGACTATTTTGGCTTTATTGACTTTGTTAAATGCTGGTTATGTTGACTCTTTTGTAGTGTTGTGTATCGACAGGGTTTTGCCGATAACCGATATGTAACTTTTTTTGGCTTGCCGATTATTGATATATTGGAACAATATATCGACACCGGTGTTATCGCCGATAAAAAACCGATAATATCGGTTTAATATCACGATAACACCGGTACCGATAACTATCAGCGATAAGTGTACGGTTCGTAAGGTTTATTCCGTCGTACTGAACCGCTGTTATTCCGTTACACACATTACGGAACAGATTGTTACACGTGGCATACCATGCTATATACAGTTAAAAATATAATACCGTATATTATATAATACTATTATATAGCGTACTATATTTTTTCCACTTATCGCCGATATGGAATTTGTTGGACTCGGAGCGATAAATCGGAACCCCTGACTGTTCAATAACCGATAACTATCGGTATCACTGTTATTGCGATAAATTTCTTGCCGATACACAACACTACTCTTTGGACTACGTTTTGAAACCATTCTTCATGTGTTTTTGCACTCAGGCACAAAGCATATTTCGTGCTTCGGTATAATGCAGCAAATGAGGATTTGATCTTTTTTTGTGATGAAGCCCAACTTGTATTACATGACATTCCATGTATGATGTTGAATCAAGGACGTTATTTTGGACCTCACTTTGCCGGAATGAAATCCTTTCGACAAGACATTGAACGCTGGTATCCCACAAGGTGTGTTGATGTGAAACTAAAAACTTAGGGTTCTTTAGGGTTCTTTTTCGCAAAAATGTTTGAATTTGAAAGTGTATGTGAGAAAAAGAATGTTGCTCATGCAGATGTTAGTCTGTTCTTGCTTTTGAAATATTTGGAGGAGGTTATAATAAGTTAATGACATTTGAGCTTTATAGCAAACAACATAATTTCCATGAATGTGTGCATTTGGTTTGACGAGTATAACGCCTGCTACACAGGGAGAGGGAGAGGGAGTGGGAGAGTGAGAGGGAAAGGGAAGGGAGAGGGAGAGGGATTGTGGGGGGAGTGGGAGAGTACTGCGTTGTTGGGGAATGTTGTTCCTTATACCCTAGGGGCCTTTTTCTTGACTTATTGTCCGTCTCCCTTCACTACAGGGTTGTATATCCCCATTTGGCACGCTACCTCATACATCCCAAAGACAAATACTGGGATCGTATAACTAACCACTATAATGCTCATCTCAGGTACACCTCACACATGAACGCTGAACGTTATGAATTTTTTGAAATTTCTTTTTAGAACACTCCATTTGGATTTCTGTTTTCTTATCAAATAATGGGTGCACCAGTGACGAGAATTTGGTTTTAAATTACGGCAAAATATGTTTTAATGAGCATTAGCTTTAATGGACCTAAGCACACCAGCAGCCAAAGTATTATATAACTCATGGTGCTCAAATTTACAGAAAGATCATAAAAAAGTATATGTATGAGTTAATAACTCCTTATAGGTTGTTTTTGACTATTATTTTTTTTCAATTCCCAAACTCAAACCGGATCTCCTACATAAAAGTAACAAGAAAAAGGACATAGTAATGCACAGAAGATGACTGACAAGGTTTTCAAAATCTTAATCTCGTTTCTAAAATCCTAATCTCATAATTAAAATCTTAACTTCAATCAGAGGGTGATCGTCAACCTGAAACTGAGCTTCAATCTCACTATTTTATACCAACTTCCCTTTCCATGCTGGACAGAGGGGCCCAAAAACGCATTGGTTTGCAAATTAGAACATTCTCGGAAAATGATTGGTGGGCCAATGAAAAAGTTCTCAAATGTGTTGTAAATGTAAGCCACTATTTGCCGCACCCAAAACAGATTATGGAACAGAACGCAACAACGAAAAGCCAATCACCAATTTCAGATAATGGTACTGCGTCTCCAACAATTGCCGTTTTTGTGGCTTCTCTCCATGGTGGCCATCTCGAGTTTTTAAATGCAACCTATCAAGACGGTTTTGCTGCAGATGGGTCTTTCATCACCTTCCACTCGTGAGTACCCAATCTTTAGGTTTAACGGATAAAAAACATGAAGATACTAGACGCTTTTGTTTACACTTCAGTATTAATTCTTCCATATCTAATTATTCATCATCCATGTTAGGTTCAATGTGCGAATTGGTGAATTTGCCGAAATTGCGTCTATGTATTATTTTGTACAATGTATATTTCGATTCAATATTAATGTTGTTTCTTACCTGGTACCATTTTATCGACACAGCGCACATGTTTGTTTCACAAATTATTTTGTCCCGCGAACGTGTCTTCGCGTTTGGCGTCTAAGGGTACGGCCCCATGTGGCTAAGTACGGGTTTTTTTGTCTTTTTCCTTTAAAACTTAGCGCCGTACTGCTAAAAATGCAACCTTACAGAGAAATTACAAATTTGTAGAGAACGATTTGTATCATCCTCGAACTCAAGATGTACAAAAAATTGTCGTCTTGTGTTTTTCCGACCCACTGTCACGTCATCTTCAAACTTATCATAAAACACATCGGTGATGTGTTTTAAATAAAGTAGAACCATATTCACAAATAGGAAAACTTATTCTCACGTGTGAAAAGTATTCATAATTTTTTGATGACGGAATAAAGTACAAGGTTGTTCGTTTTTGTCCGCATGCACCTTGTACTGTTTTTTTTGAAAAGGTCTCAATGGTGCAGTGTCATTTCACGTAAAGGTGAAAAATTTGCGATGTGAAAAATTCCCGAAGTCATGACGGCCGGACGGGAGAGGTTTACGCAAAGGTATGTCGTACAGCCACGGCTGCGAGGCTGTACGTTTACGATATCACGCAATGACATACGACAAACCATATCGTTTCAAAAATTACGATGTTTCTTGCGACGCTTCAAAAAGTTTCAAAAAATACGGTGCGGCAAGACAGATTGTACATGTTGACAGTCGTCACGGGCATTGTCGACGTATAGAATCGTCACAAAGTTAAGTAACAATTTCAAGTAAACACATAGAGACACCTGAAATCCGGGTCTGCCGGATCCGGGGTAAAAAACAAAGTAAGTTCGCTCTGTTACAAGTACATGGGGCCGTACCCTAATAAAGTGAAAGTTAAGTTTGTTTTGGTGGCCATTGTGCGGCGTACCGTGTTTTGGTAGCGCATTGTTAGTTTTAAAAGAAAACCAAGTTTGTCGTCCGTACGCCAACCTGAATATGTCTACTTTGGTGTTAGACAGTATGGTGAATGGGAAACTAAGTGGAAATGTGCATGGGAAAAGGAGTTGAAATTGATAGATTATAATCGTAGATTTAACGAAGTTAAGTTACCTCAAATGAAGGTAACTATGGGTTATTCATAATCAAGGCTCATCTGGGGAAACATTAAGTATAAGGCAAGGTTAGCATGTAAGGGTTTCCAACAAAAAGTGGGAGTAGATTTTATTGAGATTTACGATCCTATTGTTAGATTTGTTTCTTTATGTATAATCGTAGCCATTGCGATGGCTGGAAAAAAGCACATCCATCAACATTCTTAAATGGTGATTTTGTTAAGTTCTTATGTAGGTCCTAGAGGGGAGAACGTCAAAACGTGGTCTAAAGCAAGCACCCAAGGACCTCGTACTTGTTTTACACAAGGTTTTGTTTGGTTTTAGTGAAAATTCTCGCTACTATTCTTAGAGTGTTCCAATGGTCGAAAACAAAATTATTCCTTAATTCTTTGTTACTTTGTTTTTGTGACAGTTGTAAGCGTTTACAAAACTCGCAAGAAATTGTCGAAGTCGACAAAAATAGCAACAGTTGTAGACGTCGACAAAACTAGCAACAACTGTAGACGTCTACAAATGTATGTTGACACTTTGTCGACTTATTGTGACATCGAAGGTTTCTCCGTGACATTGTAGACGTGAAAGAGATATTGAGTGTGAGGTAGTGTGAGTGGGAAAGTGAGAGAGAGAGTTTGGAGGAGAGCGAGAGAGGCGCCTTCAAGGACAACTCTTTTGCAAGAGGATAATTGTTGCCAAGGACCCGGAAATTTCTTTTTTCTGTACAGGTTGGGCAAACATTTTTTTGTGTTCTCTCCCTCGTGCAAAAAAAAAAAAAACGTGTGAAGCACGCGACAACGTTTTCCCATTCGTTGCTCAAGTGCTACTTTTAATAAAATCGACTCTTAAGTAAAAGTTTGAAGATGAGATGGCGTGACATGGTAGTGGCTCAAAAAGAGAATAACGCCTAATTGTCGTACATTATAAGTTTCAAGATGACCTAAGATGTACAATGGTTTTCACTCATTTTCTGTACGATGGAAGATTCTCTAGTTGCACGGTCAGGAAATCGGGAGAACAAGAACCTTACTTTAACACATGGGCACATAACCTTAGTTTTGTGCAGGTTAGTCTTGTGCAGATTGTGTAGCAAAATTCAAAGTCAGAGAGGAAAGAGAGCTTTTGTAAAGGAAAGCCTTCGAGTAATATAATTATATTGGTCGAATCTGTTTACTTTTGTGATGATGGCAATGAGTGAATGTTTATTGTGACCTTCTAGTGGTGAATATTTGCGTTGCTCAACACTCTGCTTATGGAATGATCCTATCAATCCATACTTCATAAGGTTTTATCATTCCTGTTGTTGAAAGGGAATGTAAAATTAAAACTATAAATCTATGTGCATATGGAGTTGGTGATAAATGCTTTATGACCCCCGTTTTATTTTTTCTATCTCTCTCGTTTGAAAATTCTGGTGTGCCTCTTCCTTTTCTTTCCATTTCTCTCCCACTCCACCTCTCTCTATCCATCTCCCCTTCTTCCACCTCTCGTTTACCTGCTTTCTTGTCTCCTTTTCTCACTATTCCACCTTCTTTCTCTTGAATATGTCCTTACTCTTCTCTCTGCTTTCCCAATCCGAACCTCGTCCTCCTTTTCCTAAGCCTTCTCCCTTCTCCCTCATCCACATGTCCCTCTCCCTCTCCCGCTTTTTTGTTAACTCTTTTCCTTTGGTTTCCCCCTTTTCTTCCTTTTCTTTTTCCCACTACATCACAACATTTCCCGGTGATATAGAATAGGAAACGTGAATAGAGAAGGCTATGATTTGGAGCACCATGCCTTGGCGATGATGGACATATGGATCCTCAGTTTCTGTGACGTCATTCAAACCAGTGAAGTTTCAACTTTTGGCGAATTATCGGCCGCCTTAGCCGGTGTTCGTCCCTTTGTCATGAATATTGTTCAACGACCTCGCTCTAGTTGGTTACCCAAGAACCGGGGTTGCATGTTACCGGCAAACAAGACCTCGATTAACCCAAATGGCTTTGATTGGAGAGAGAATAATTTGCCACTTTGTGCACAGGCAATGTCAATCGACCCGTGTGCAGAGGCCCCTCTAATGCGGAAGTGCGCCCCCACTGGCCACGATTGTTTGGCGGGACAACCGGACTACATACAGGCGTGCAAAACAGGTTCGCCATTCTACTGGCAAATTATTGACAGTACGAACAAAAATGGTTGAAAGGATCGGCGGGTTTTGTAGGATTGATAGCACTCGCTTTGGGAGGTTGATCGGATAAGAATCCATATAATTAAAGGGTTATGCCGTTATTTAGTAGAATTGCATATGTGAGTTAGTCAGTTTCACATGAGGTGTGTAGTGTTTGTAAGTTAGGTGAATCACTTTCAAAAACCGGTAAGAAAACTGAGGCTTAGATTATGGCAATGTAGCTCTTAGTTTGGGCATCTTAAAACAGAAAGTTGTCATGGGTGTTTTCATGTGTAACATGTCAGTATGACTAATTGTTGTTTGTTGGTATCGCAATTATGTTTGCGGACCAAGGAAGTAGAGAAATGTACTTACAGATTTTGTGAAAACAAACCCAATTTTTGCAGAGATGGGAAGGAATGATTGAATGCTAGCCGTAGGCCCAGACTTGGGGAACCTTGGTGTTCCACAATGATTTTTATGAAATGTGTTGTTAATGCTCTTTTTTCCTTGTCTTTACTATGCACATGTACAACGTTGTTTGCTATTTTCACTTGTATTGATTTCTTTTTTCTCATTCCGTTTTGTTTTTCGCTACTGTTTTTTTTCTTTCCTTCTTCTCTTGCGATTCTTTTGAGGATGTTGCTCACTTCAACTCTGTTGTTGGTTATATCACTAATATTGCTAGTTACAACATTTTTTTTAGCCTTGGTACTCGTTGTTTGCCCCCGTCGTTGTTGTTTCCACCTTAACATCCCCCTTCATAACAGGGACGTTGTTCAATTATTATTTATTGTCTTTTAAAATTTGAACTTCAACTCTGGGTGACATTTACGGTGTTTAAACCGTGGTCCACATATTTCTTATAATTTGAACTACACTAAAAAGTGAGTAAGGTTCGTACTTTGTAGGACTTGTGCAGGAACTTGCCATTGGCATCAAATTTGTTGGCATTTGAACAAGCATGTGCGTATTTTTTAAAGTTTAGTATTATGGTGAGAAACGATGTCACAATCTTCGGAATACCTTGTTGGACAAGTTTGTTTTACTCGATGTAAGAGTTGATGTCCAAAAATACACACAAGTACTAAAATGGTATAAAATGGTACGATTTGATGGCAATACGTATTGACTACCTTTGACTACCTTCGACTTTTGACTACTGATAGTGGACCTAGCAACCTAATATAATGTGGAAATGATAAGCGCATGCGTTATTCTGGTTGGGCACAAGCGCCTACGTCAGCTTATACTAAATTGCATGATTTGCCTATCAGTTCATTGACTACCTTCGACTTGTGAATTAATGTACTTAACAGGTTAGACTTTTGTCTTACTTTTTTCAGTCAGTCGTCATATGAAAACAACAATCGACACAGCAGTCCAAGTTATTAGTCTTCAGAAATTGCAAGCATCACATGCAAAAGAAAGCAAAGTTTAATCAGTAAAGAGAAGCTTCCTCTAATTTTGTGAGGAGAATGAGTGGAGCAACGTTCTATTTTCCAATCACCCTGTTTCATCTCTCACCCTCAAAACCTTGAAAAAAATGAAACGGAGAGGGTAGAGAGAGAGGAAGATGAAAAAGGAGAGAAAATAGAGGGAGGAGGAAAGACAGAGGGAGAGGGAGAAGGAGAGGGAGAAAGCAAGGGAGAGGGAGAGAGTGAGGGCAGGCTGCTTTATCTCTCTCTAAAGAAGAGAGGGAGAGGTAACCAAAAAAAAAACTTCTTCTCCTCTCTCCCTCTCCCTTTAACTTGTATCTCTCTCCACACCGTCTCCTTTAACCTTTTTAGGTTTTTAAAAAACGTGAAAGAAAAAATAGAATAAATGAAAGAAGGGTGCGCCTGTTGCTCTCCTAAATAAAATAAAGTGAAAGGGGAGTTTCACTCCAATGATTAAACATGGCTTCCGCACTACACTTTTATTTAAATGTGATGCGTACAGATTCAAAAGCATAACTTTTGACCACCCGTGACGATTATTGTCTTCGTTTGAATGGAATGTTTGTACTAGCGCAGGTACTTAATGACTCATACGGAAAGTTTCCTACAAAAAATGAATTTTGAAAACCAAAGTAATAATTTTAAAACGGAATGATAAAAAGCCGCGACAACCTTTGAAGGTCGATAGATGACAAAAGAAGCGTGAGAGGATAATTTTGTTGGACTTGCATCCACCGTGGCGGAAGGCGCATGGCCTATACAACGTGTTGGGGTGTCATCGCGCATTTATCGTGGATATTTTTTTCTTTTACAAGTGTACCAATTATACACGTCTAGTGTGTGATGAGTTTCTTCGTGAGGACACTATCCACACACTGGATGGTTTGCGCGATTCCTCCGCCAATTTGAAAAAGCAAAAAAGTGAGTGGTCAAGCTTTATGCCCGTACGCTTAGGGAATCGTGACAAGTTTTCGGTAAACACGTTTTGTACGAAAATGGAAGGCGCGCAGTAAACAACCTTACTATTTTGCTAATGGTGGTCCGCCTTCAATCATTTTTTTTTGTTCAGGTAAAGTGGCACCACTGTGTCACGGGCATTGCGAGATTGTCGTGATGGGCAAGTAACGCCAAATATCGCGCCGTGGAAGCATCTTGGATATTTTTGTGAAACGCCAGCTAAGATCCATGCGGGGCATTTGTGTAGATGCCATTCGACCTTCGCGATGCTTAGTCGCATGAAAAATAGATGTTGTCAAAGATTCAGCCTGGTGGAGTCCCAACATGACGACAGGCGGAGTCCCAGCATAATGACAATGAATGACAACGACAACAGTCATTTCTCGCTACAAGTGACATCTCTCGTGTAATAGATGCTACCACCAAAGAGGCTCCGACAGCGAATTCTACATGTCAAAGATGATAGAAAGACATCACGCTAAAAGGGCATCCAAAAATTTACACATCTTTACAAAGAGTGGAAACGTGAAAAAATCTTCAAATATTGAAAGAATTACAAATGTTTCACTAATAAAAGTCATATATTTCATTATATCTTTTACAATATTTTCTTCCTTCTCCTTTGTGAATACTATACAATAAAATAAACTCCTACTAAAACAATTCTTACGACCGACTACAAAGAACCACTTACTCTTCAAGACAAATTGAACGTGACGACGCCAAAATAATGGCGGATGTGTGCCTAACAAAGCATTTGACACCGAAATTGAAGGTCGCAGGCTACAATAAAAGGCAACAAGTACACCGCAGTGAATAACTCGAAAAACTGTACCGGAAATATGCAACGTGCAAAATAATAAACTCATAAAACTAAAACTGAAACCAGGCTTCACAAACCTCTAACTAAGGCATAGGATGTAACAAAGGATATATGATTTCCACAGCGAACATACCAACCTCTCTCTTCGACGTAGAAAATTTAAAATAAAAATCATGTTAACCCTATTGGACGACCTTGTATGAGTACATTATAGGTAGCCTTCTTTGTAAGTAAATCTGCAACTTCTTCCAAGGTCGACATGTATACAAATACAACATCTTTTTAGGTAACTAAGTCACGCAAAAAATTCCATTCAATACGAACTTGCTTGGTACGCTTATGAAAGACGAGATTTTTAACAAGTGTCATGAAGCTTATACTATCTGTAAAATCTGCAAATAGCCAATCGAAATCTTCAATTCACCCAACATGTCTTTTGACCAAAATGACGCTTTCGGAGCATGACAAGCTGCCATTACCTCCGTCGAACTTAATTTGGCAATTGGCTGAAAATACGAACTCCACGAAACCGTAGCATCAGCGAATATAACCCGTACCCTTGCGTCGATTTGCCAAAGACAATGGTGCCTCCCCAATCTGAATCAAAATAAATACTACATTTCAAGTGATCTGCCAATTTATATATGAATTCTATTTCAACTGTTATAACCAAATAGAGAAATATCCGTTTCAACACCTCCCAACGTTGTTTTCTTGCTTGGTGACAAAATCGACTTACAATTGAAACTATTGCCGCAATGATAGGCTAAGTAACGACATTTGACTACATCAAACTCTTGGTAGCTTCGCGATATGGGACGTCATTCGTAGATTCTTCCTCCAATTTTGTTAATCGGCACTTAGGATCATTTCCGTACATAATATCCGTACGTTTTCGTACGAAAAGTATACGCATTTAACGAAAGATTCAAAATCTAAAAAAAATAACGAAATTTCGTAAAAATGTCAAAATCCGTACGAATGAGACATCTATGCTTTTTACCTCCGGTGATACAAATATGTGGTCACACTTGCCCATCAAAGATTCTATGTAGATTCGCAAGATCGTAGCATTTTCTTACGTGGAACCAACCAACATGTGCCACGCAAAAAAAAAGATGGTTACTGACCCAACACAATGGAACAATGGCCACGTTTATTGACACCGCCTAAGGGAACCACGGCCTTAAAATTTAAAATTTTCAATACGTCTCTTCTTGAAAAATTTCGTAAAGTTTCCCGCTCATTTTTCAGTACAAAATTACTAAGAGAATTTAACGAAAAGTATAAATCTAACAAAAAATACGTAGGAATGGTGAAAAAAAAAAATTTGCACAAATTGAACAACTATGACCAAGTCGTTCCAATACAAAACTGACCATTCCATTCTTCCAGCCCCTTGGAAAAACTGTTAAAAAAATAAAAAAGGAAAAAAAAGGCTTGTTAAATGTTTAGCCCTAGAAGTGAAAACAACTGTGGAATGATATCAAGCTCAAGCCGTGAGTTAAGGGCTGAATTAAATTCAAATTCCTATCAAATCCTCAACTAACCTCAAACTGGCAAAAGATTGTACACCAACTATAAGTCTCCAAAGCATTCAAAAAAGGGAGTATATAAACCAGATTAAACAAATAGAATTAAAAAACTAGTCAAATGTCTCACATTCTCAATGGCAATCTGTGCAAGACTTCTAAGCAGCTTGGTTCCATATCCACATCTCCAATACGGCTCTCGTATGCAAAGATCCTCAAAATAGACACCTCATTTGGTAAGAAATGTGAGTAGTTAGGGAAGAAAAGCGCGAAGCCCACCACCGTACAATTGGCATTGTATGCAAAATTTCAACACAAAACAAAAAAAAAATGACAAGCAATTTTGACTCCCAAGAACTAAGGACAACATGTCAAAATATTGTCGCTATACTTGAAAAGTAAAGTGAGGTTATTTAAAAAACTTAAAGAGTTCCCTAAAACAATTCTACAAAAAGTCGTAATAGTAGTCACTATTTTTCGCCTTATATATGGAGCAAAGTGAGTTTCCTATCGAGATTGATTCGATATCCGATATTTCAGTATCGGTTTGTATTGATATATCGGTAAGACATTATCACCGATATTTTGAGAAGCAACAGGAGGTTTAAATTTTCACATTTGTCAGCATGTTGAATTACGAAAGCAATTATCTGTACTTATACTGTACGGAATCTATATTTTCATTATTGATAAGTTGAAAAAGGTACGTAACGGTTTGAGGTAATAAATCTACCGATACATGCGATACTATTTAGTGATAAAATAGTAGTTCAAATCGCATAGTACGCACGAAACAAACACGCAAATAACATGTGCGTTTCACATTTGACAATTGAAAAACTCGTTAAAATGCGTTATACGATTTTGCATCTGTACTACTCAGTACATTTGTCAAGCTGAATGACTCATTTGCCCCAATTTGAACATTTTCCGTTCAATGAGCGTCTCCAATTGTAGATAGGGAATTGCTAATCACACAAACGATTTTTGCTATGCGCAGGTAGTTGTCACAAATTGTACATTTGAAGTACAATTTCGCTCAAGCTACGTACCTTTAAGTTCAGATTTGACGGTCAACCCGTCGAAAAAATTTGACTGGCAAAATATTGTAACGGCGGTTAAAAAAGTGTCGCGCTTGCGAACGTCGACCGTTATAAAAAAAACAATTCACACGGCCGGCGCAGGTTTAGTGTAACAAAATTGCGGCAACACATACAAATAAAATGGTTGTGCGCAGGTAGTTTCTCACTTCATGTGAGCTCCAGTGTGAGAGCAATCACCGACGTGCTCTCACACCGACATTTGACTTAGGCGCAAAAATGGAATCTAATAGCGAACCGTTACACTGAACTTGGGCACAAATTGAAGGACGACGTACAACATGTATAAACTCGCACGAAACGAAATAAATTTCGTACAAAATAAAAAAGCGTACTCGCGTTTAAACTTTAAGGAACTTTAAGGTACGTAGCTTGTACGAAATTGTACTTTAAATGTACAATTTCTGACAACTACCTGCGCGTAGCAAAAATTGTCTCTACGATTAGCAATTCCCTTGTAGATATTATAAAGTTATTGCACTCCATGTGTGTATCGACTCTTTTACATCAACTCGTTACCGACGACTGATCGATAGGCTAGGTTGAAATATTGGCTAGCATCACTCTTTTTTACAGAGTCATATTTTTTCTTTGTCTCAGACTATCTAACACTATGTTTGAGACTATCTAACACTATCTAACAGCTAGCCATGGCCTTCTCTCTCTATCTCTCTAAGAGTTTACGACTACTTAAAAACAAAAGAGAGACAATATACAAATTACCTTTTTCAACATTTAGCATGGCCAAAAACCCTTAAAAACCTTAAAAAACCCTGCTCCCACTTTACTCCTCGTGTTCTAGGCATGGATGCTTCTAGCGCGGTCGTAAATGCTTCGACAGCTGATTCAATGGCAGCGGCTTCAATAGCAGTTTTAGTGGCCTTTTCTGTGGCGTCAGCAATGGCGGCTTCCTTGTAGAGGAGTTTTAATAGCGACTTCCATGTAGAAAAGGACAGTCGTACAAAAAATCAAACTTACCGTACGCAAATGGTGCAACGTCTCTTTTTGTAAAATTCCGTACATATTTACGTACAGTTTCCGTTCATTTCCCATACAAGTTCCGTTCATTTTCCCGTACATAAAGTACTAAGCGAATTTTAACGAAATTTTAAAAACTCACGTAAAATACGAAGTAAACGGCAAAAATGGAAAAATCGCACGAATTGAACAACTAACAACTACGGTGATACTACAAGAAGTCGTCGGAGGAGCTGACGCCTCCGGGCTCTATTGCCGGCGACCAATGATTGGTCGCCGCCAGATCAGCTGTACGGCACAAAGCTATGCAATCATGAAAACGAATCTTTCGCTCGCTTGAAAATTGAAAAGCTTGAAATGCTCCAAAGAGCCGAGACCTACGAAGTACGAACTGTACAAAACTGTACGGCGGATCTATGTACTCATGAAGCAATCTCAAAAAAAACAAAATATAATCGCAGACTCTTGTCCTTTTCGGCTTTTCATTCTTTTTTTGCCGGAACTTGCCACGCGGCGAGTTGTGAGTGGCTGCGAGCTGTGAGGCGGTCGTTCCACGCGCAAAAAAAAATGCGGTCATCGCTAAAACGACCCCGACTCTTTCTCTTCTACTTCCTTAACTTTCTCGAAAATTCCGTCCATTTCAAAAATGAAGACCATGGCTCCTCCTCCCGCCTCACCACTCTTTTTTTTTGTCGTTTTGTGCCTTGTCCGTGTTCCCTCCCTGTCCGCCTCTCGCCTCCCTCCCTCCCTTGTGGAAGAAGAAACTCCCTCGGGTACTTGGCCCGCCGCACGGCTTTAGACCCCCTTTGCCTCCTTCTGCAATTGCTTTTCTAAAATATTTAAACCCTAAACTCACAAGAAAGGACAACGGTACATAAATATGTATATATATATGTATATATATGTATGTACATATATATGTATATATATGTATATATATATATACGTGTATATTTAAATAGAGGAAAAAGGAAAAGGAAATAGAAGCGTTCATCCTTTGAAATACAAATGACTTTGTCGTCGTCTTATGGCTTCATTTTCTTTTAATTTTAAAACCCTAGAAAACCCTAAAAACCCTAAAACATCCTAAAAAACCTATGTTTATTTGGCCTCTTGATCTACATATAATTTACACATAGATTTTTTTTTTTTTTTGTCGGTAGTGCATGAATACCTGCAAATAAGATCGGATCGAATTCCAATTTTCATTTCTTCCTGTGTGAATATCATCTATGATTAGAATAAATACCTTTTTTTTTTTTTTTACTAATTTAAAATATGTTGATATCGCGGATACTGTTTCCTTAGATTTTCTTCACGTGCGATTTTTTGAGAATAAAACTGCAGTAAAATTGAATTATAGTATTGATAGAATTAGGGTAAGTTGCAATTAAACTGTACGGAAGATCGGATACTTGAAACGGTACGGACGCTCTGTACGGACGTTCTAATGATGGATGCCGGCGGGAGGTTTTTGACCAATCAGAGAATGTCCGCAAATTGGGGGAAAGCGGGACACGTCTATGGTGGAGAGATCGCGAGGAGAGAAATGAAGGTTGTACGGACGAGGCGGACGACTTTCGTACCGCGGGACGCGAGATCCACGCGTTTGTGAAATACAGGTAACGACAAAATTCGACTTTTCGTCACTTTGTTTTTTTATTTTTTGTTTTTATAATTTTTGTGTCTGTTTTTGTTTTTGTTTTTTGTTTTTTGTTTTTTGTATTTATTTTTGTTTTGTTTTTTGTTTTTTGTTTTGTTTTTGTTTTTGTTTTTGTTTTTGTTTGTTGTTTGTTTTTTCTAGTGTGTACGGAGAAAAGATGTTTTAAGTGGCAAAATAAAAAATTAACCCTAATAGCGATTCACGGTGTACTGTATGGCGCGCGTGTCATTGCTGCCATTTTTTTTGGTTTAAAGATAGCTTTATCCACTGATTCAGTTTGAGAATTTTTCCATGCCCAGTGCTTACCTGTTGCTGACGTGGCACATTTTTGTCTGTTCCTGTTTTGATGCAGCGCGTATCGTGACAGCATGTCACAATTCTACGTAGTCGGCCTTGCCTCGAACACGCTTTTGGCGCTGTGGGACTCCCCTGTGATTCTCTGCAATTGGGTGCCCAACAATAGGAGCTCGGGGTCAGCATTCTTTTCTAATGCTCTTTGTTCCTTGTTCATTGTTCAGCTTCTTCATTGTAATGCTCATTGTTTTTGGTTAACAGTTTTGGAAATGAGTCGAGTCTCTTAGGGTAATTACACTAAAGAAGTTTTAGCCTCGTTTCGAGGGTAAACCGTACAAGTCGTACGACTTTGTGCGTAAATCGTACGTTTCACTCCCACTTTCAAGGCAAACAACCTCAATGTCGATAGCCTATCTGGTTGGTTTCAGTTGTCCAGCATCGATTCAATGGTGTCCCCCTTTCGAACAAAGGTTCCATGCTGTTTTGATCCCTGATCAGCACAAATTGACTTAACTTTTCACAGGGAAGTCGATTCGGTCACCGCAACTTCTGTGTCGACCTTGACAGGCGACAAATACGACCAGCACAATATGGAATACGTCGTTGTTATCGTACGGTGTACTTTCTCAGTCGAAGTGGGCGGAAAAGACGGTGGAAAACTATATTTACGAGTGCCAAGACATAAGTGTGAGGTTTCAATGGACCAATTGATGTGATGTGCAATTGCACCCATATGCTCTATTCTACGAATAATGATAAAACTTTCATGGGAACTTCTTAGTGGTATATGGGTTTCCCTTGATGAGAACTTAATGCGAATTTACAATCAATCATGCGTTCCTTTTTGGCTTAATAAGCATTTCAAAATTTATAAAAAGTAAGTGTGATATTGTGCAGTGATATCATATGTTGTTTTTTTTTACATGAATGTTACAGTTGTTCTCACATAGTATATGTCCTTACAGGTGACAGGCAATAGTATATGCACGTATGGAAAACAATACTTGAATGACCATGTTCGATGTTCCAAAAACTGACATTTAGGAATAGTAATTCTTAGTTAGTATTGGAGCGCCTATGGTAACATTTAAGAAAACCACAACTTCTCTCATTTATAGAGACATGGATTCACTCTGTCAAAAAATTTAGCCATCCTTCTAAATGTCGTGAATTTTTACTTGTATTTGCAGGGAACAGAGAAGCATTCGTAGATCCCACTGATGATATGCTACCTGTTTTACGTGAGGCATCCATTGACCCAGATTTATATGGACTTGAACAGGACAGCAAAAGATTTCGTCATAAATTTGCCGTATGTGGTGCCCCTATTCGTACCAATGTGGATGTTAAAATCATTCGGGAGTGGATTTTATGGCATAAAGGGGCTCTCCAAGATGATGTCCATTTTGTGGTTTACATTGTAGAGGACATTAAGGAGGACACTATGGAACTTTTGAAAAAGTTTGAAGATGAAAAACTTGTAACAATTGTATACGCAAAAAATCAACGGCTTTACGAAGGATGGTACTTCAATCAAGTGCTTTTTATCAATGATTGCATCCATCGATCTCGCCATGTAGCCAAGTAAGTGCTCAAACTCTTTATGAAATGTTCTATAAGATGTTATAATTTTCAAAGTTTATCCGTAATTGCTTCTTGTCTTTTCAATGACAAGGCGTGTGCTTCAATCCCAAGTCATTGCTGGGATATCTATTTGATTATTCTCATGACGATAGGCAGTTCTCATCTAATTTTTATCTTTCCGGTTGTGTCCGTTTCATGTTTCAGGTGGGCTCTAAACTTGGATTACGATGAATTTTTACATGTTCGCTCCAATAATCAAACTCTTTCCGGTCTTATTGAAAGCTATAAAGATGCCGGAGTGCTTTCTTTTAACCGTGTTAGAATCCATATAGATCATTGTTTGCCCCAAAAACACACTGGTCAGTGGGCGATAGAATTAAGGGCAATCCGTTTTAAGACAAAAAAATGTCCCGATATGGACATGCGTTGTCGCAACGATGGCCGGACAAAATGGTTTGCCAATCTAAATTTTGCACTATTAGGGCAGGTGCATTATGTAACTCAGTTTGCATCGAGAGCTAAGAGAGTCAATGTCGATGCGAATCTCGCCCTTGTTGTTCATTTGAGAAAATTACCTGTACAAGGACACAGCAGATGTAGATTTGTTGTGCGTAACATAACGGAATATCCACAAATGATTTTAGACACTGTATTTACCGACCAAGTAACCCAATTGGTTGAAGAGAGACAATGGCGACATAAATAAGAGACAATGTCGACATACATAAGAGACAATGGCGACATACTTAAGCGAAAATGGCGACATACATAAGCGACATTTGGCAACTAGTGAGAGATTAAATTCCCAGCATTGCCAAAAGCCATAGTAGATATATTGATGTGCGTTGTTGTGAAAATAATGTGTTTCCTTAGACCAAATAAAAGAACCTATATGGTCGCTTGTGTAACACACTCAATAAGTGTTGACCTATTGAACCGACAATTCGGATGTAGGGTGTAGGATGTTTTGTACAAGAACGGAAGCTAGAACCATTTTTTGTTGCTTAATCGCCTTAAGGTTTTAAGTGAGAGATTTTTTTAGGGTTTTTAGAACTTTGAGGGTTTTTCAAGCTTTTTTAGGGATTTTATGTTTGCACTATCTCTAGGTGGCTGCATGTTTGTCGAGAAAAAATGTACACCACCAATGTAGGTGGTAGGAAAAAAATGTAGGATAGGAGTTATTTGAAATAACAGAGGAAATGTGTGATTAATTTTTAGGAACTATTGTTGAAGTGGAGTGAGAGGGGGTGAGAGAGAGAGAGAGGGAGGGAGGGAGGGAGGGAGGGAGGGAGGGAGGGAGAGAGAGAGAGAGAGGGAGAGAGAGAGAGAGAGAGAGATGGATGAAGAGAAACGCCCCTTCAAAGAATCCTCTCCCTCTCCCTCTCCCTCCCTCCCTCTCCCTCCTCCCCCTCTCCCTCCCTCCCTCCCTCTCCCTCCCTCCCTCTCCCTCCCCCCCCTTTCCCTTCCTCCCTCTCCCTCTCCCTCTCTCCTCTTCATCAGAGACAACATGCTATTTTGTTGTGGCTTAAGTAGTATTCAGTGTAACCGTATTGAATCTGATAGCCTTGTTGAGTTAAAATGATGTCGCTTTGAACATGTTATCGTTTAAAACGATTTTTTTCAAGCCTGTTAACTCTATCGGTTAAATGTTCAAATAATGTTTACCCTTGCAAAACTAACAAACGACTTGTGCACAACAGAAGGTATGTCTTCATGAACTTATTGCTTGTTTGTCTTTCCTATTTAGGGTTTTCTTTCCTTTACATGGTTCCCTGCAGAGTTTGCAGCATTGAAAATTCATTTAACCTTAATAATATATGTGGTGGTCCAAACAACATACAATCCGTACCACGTAGCTTGAATAAAAAAAATCCTGCCGATTGCGATTCAAATCCTCTATCTCGGGTGGTCAATTTTAGCGGCTCTGTGACAAATGCGTCGACGACAATTAGAATGGTAGAGTTCATACAGTGAATTTCAAAGACACCACATTTGTTAAAAAAATATTTCCATGTAAATATCATCTGTACATTTTCCTTTTTTTGTTCAAAATGCTAATGCATTCTATTTGATGCGTGCGGAGAATGAAGTCATGTCTAGAGAACAACGCCACATTCCTTCCATTCTTTTGATGATGTCATATGGCGTCAAAAAACTAGTTGACAAAAAAATGTGTATCTCTTTTAGCGTTAATTTTTTTTGACAATTATAACATTTTTTTTCTGTACTTGGTTGTCTCATTTTCAATTTGAGATCGCCATTTGAAACTTGAAAATCTTAACATTCAGCCGCATCCGTTAGATTGACAATCCGACAGGTATTTACGGAGAAAATATGTTTTGATTATCAAAAAAAAAAAAAAAAATAATAGCGATACACGATGTAGAGCTTGAATGTTCTTTTTAACTTTGTCGTCACAGGCACCAACGTGAAAAAATGACCTTCCATGCCTTTACCCCTTGTTAGAGGTCGTTATCGGGTACCCAAATCGGTACCTGATCCATACCCGGCCAACTGTGTCGAATGCGGAACAGATTCCTGTGCCAAATTTTGGCGGCTGTCCGGAGTCCGTTTGGTGATTAAAATAACAAATTTGGATACGGCCGGGTAACCAAATAATTAAAAAATATAATGGTTTTGTAGGTATGTTTCACTACAGTACAATACTTGTACACAGTGAATCATTAGTAGTGTTAATGTTTTTTTTGTCTCTCTTTAAACATCCTTTCTCCGTACACGAATGTATGTTATTAGATCTAACAATTGCGAATAAAAGGTAAGATTCTAAAATTCTGATTGGCAGTCTCTAATTGAGAATTGGACAAGTGTGTACGGAGAAAAGATGTTTTAAGTGACCAAAAAATTATTAACCTTATAGGGATACATGGTGTACTGTCCATACTATCCAACATTATTGTACTTTGTCCTATTGGTATTGTGGAAGGTATTGTTTAAAGTCAATCAAGTGCTCACAGAGATGCTCACAAATGACAAATCAAATCTCCTAGTGGAAGCTTAAATAAACATATTCACATAAAACACTCACGGCTCACGATAAAACATATCGGCCAAATATAATATATTAAGCCGAAGCTTTCTCAATACAACCTCTCTTCTTCACATTTCTTCCCCGGTTAAATCTTCTTCTCTCTCTACATAGACTGCATGATGCATCTCCCCATACTGCTTGCTAAACTGATAGTAAATTGATAGTACCTTCTTTGGGTCAAGTTCCATCAGTCGAAAAGTGGGGTAGTTTACAGAAATCCGCGACTATCTGTACCAGACCGTACCGCTTATTTTGTTTTTATAAGCGAAAGAACATTACATAGAATCTTGCCAATTCTCTCCGAAGGTCTTGGAGGCAATAGTGACCGTCAGATGTTCATCCGCGAGGCGTTCGTTTAATCTTTCTCTGTAGCTCCCATATTCGTACGGCGAATATTCCAGTTTTGTTGGTACTAATAACTAAAAAAAAAAAAAATTGTGACACGCTGGACGATTAAGCTACATGTCATGATGAAAAACCAACGAAAAATTTTAAGATTTGCACATGACACGCGCTTTCCAAAATACAACCGAAAAAAAAAACAAAATTTCGTAACATTCCTTCGTCACGCTATTTTCGGTAACTTTTGTTCGTCACATTATTTCTCTCAAAGGACTTTCGTTATGGTCGAAAACAATATTTCTCTCAAAGGACTTTCATTATGGTCGAAAACAAAAACCCTAAAAAATGAGTTGGCGTACAGACTGGCGTATGCAAAAAGCATAAAAAATTTGTCGTATGATTACTTCGTATGCAGGTACATGGGTACGAAAGTGAAGATTTGAAGTTAAGTTTGTCGGTGCTAACAATCTGAAAGATATTCAATATCGGATCGTAGCTTGCGTGGCGCTAGTCAATTTAAAACACGTGGCTTACAGGCTCTTCGTGATGGAACATCGACACAGGGTCAAGTTCCATCAGTCGAAAAGTGGGGTAGTTTACAGAAATCCGCGACTATCCGTACCAGAACGTACTGTCTATTTTGTTTTTATACGCGAAACAACATTACAGAGAATCTTGCCAATTCTCTCTGAAGGTCTTGGAGGCAATAGTGACCGTTAGATGTTCATCCGCGAGGCGTTCGCTTAATTTTTCTCTGTAGGTGCCAACGTACCTGTAGGAGGTGGGTTGGTAGATACAGAAAAAAAATTAATAGTGACACGCTGGACTAATAAACTACGTGTCACGATGTAAAACCAACGAAAAATGACGAAATTTACACATGGTATGTACTTTTCTAAATGCAACCGAAAATCAAAAAAGTTATCTCGAAACGGTCCTTCGTTGCGCAATTTCTTTCGTCACACTATTTCCAGCAAAGGATTTTCGTCATCTTCGAAAACCGGAACCCTAAAGAATGAGCTGGCGTAAAAGACTGTCGTTTCCAGAAAGTACAAAATTTCTGTCGTATTATGACTTGGTACGCAGGTACATGGTAGGCAAGTGAAGATTTGAAGTGAAATTTGCCGGTGTGGAGATTTTTAGAAGATTTTAAATATCGGGTCAAATCCCACGTGGTACCACTCAATGTTAACACGTGGATTACAGACTTTTCGTGATGGAACATCGACTCAATTAACCCGGCCCGTAGAGTTGGCCGTACGATTACAAAAACGATTGATGGAACTTGACCCTTAACAGTGACAACTCACAACCACTTGCTCCACCAACTTACTCCACTAGCTGAAAACACACGAGGGCGCCGAAGTCCACATGCGGATGTGCGCCTAATAAAAACTTTCGGGTGCCGAAACAAAGTGACGCGCACTAAAAATTACTAGACACGTACAGCGCACTAAATATCATAGTCATCGTTCCAGAAAATACAAAACAAACGAAACCAAACTGAACCATCACACACATAAATAATCTATGTACCGGCGGTACTGAACCGCTACATTGAACGAACTAAATGTACTCCCATTCAAATCGCGAAACCATACTCAAAAATAGATTCGCGCCACGCGAACCAAGATGTCAACAAAACCACGGACGACCAATTCTCCACATATCATCCACCGATTCTTCCAATAATCCTAACAGGTATAAAGTGGATGTAACGATAATTTTGTACTGATTCCGGTACGGGTGAGTACGGTTAGTCGCGAGAAATCGAGTTTCGGTTAACTTTTTTTTCGTAAACGAGTATTGGGTACCGGGTAACAATTTAGGAGCGTGACATAACGCGGCCGTATTTCGGGTGTTCAGATTTTGAAAAAATAAAAATTGTCGGATCATGTTATATGAAATTTTGACTTTTGCGACCTCTCATATGGGGTTTAAATTTTCACATTTGTCTGCACGGTGAAGTACGAAAACACTTATCTGTACTTTTACTGTACGAAATTGATATTTTTTATTATTGGTAAGTTTTAAGAGGCACGTATCGGTTTGAGGTAAAAAGCCTAACGATACACAACACTACACCGTGAACACTTAGTTTTAATGTTTTTTTTACCACTTAAAACACATTTTCTCCGTACACACTTGTCCTATTATCAATTTGAGACCGCCAATCGGAAGCTGAAAATCTTACCTTGTGTTTTTCGACCCACTTCCACGACAAAAAACGTCATCTTCAACCTTACGTTTAAAACACATGCGCGATGTGTTTTAAAACTAGGTATTTTCCATAAACAAATAGGAACATATATTCGCACGTGTCGTAATTTTCGAAAATTTTCATACGATTTACAAGGACAAAGAAAAGTACAGAATTCGCTCTGTTTTGTCTGTTTGCATTCTAATACGACGAAGAAAAGTACACAATTTGTTTGGTTTTGTCCGTTTTCGTCCAGTACGGATTTTTTTTTGCATGGGTCTTCAAATTCCGATGCCATTTCACGTCGACCGGATAGGAGACGCAAAGGCAAAGCGCCTCATCTTCAACCGTGAAACGGCACAGGCACGGTAAATCATGCGACGTCACAAGCAGTTCCAAAAAATAACGTGCGACCACAGATTGTAGACGTTGATAACCGTCACAGGTATTGTCGACGTATACAATCGTCACAAGCGTAAGTTACGATTTCGTCCTTACAAACATAGGGACACTTGAAATCCGGGTCCGGCGGATCCGCGCTAAAATACAAAGTAAGTTCGCTAAGTTACAAGTACATGGGGACATACCCTTAGTCGTTGCACATTCGTCAAAAACTTTGAAATTAATCTTACAAAATTATAATTTCCATGGTAAGATACTTACTTCTAGGATGTGTTGGTTATTTTGGAGGTGTTGGCGATCATCTAGAACTTTCGGCTATGGCTTCCTCATCTCTTTTTCTGACCTTTTTTTTTTCAATTGTCGTCAGTCAACAAAAAGGATTTTCAAAGACCTTTTTTCTCGTAACCAAATTACTTTTCTTGTTTCACCCTAACAGGATCTGCCATATTCGGAGGTCTCCTTTATTTATTTTTCTGGCTATTCCTCTCTCGATTTCTCAATTACGCGTTCGAGAAGCCAACATCGAGAGTGTTTTCACAAGCATTTCTATTTTTTCCAGTTTTTTTCATCCTTTTTCCACTACACCTCTAATCGTTGTTAGTGTTATAGTTTTTTTGCCACTCAAAACATCATTTTTTCGTGCAATACTTGTCGGATAGTCAATCCGATGGTTGTTCTTGGAACGCAAGACTCTCACCTTCCTATTGGCGGTCCCCGATTGAAATTCTATCAAATGTGCACCGAGACAAGATGTTTTAAGTGGCAGAAAAAACATTTATACCAATAACAAATAGCGGTTTAGTTGGCCCCGCGAGTTTCAACTGGCTGACTCCGTCTTCAATTTTCATTGTCATTGAGTTTTAGAAGTGGCCTTCAATTTGACGATTTTTAGACGACAGCATGTCCGGTATATGAGGTCAGCATTGTTTACCATCCTAACCCTCGGATTTCACCTTCGTTGTTGTTGGGTTGATCTTTCACCCTTTTCAAAAGATGTGCAATTTGAACAAAGGGCATATTAGGTACAAAAGGCATTTTAACGCTATTTCTTGTTTAAATTCATACAACACAGATGCAAGTGCTTGCGGATATTATGGAGGGGAAAACACCATTCTGGTCTCAACACTTGGGATTTTCCGTTTCAACGGTTTTTCTACTAATAATTTTGACTTTGTCCATAATTTTGTTTTTTGCCATTCTTACATATATCACATTGAAGTGATCTTTCAATACCGTGGTCCATTATGGACTCCCCCTATGTGTAGTAACAATGATGACCTTCCGCATTTATCCTGTCACTTTTTTTTTTCCGCATGACAATGATCATTACATTAAACCGCAACTGTGTATCAATGCTTTTTTTCGCCACACATCTTTTCTCTGTGCACACTTGACACACTTGTCGGATTGTTCATTAGAGGGCTGTGATTGAAAGGTAAGATCCTCACCTTCCGACTGGTGATCTCCTATCAAAAATCGAACATGTTTGCATAAAGAAACGTTGTGTTAAATGGCAAGAGAATTCGTAACACTAATATCGATACATGGTGTAGTCAACAGGAACAGTCAGGCAAATTGGTCGAGTTTCGGCCATTGAATGTCTCCCCCAATGTGATTTACATTATTATTTTCAGGTTTCATGTTATTTTCAAGGAATTGTTATCATGTTCCACAAAGCTCCTAAAAATATTCTTCAATGTACTTAGATGGATTAGGATTGCACATTCTGAAAGAACCTTATAACATCGTTATTGTTCTTATTATTACATTCAATGCCTTTTCTGTATTACTCACCAACAAACTGCAATGAATTTTATTTTCCTCGATCTAATGCAGCCTTATACAATAAAAAGTGCATTCTTTTTTACCAGAAACTTTGCATTTCACAATTAGTTTAACAATGGAAGAGATGATCGCCGAGAGAGATTACAGGAAAGAAAAGAAAAGAAGAGTAGGTATAGAAGAAATGAAAAAATCTGAAAAAACATAGAAGGTAGTAGGAGAAGGTTGAATTGGAGAAGTGGGAGAGGGAGAAGAAGTGAGGGAAAGGGAATGACGAATAGTTAAGGCAGAGAATCTTGCCAAACCCTTTCAAAGGAATAAATTTTGTTTATAATAATTAGAATTCGAGGGATTAAAAAGAGGTCGTAATCAGCATCCAAAGTCATAAACCATAGTCACTTGTGTTAGTGGATTTCCGAACATTAGGAGCATGAACGACAAATGTTCCCCACAGCTTCAAGATTTTGTCCTTTTGTGGACCAAAATAACATAACGCTGAACTCGTCACAATTTCTTTTGTATGGTATAAAAGTACATGCATATTGTACATTTGTACTATATCATCATAAACAGTTGATGGAACAGAGGTGTAAAAAAAAATAAAAGAAAAAGGACGTTTCTCGAAAATGTTTTCTTATCCACTCTTTTCGGAAGCTCTGACTCGCTTTTTCCAAATTAAAGGCAACCGTTTTTATCCTAATTGTCTTCCTATGAACTGGACTTGAGGCTACTCTCCAAAAAACCAATACATAATAGATATATATATTCTTCTATCGTAAGAAAAAAAAAATCCACCCAATAATGGTACCGTGAATATGGGAAACGAATAGTTGCCGAGTATTCTCGCCCAAATATTCACGAATAGTGAATATTCTCGAGTGGTGAATGTTCTCCTAATAAAACCAATGACTATGCTTGAAACCAAAAATCTGAAAATAAGTTATAATAGGGCATTAGAGATCCTATCGGGGCCCAACGGTTTGTGACATGGGCACAACAAAGTTTGAATCAGAAGACCCCATAATGATTGAATACCGTTTTGGGGAAGTATCGCCAGTCTCCCGAACATCAATATCGTCCAAATCTATGGCTTGTTTATCCAGCATTGTATTCTTTATTTGTGCCAAAAGTTGGGCAACTTCCTCCATGGATGGGCGGCTTTCCGGATCCTTCTCGGTGCAGATAACACCCAATCGTGTGAGTTTCCTTAAAGCCTCTTTGTGGTACACTCCACCC
>JBBHKE010001687.1:408677-444974 GCA_037447655.1 Zygnema cylindricum
CCATGGTGCATCCTAGGACAACTCGTAGTAGTAAAGGTTTTCCTGTTTTAGCATCGACGCATACACATGCCCGTTTGCGGCGATTTTATAGATCATGGCAGTGCGATTACATGTTAGATTTGCAAGAATCCCAATAACAGCATGGTTGCCGGTGCTTTTAACAACGTTTTAATTTCAAACATGTTTACAGGTTCTTACATGGTAGGACATCCTGTGACGCCTCCTTCATAAATGTGCGATACAACGATAATACATTCACGTACAAATGGTACATTCTTGGACATTTGTACAAACTTTAATTTTGCAACAATTTTCGTGGCCGTTGGTACGACAATAACCCTAAGAACGTTTAGATTGTACATTAGCGTGACGGTACTAGATATTTTAGCGGCGTTTGCCCGTACACATACGCAGCTACGATTTTGTCCTTTTGGAAATGATGATGCTCAACAGGATCCTACGTGGTACCAATCGCAATCTAACACCTCATTCACTGGCACGACCAGATGGAAGGGTGTTACAAATATTACTGCCAGTAAATGTGTTCGTACGATTACTGGGAACGCCTGATGGAAGGTTACCCTTAGGCCTGTTCTCCATTAGGCGGTCCCAGTAAGCATGCGGATACGTCTATTTTTATTGTTTACTGGCACAACCTTCCATTATGTCGTGTCAGTAGACATCGTTTTTCAATTATGAATGGCGCCACGTAGGTTAAAGTCAAGATTTTGAAAATCTGCAAAATATCTTCAACGGTACCAGCGTATGTACTTAAAGTAAAGTGCGAGTATACTCTAACTTACTATGTGTATCTTCAATAGGGTTTGAACCAAACCCTACCTTATGGCTTTCATTTCCAACGGAAAGCCTTTGAGGTATTAGTTAGCATGTCACATTTTTACGTGTATTAATACAGTGAAAGCTCGACAAACTGTGGACAGTGGATACCAAGTGGATGGCAATTTTGGTGGGCTGTTCGTTGGAACCTTCAGCCAGCGTGGCCGAAAGCACATGGCGTGTACGACGTGTTCGGTTCTCATCGCCTGTTCGTGTTGACGATTTTTTTTACTTTTCACTTGTACATCGCGCACATCGTCCAGTTTGAAGAGACTCTCTTCAAACTGGACGATGTGCTCTTCAAACTGGACGATGTGCGCGATCGTCCAGTTTGAAGAGACTCTCCTCGGCGAGGAGAGTATCTTCAAACTCGACGACGTGCGCGATTGCTTCGCGAATCTAGAAAAGTTAAATCCAACGGTCGATACTTAAACCTATTATATAGGAGCCATCCAGTAAACATGTTTCGTCATGTTTCGTCTGAAAAAAAAAAATTGTACGAATCTGTACGAAAGAGTACGACGTCCAGTAAACAACCCCACTTTTCCTCTAATGGAAGTTCACCCATTATAACCAATTACATTAAAACGATTATTATATACTGCGTATAAAATACGTGTCAATTACAAAGGCACATTTTTCCTTAGGGTCAAGCTCCATCAGTCGAAAAGTGGCGTAGTTTACAAAAATCCGCGACTATCCGTACAATTCGTACGACTTATTTTTTTTTTATACGCAAAACAACATTACACAAAATCTTGCCAATACTCTCCGATGGTCTTGGAGGTAATACTGACCGTCAAATGTTCATCCGCCAGGCGTTCGCTTCATTTTTCTTTGTAGCTGCCAACTTACCTGTAAGTGGTGGGTTGGCAAATAGAGAACAAAATTAATCGTGACATGCTGGACGAATAAGCTACATGTCACGATGGAAAACCAACAAAAATTGATGAAATTTGCACATAGTATGTACGTTTCAAAATGCAACTGAAAATTAAAAAAGTAATCTCGAAACGGTCATTCGTCACGCATTTTCTTTCGTCACCCTATTTCCAGCAAAGGATTTTTTGTCATGTTCGAAAACACGAACCCTAAAAAATGAGCTGGAGTAAAAAACTGGCGTTTGTAGAAAGTACAAAAGTTTTGTCGTATTATGACTTGGTACGCAGTTACATGGTACGCAACTGAAGATTTGAAGTGATTTTTTTTTAAAAGATTTTCAATATCCAAGAAAAAACCTACGTGGTGCCACTCAATGTATAACATGTGGATTACAGACTTTTCGTGATGGAACATCGATTCAATTAACCCGGCCCGTAGAGTTGGCCGTACGATTACATAAACGACTGATGGAACTTTACCCTTATCCTGTCAAATGTACTATTATACACTTGGTTATTTGAAGTCATTGGTTCATGTATGCTGGTACATGATACATAAAATACAAAACCAAAGAATTAATTCTAATTCCATATTATTTAGATTTGTTGTCTAAATATCAAAGACTCAAAGGCACAACTTAAATTCACCTGAAGGAACGTTTGATCTCATCCCATTGCTTCATCAATTTGGTTGAAACCACCGAATTTGTCTTCATATACTCTTTCAAACAACTTATTTTATCTTCTAAGAAACAAAATAGCGTGTCGTCAAGATAAGTCGATCCACATAAACTTCCATCATGTTATGCTTGTATACTATATCGAATATCGCCATACTATGCTATGCCGTGTATTGTTATTAGTTTATTACACATTAGGGTATGTCCCCATGTGCGTAAGTAAGGGCTTTTTTCTGTCGTTTTCCCGTGAAACTTAGCGCCGTACTGCCTAAATTTCTACCGTATGAAGGAATCGCAAATTTATAGAGCACAATTTGCATCATCTTCCAACTTAGGATGTACGAAAATTTGTCGTCTTGTGTTTTTCGACCCACTTCCACGACAAAAAACGTCATCTTCAAACTTATGTTCAAAACACATGCGCGATGTGTTTTTTGAACTAGGTATTTTCAATAAACAAATAGGAACATATATTCGCACGTGCCGTAATTTCAAAAAAAAATTCATACGATTTTCAAGGACAAAGAAAAGTACATAATTCGCCATGTTGTGTCTGTTTGCGTTCAATACGGTGAATAAAATGAAACTCTGAGACCTCCATAAGTCCTCAGAGTGGACAGCTTCCAAGAAGCCTCTAGGATAACTCTGACACCTTTGTATTTCAGCAAGAACAACTGCCACCCTGGCAGACAAAAACGTTGACAAACTTCACCCCTCTAAAGGCAAGACTCCCTTGAGTCGATAGCAAAAAGAATCTCTGAATTTGCTCCCCTGAGCAGTAAGTTATGGAGGGTCAAAGTTGACCTTTTGTACATAAGCTCTCTGGGAGAGAGGGTCCTATCTCCTAATTTTTCTAAGTCCTATCTCTCTCACAGACTCTATCTATTGATGTACGGAGCCAATCTGATTACAGTTCCGTACACAAAAGTACAGCTGCCGGTGTACTTTTTGTACGGAAACTGTACGACATGGCCTAAAAATTGACAAGTGGTATGTCCGGATTCGCTCCCTTAATCCTCGGAGATGCCGCGATCCAATGTCATTCCGCCACGTGTCATCCGGTGTGGCGATGACCAATGATCGCCGAAATCCTCTTCCGCGATCTCGACGTTAATTCCGGCCGTCAGATTAAATTCACATTTAATCGTAGCCGTAATAAATACATGCGCGGTATTCGTTTCGCTAAATAAATAAATGCGCGGTATTGGTTTTTTATCCGTACCGTAATCCGTACTTTAACATTTACTGGATATATGTATCCCCTAAACAATTACAGTTAAATGAACTATCCTACGTTTTAATGTTTAATTAAATATCAAACCCTATAGTACGAATTTCTACATGAAGACTTAACGGCTAAGGCTACCGGCTACCGGAAGTCTGCCGGCCATTATGTACCAGGATCAAATCCTGTGGCCGACACATACCTTTTAGTAAATAAACCCCTTACTAATATATATTTCCCGTAAACCTGTGGATAGCCTAGGTAGCCATGGCTCTAGCTCCCTCTCCAATTTCTCAGTGACTGCGACAAGTTTGAGAGTTGGAGAGAGAAGTTAGAGGTAGACTGCCTCGGCTTCTTTCTATATTTCTATTTAGACATAGAAAATACTTAAAATGGACCATTAATTTCTACACTCCCCTTATTTTCGTGTCAATCTTTAATTAAGACCACACTTCTCCCTGCTGAAAATTAGCTTAAGGGAAAGCACACGTTTGGTCATCATTTCTGCTACCATCTCACTATCTGGTCGGTACTCTAAACTGATTATTTTGTTTTCTACTTTCTCTCTAACAAAGCTGAGTCTGATGTCCATGTGTTTGGCTTTAAAATGATGTTTAGGATTGGTAGAAATAGCGATTGCTGCCTGATTATCACAAAAAAATTTCTTCACACCACTCTTAAGGTGACCAAGCTCACCAAGCAAAGACTTGACCCACATCAATTGTTTTACAGCAGAGCAAGAGGCCATATACTCAGCCTCCATGGTGGACCGAGCAATAACTTTTTGCTGTTTGCTACTCCAACAGCAAGCCCCATCACCCACATATAATACATATCCAGAAGTGCATCTCCTCATCGGAGCATCACCATAACTGGCATCACTCCAAGTAGTGATGTCAGTATTCTCCCCACCCAAATGCAACCATAGATCCCTAGATCCTATCAAATATCTAAGGACTCTCTTAGCTGCCTCCCAATCCCTCTTAGCGGGAGCATTTAGACTTCTACTCAGCACTCCTACAGCTGCAGCTAAATCCGACGTGGTACAATTCATAAAATAGATTAGACTTCCCACTACTTGCCTGTAAGGAATAGTCTGCATGAACTTCTGTTCTTCAGGAGATAATTCCTCGTCTAAGACTATGACTCCTTCTTCCTCACTCCCCTCACTTCCCTTCTTCAATTTCATTGGAGTTGTACAACTATTAGCTTTATCCATTTGAAATTTTTCAAGCATGTTCCCTATTGCTTCCTTTTGAGTCAATCTTATAATTTTTTCTTTTTCGGTCTCTCTCTACTTGAATTCCCAAAATATATTTTGCTTCCCCCATATCCTTCATTTCAAATCTCCCCTTAAGATCAGTTTTCAGTTTGTTAATTTTTTCCATTGATTTACTTAAAATAAGCAAATCATCAACATAAATTGCAATAAATATAAAACCTTCCTCATCTTCGAAAACATAGATTGAGTGATCTGAGCTGATCCGAATATATCCCAGACCGGTAAGAAACTCATGAAGCTTCTTATTCCACTGTCGAGGCGCCTGTTTCAAACCATAAAGAGATTTAATCAGCCGGCATACCTTACTCTCCTCTCCTTCCTCCACAAACCCTTCGGGTTGTCGCATGAAGATCTCCTCTTCCAATTCTCCATGCAAAAAGGCTTTTTTGATGTCCATCTGGTGCAGTTCCATGTCTTCCGCTGCTGCCACTGCTGCCAGGCTGAGAAGTATGCGGACGGAGGGAAATCTGACCACCGGGGCAAAGGTTTCCTCGTAGTCAATTCCCTCTTTTTGTGTAAATCCCTTTGCCACTAATCGGGCCTTGTAGCGCTCGATTGTGTTATCTGAATTCAGTTTTAATTTGAAAACCCACTTACAACCGATTGGTTTTCGGTTAGGTGGACAATCCACCAGCTCCCAAGTGTCGGTTGCCATAATTGAGGCCATCTCCTCATTGATGGCTGTCTTCCACCGATTTCTTTCTGGACAAGTCATCGCCTCTTCATAAGTTTGAGGTTCATCTTGATGAGATAGTTTAGTTACCTTGTTATTAACCCGTTTTTCTTGCAGTCTTTTGCTACTTCTCCTTCCCCCCTTAAAATTTGAGGCCGGAATAGATGGTTCTCTTGGATTCTTTCGAACAAACTCGGCTTCTCCCCTATCCCTTGATTCCGAATCAATTTCCACCACGTCTTCCGCTTCGAGTAGAGTTGTCACTGGAGTTTCCACAGCCAAGTCCTTTTCGGTCTGATTTGTACCTGCAAGAATGTCATCTTCTCTAAAACCTGGATATTTAGGAAGCTCAAAGTCATCGGAATTTTCTGACTCAAATCTGATTTTTACTGACTTTGTATATTTGAAGGGATCCACGGACTTTCCTTCATCCATAATTACTAGATGCATTACTAAGATTATATCTTCCCTTTTTAGATCATAAACTCTATATCCTTTAACATCCTCATCATATCCTAATAAGTATCGCAGTTTTCCTTTAGGATCTAGCTTCCAATTAGACCGATCTGTATCTAGACTGAATACTTGACTGCCGAAAACCTTTAAGTGAGATATGTTTGGTTTCCGGCCTGTCCATCTCTCATAAGGTGTTTGATCTTTTATAGCTGAAGTAAGAACTCTATTTTTGAGGTAATTAGCATAGTTCATTTCTTCTGCCCAAAACCTTTTTCCTATCTTCTTATCTGACAACATACTTCTAGCACTATCACTTAGTGTTCTATTTAACCTTTCAGCTACCCCATTCTGTTCCGGGTTTTCTTGAACTGTCTTTTGGTGTTGGACCCCATCTTCCCTCAGAAAATCCTCAAACTGGTTAGAAGTATACTCTCCACCATTGTCACTCCTTATTCTTTTGATTAGAGTTTCATGGAGTTTTTCGCTCCATGCTTTATATTGTCTAAAACAATCCTGAGCTTCAGACTTGTTTTTCAAAAAATACACTCGAGAATACCGAGACTAATCATCAGTGATAGTCATCATAAATCTCTTCCCCCCCGGTGAGGGCACTTTAGCCGGTCCCCAAATATCTGTGTGTACTAGATCTAGAATTTTTTCTCCCTTATAGGTGGCTGTTTTAGGAAAGGGTAATCTGTGTGTTTTACCTTGAGCACATCCACTACAATCACTTATAATATCACGTGTGTTTTACCTTGAGCACATCCACTACAATCACTTATATTATCACTCTCACTGAACTTAATCCCTTCCACCACTCCCATCTTTTTCATCTCTCTTAACTTGTCTAGATTCACATGCCCAAGCCTCTTATGCCACATCATAATATCATGAACACCAGCATAATAAAGTTTCTTCTTTTCATTACTTAAGATCAGCCTAAACATCCCATGGCTACCTTTCTCAGCAATGAAATAGACATCCTCCTCAAAACTAGCAGTAAAGACTCCTTCCCTAGTGCTAGTAAAAAAACCCTTATCATCTAATACGGATGTAAAGATGAGGTTTTTGTTCAGCTCCGGAATAAACAATACATCGGAGAATGTTACTATGTATGTCTTTCCTTCTACTAACACTTTCAAATCTACCGATCCTACAAGAGTAGTGGTGACTATCCTCCCATCCCCGTACTCTATCTCTACGGTGGGAATATTTCTTATCTTAGTGAATAGGTGCCTATCCTTACACATGTGCATGGAGGCACCTGAATCTACAATCCAGCCTGCTTCACCTTTCAATCCACCGTAAGCATATTTCTGCCTTCGTGGAATTTCGACCTCGTTTTTCGCCTCCAACTCCTCATCTAAAAGGAGCTCATCGTCCTCGTCCTCGGATTCCGCCTCATGTACCTGTGTCACAAGGGCCTTTTTCTTTCCTCTCGAGGTACCACCGGTCTGCCCCTCCTTTAACCGAAGATCGGTTAGCTTAGTGCATTCTGCCATATAGTGCCCAGGTTTTTTACAAAAATGACATAAACGATTGGGAGCCCTTGGTCCGAACTCGTCGGCCTGATTTTTCTGTTCCCCCCCCCCCCATAGTTTCCGACCGATTTCCAGGAATCCTTGTTCCTCCAATCGGTCGCATTTGCCAAGGCTTGGCCACTCTTTCCTCCCCTTCGGATCTCAATCGTATTCTCCCGAACGAGAATCATCCCTACCACTGAGTTCCATATCCACCTTGAGTCCGGCAAGTCCTGCACACGGTTGACTATGTTCTCAAACTCATCGGGTAACTTCATCAGTAAACAATTAACATTTTTTTTTTACTAAAATCTTTTCTTGCACTCTCTAGCTCCATGAAGAGTGTAGCAAGCTCATTACAAAAATCCAACATCTTCCCCCCTTTCTATCCATACTCCTTAACTTTCTGATTAGCCAACTGTTGTTGCTGAATCGTACCACTTCGGTACATCTCTATGAGAGCCATCCAGAGATCGGATGCCCTTTCTACCTGCAAATGAGGACATGCAAGTCCTTGAGTGAGATGGCGTAGGATGAAGTGCTTTGCCGCCATATTGTTGAAGTCCCAGGTTTCAGTATCATTCTCCTCGTTCCTCGGAATAGGTCACATGAATGCCGAACCAGTTGCTATTGGTGTGGTCGCCTCCTTCTCCTTTCCTTTGTCCACCACCTCTCCCTCTTTTGTTTCCTCCGTTGAAGGTGGATCCTCTTTCCTGGTGAATCTGCTTCCTCCAAACCCTGGAGGAATTCCAAGACTTGATGGACGCCCCAACCGTCCACTCACTATCCCCCAAAACCTTTATTCGCATAGAGCTCCTATCATCATACTTTTCCATTATATGAAGCCAGTTCCATTAAAGATTGGTACCCTAAAGAGTGGGCCCATAACCTGAAACTCTGAGACCTCCATAAGTCCTCAGAGTGGACAGCTTCCAAAAAGCCTCTAGGATAACCCTGACCCCTTTGTATTTCAGCAAGAACAACTGCCACCCTGGCAAACAAAAACGCTGACAAACTTCACCCTTGTAAAGGCAAGACTCCCTTAAGTTGATAGCAAAAAGAATCTCTGAATTTGCTCCCTTGAGCAGTGAGTTATGGAGGGTCAAAGTTGACATGTTGTACATAAGCTCTCTGGGAGAAAGGGTCCTATCTCCTAATTTTTCTAAGTCCTATCTCTCTCACAAACTCTATCTACTGATGTACGGAGCCAATCAGATTACAGTTCCGTACACAAAAGTACAGCTGCCGGTGTACTTTCTGTACGGAAACTGTACGACATGGCCTAAATGTCGACACGTGGTATGTCCAGATTCGCTCCCTTAATCCTCGGAGATGCCGCGATCCAATGTCATTCCGCATGTGTCATCCAATGTGGCAATGACCAAAGACCGCCGAAATCCTCTTCCGCGATCTCGGCGTTAATTCCGGCCGTCTGATTAAATTCACATTTAATCGTAGTCGTAATAAATACATGCGCGATATTCGTTTCGCTAAATAAATAAATGCGCGGTATTGGTTTCTTATCCGTACCGTAATCCGTACTTTAACGTTTACTGCATATATGTATCCCGTAAACAATTACAATTAAATGAACTATCCTACGTTTTAATGTTTAATTAAATATCAAACCCTATAGTACGTATCACTACATGAAGACTTAATGGCTAAGGCTATCGACTACCGGAAGTCTGGCGGCAGGTAGTTACCAGGATCAAATCCTGTGGCCGGCACATACCTTTTAGTAAATAAACCCCTTACTAATATATATTTCCCGTAAACCTCTGGATAGCCTAGGTAGCCATGGCTCTAGCTCCCTCTCCAATTTCTCAAGTGATTGCGACAAGTTTGAGAGTTGGAGAGAGAAGTTAGAGGTAGACTGCCTCGGCTTCTTTCTATATTTCTATTTAGACCTAGAAAATACTTAAAATGGA
Source organism: Zygnema cylindricum (assembly GCA_037447655.1). Lineage (NCBI taxonomy): Eukaryota > Viridiplantae > Streptophyta > Zygnematophyceae > Zygnematales > Zygnemataceae > Zygnema > Zygnema cylindricum. The sequence goes on from JBBHKE010001687.1 coordinate 418,163, forward strand.
CCATTAGTTTCTACATAAAAGTACACAATTTGTTTGATGATGTCCGTTTTCGTTCAGTACGAATTTTTTTTTTTGCAGGGGTCTCGAAATTCCAATGCCATTTCACGTCGCCCGGATAGGAGACGCGAAGGCAAAACGCATCTTTTTCAACCGTGAAACTGCACAGGGTGGAATGCGATACGTCTACAATGTCATGGTTGCAATTCTGTGTCCTCCATTGGACTAGAGAATACAGGAAGCCTCTAGATAGTGGTTAACTAACCCACTTTAAGCCACGACCACTTCTGCCTAAGAAGGCAAACTGACAATTTGACTGCACCCCTGTACAGCCTGGACTCCCCTGAGTCCGTAGCAAAAAGAATCACTGAAAACGGCCAACCAGCCGATAAGTTATAGGGTGGCAAAGATGCCAATTTATACAAACTCACAGAGAGAGGACTATCTACCTAAATTTTCCTAAGTCCTAGTTTTTCCTACTTCCCTCTCACAGCTCCTATCTACTGCCTGTACGAACCAATCACAAAACTGTAAAGTGCTAGAAAGTACTACTGCCGATGTACTTTCTGTACGGCCTCTGTACGACAAGGCCATTAAGTAGACGCGTGTCCACTTTCAACTCGTCCGTACGTTCCTCGGAATTCCCGCGACCGAATGATGTCTTCCCACGTGGCGCCAGGTCATGCCACGTCACTAAATGCCAAAATGACCATTCCGGGATTTCGGCGATGATGTGCGCCGTTAGATTTGACGCGAAATTCAATCTCGGCCGTAATAAATACTTGCGCGATATTTGTTTCGCTGTCGAAACAAAATGCGCGATATCCATTTCAAACAAGTACAGTACTTCGTATTTTGTAGAACTGTATCTATGCGTGGCGTTAAGAGTTTCAGTTAAATGAATCTAGTACATTACAATAGTTTAAATAGTAATGAAACCCTATATCTCCTAACGGACTTCTACGACAGACTGGTTAGAGCTAACGGCTACGCCGCGCTCTGCCGGTCGGGGGTTCGAGTCCTGCCGGACTCAACCTTTTGTTGAGAGTGGCTTAAGCCACTCTTTAGTCCTTCCTATGGAGTTGAGGCAGCCATGGCTCCATTGCTCTCTCTCTCTCTCCTTCAGTGACTACAACAAGTATGGGGGCGAGAGAGAGAGAAGAGATAGAGGCAGGCTGCCTACATTTTCTTTTCTAATAAATTTAGACCTAGAAAATATATTAAAAACTACTTATTTCAACACTCCCCTTATTTTCTAGTCAAATTTTAATTTTTTCTTTTAACCCGCATTTCTCCCGACAATATTTTAATTTAGGAGAGGGCACAGGTTTGGTCATCATGTCAGCCACCATTTCTTCATCAGGTCTATACACAAGATTTAAAATTTTATTTTCAACTTTTTCTCTTACGAAGCTTAATCTTATGTCCATATGTTTTGCTTTGAAATGATGTTTTGGATTGGCTGCGATTGCGATGCAGCTTGATTATCGCATAAGATTTCATGCACTCCTTCCTTCATATATCCCAGTTCTTGCAACAATGACTTCACCCACATTAGTTCTTTTACTGCAGAACAAGACGCCATATACTCAGCCTCCATAGTAGACAGCAACTACCTTTTGTTGCTTACTGCTCCAACAACAAGCTCCTTCCCCCACATACAAAACATATCCAGAAGTGCATCTTCTCATAGGTGCATCCCCATAATTGGCATCAATCCAAGTGGTGATATCAGTGTGCTCCCCTCCCAAATGCAACTATAATTCTCTGGTTCTAACCAGATATCTCATGACTCTCTTGGCTGCCTCCCAGTCTCTCTACCTAGGATCATTAAGACTCCTACTGAGTACTCCAACTGTTGCCGCTATGTCCGGCCTGGTACAGTTCATAAAATAAATTAAACTTCCTACGACCTGTCTATAAGGGATATACTTCATAAACTCTCTCTCCTCTGGACTCATCTGATCATCTAAGATCATCACTCCTCTTTCTACACTCCCATCAATTATTTTTTTCAAGTCCATGGGAGTGGTACAACTGTTACCATTTTCCATATGGCATTTTTCAAGCATATTACCTATTGTTTCTTTCTGAGTAAGTCTGATAATCTTCTTCCCCCTATCTCTCTCCATTTGGATCCCCAAAATATATTTTGCCTCCCCTAAATCCTTCATATCAAATCTGTCCCTAAGATCTTTCTTTAGCCTATTGATATTCTCCAAAGACTTACTTAACACAAGCAGATCATCCACATATATTGCAATAAAAATGACATCATTCTCATCTTCAAACATTTAGATAGAATGGTCAGAGCTGATCCGGATGTATCCCAGATCGGTGAGAAACTCATCTAGTTTCTTATTCGACTGTCGAGGAGCCTGTTTCAGTCCATATAAGGACTTTATGAGCCTGCAGATTTTGCTCACTTCTCCTTCTTCCACAAACCCCTCGGGTTGCCTCATAAAAATTTCTTCCTCTAACACACCATTAAAAAATGCAGTCTTAATGTCCATCTGGTATATTTCCATGTCTTCCGCTGCGGCCAGACTGAGGAGAATCCTTACCGATGGGAACCAAACAACTGGAGCAAAGGTCACCTCATAGTCAATCCCCTCTTTTTGGGTGAACCCCTTCGCTCCCAATCGAGCCTTATACCTCTCAATTGTTATTTTCTGGGTTCAGTTTTAGTTTAAATACCCATTAACATCCAATAAGTTTTCGGTCTGGAGGGCAATCCGCTAGTTCCCAAGTATTTGCTTCCATGATAGAATCCATCTCATCATTTATGGCTCTAATCCATCTTTCTTTCTCTAGACTATTCACTGCCTCTAAGTAAGACTGAGGCTCATCTAATGAGATAGCTTAGTTACCTTATGGGCAGCTTGTTTTTCATGTATCCTTTGCTGCTCCTCCTTCCTCCCTCAAACTCCGAAGCAAGAATGGATGGAAGTCTTAGATTTCTTCTCATTGTCTCATCGGCTCCCCTGTCCATGGAAACCGGTTCTTGTCCCGCTTCTTCTATCTCCTCGAAGTCCATAGGAGTATGTGAGGTTTTCGGTGAGTCTTTTGTATCTTAGATCTCCCCTGAATCTGTAATCACGCTTTCACTCATGTCCCTTTCGGGAACGACCAAGTTCTCCTCACTTTCGGACTCAAATCAGATCCTTATCTTCTTTGTATATTTGAAGGGGTCAAATGACTTCCCTTCATCCATGACAACTAAGTGATTGACCAGAATGATATCTTTCTTTGCTAAGTCATAGACTCTATATCCCTTAACATCCTCATCATATCCCACAAAGTATCCATGTTTTCCCTTAGCATCTAGTTTCTAGTTTTTCCTATCCGTGTCAAGACTGTAAACTTGGCAACCAAATACTTTAAGGTGTGAGATATCTGGTTTCCTTCCAACCCATATCTTTTAAGGTGTCACTCCCTTTACAGCTGAGGTAAGGACTCTATTCTTGATGTAGTTGGCACAGTTCATTGCTTCTGCCCAAAATCTCTTTCTTATTTTCTTGTCAGCCAACATACTGCGTACACTATCTCCTAGTGTTCGATTCAGCCTCTCAGCTATCCCATTTTGTTCCGCGTTATATGGTACAGTTTTCTGGTGCTGCACTCCCTCATCTCTCAGATATTCCTCAAACTCGTTAGAGGTATATTCCCCCCCATTATCACTCATTATCCTCTTAATGGGGGTTTCATGCAACTTTTCACTCCAAGCTTTATATTCTTTGAAGTAAGTTGATGCTTCAGATTTTGTTTTCACAAAGTAGACTCTAGAGTATCTAGACCAGTCATCAGTTACTGTCATCATAAACCTCTTTCCTCCAACCAAAGGTACTTTTCCAGGTCCCCAAATATCTGTGTGGACCAAATCTAACACACTCTCACCTCTATATATCGTGGCTTTGGGAAAGGGAAGTTTATGAGCCTTACCTTGAGCACAACCACTACAACCATCCATCATTTCATTATCCCCAAACTGAATGCCATCTACTACCCCAACTTTTTTCATTTCCCTTAACCTATCAAAATGCACATGCCCCAACCGCTTATGCCAAATCATCATCTTAGGAACACCAACATAGTAAGCATTCTTCTTTTCATTACTCAGATTAAGCCTAAACATTCCTTGGCTACCCTTATCTGCTGTGAAGTAAATTTCATCCCCATACTTAGCTGTAAAGACTCCCTTTCTAGTTAAGGTATCAAACTCATTGTCATCTAACACAGACGTAGAGACAAGATTTTTACTCAGCTAAGGAATGTAAAGTACATCTGAGAATGTAAGTATAGAAGTCTTACCCTCCACTAAGACTATCAAATCTACTGATCCCACAAGATCTGTAGTAACCACCCTCCCATCCCCATACTCTATCTCTACGGTAGGAATTTTTCTTAACTTAGTGAAGAGTTCTTTATCACGACACATATGCATGGATGCACCTGAGTCGATGATCCATCCTTCCTGTGGAGCTTCCCAGATTGCTCCAAGGGCACACTTCTGCCTCCGAGGAATCTCCTTCTCCTCCAGACTCTCGTAAAGAAGAATCTCCCCATCCTCCTCAGAGGACTCATCCTCGGTTTCTCCTGACACTTTTGTAACCACAAGTGCCTTTTTCTTCCCTCCGGAAGACCCCCTCCACGGTTCTCTTGGAGCCTCAGCTCTGATAGCTTGACACAATCTGCGATAAAGTGTCCCTACTTTTTGCAATAATGACAAAGACCCTTTGGGGGCCTCTGTCCTCTAGAATGATCTTTTTCCCCTCTATAAGGTTTCTTCGGGTCCTTCCCCCATCGGTCCCCTCTTGCTGCTAGAGCTTGAATGCTCTTTCCTCCTCTCCTAATCTCCATTGTGTTTTCCTGCACAAGTATCATCATGACTACTGTGTTCCATTTCCATGAACTATCAGGCAATCCCTGTACTCGGTACACTATGTTTTCGAACTCATCTGGTAATTTCATGATAAGGGTGTTAACTTTCATTTTCATTGTACTTGTCCACCCGGCACTTTCCATTTCCATATACAAAGGAGAAAGATCATTACAGTAATCTTACATCTTTCCTCCTTTGTAAGTGTAACTCAATAGCTTTTGCTCAGCCAACTGGAGCTCCTGAATAGTTCCAGCTCTATAAATCTCCACCACACTCTCCCACAACTCCTCGGCCTTGTAAATGTGAAGATGAGGAGTGGCCAAACCTTGAGTGAGGTGCCTTAGAATGAAGTTCTTTGCAGCCATGTTTACATCCTCCCACATTTGAGTATCGTTCTCCACGGTCTTCACGGTCGCCGCTCCCGATACTGTGGCAATAGGAGTGAGGGGTGTCTCCTTCCCTTTCTCCTTTTCGGACACACTACTGTCCCCATCATCTGCCTCCTTCGCTGAGGCAGCCGTTGTTGCAGAAAACCTTACTCCCCCAAATCCTGGTGGAGTTCGCGAAGGTGGACGTTTCACTTGTCCACTGACGATACCCCAGTATCGTTTTTCACACAAAGCTCCCATCATCATGGCTTCCCAATAGATGAACCCAGATCCATTGAAGGTGGGCACCCTAGAGGGTGGGCCCATAACCTGCAATTCTGTGTCCTCCATTGGACTAGAGAATACAGGAAGCCTCTAGATAGTGGTTAACTAACCCACTTTAAGCCACGACCACTTCTGCCTAAGAAGGCAAACTGACAATTTGACTGCACCCCTGTACAGCCTGGACTCCCCTGAGTCCGTAGCAAAAAGAATCACTGAAAACGGCCAACCAGCCGATAAGTTATAGGGTGGCAAAGATGCCAATTTATACAAACTCACAGAGAGAGGACTATCTACCTAAATTTTCCTAAGTCCTAGTTTTTCCTACTTCCCTCTCACAGCTCCTATCTACTGCCTGTACGAACCAATCACAAAACTGTATAGTACAAGAAAGTACTACTGCCGATGTACTTTCTGTACGGCCTCTGTACGACAGGGCCATTAAGTGGACGCGTGTCCACTTTCCACTCGTCCGTACGTTCCTCAGAATTCCCGCGACCGAATGATGTCTTCCCACGCGGCGCCAGGTCATGCCACGTCACTAAATGCCAAAATGACCATTCCGGGATTTCGGTGATGATGTGCGCCGTTAGATTTGACGTGAAATTCAATCTCGGCTGTAATAAATACTTGCGCGATATTTGTTTCGCTTTCGAAACAAAATGCGCGATATCCATTTCAAACAAGTACAGTACTTCGTATTTCGTAAAACTGTATCTATGTGTCGCGTTAAGGGTTTCAGTTAAATGAATCTAGTACATTACAATAGTTTAAATAATAATGAAACCCTATATCTCCTAACGGACTTCTACGACAGACTGGTTAGAGCTAACGGCTATGCCGCGCTCTGCCGGTCGGGGGTTCGAGTCCTGCCGGACTCAACCTTTTGTTGAGAGTGGCTTAAGCCACTCTTTAGTCCTTTGAGGCAGCCATGGCTCCATTGCTCTCTCTCTCTCTCCTTCAGTGACTACAACAAATATGGGGGCGAGAGAGAGAGAAGAGATAGAGGCAGGCTGCCTACATTTTCTTTTCTAATAAATTTAGACCTAGAAAATATAAAAAAACTACTTATTTCAACAATGGTAAGACATGCGACGTCACAAGCAAATCCAAAAAACAACGTGCGACAACACATATTGTAGACGCCACAATTATTGTCGACGTATACAATCGTCACAAATGTAAGTTACGATAACGATCTTAGGGTACGGCCCCATGTAATTGTAACTTAGCAAACTTACTTTGTATTTTAACACGGATCCGGCGGACTCGGATTTCGGGTGTCTCTATGTGTTTACTCGAAATTGTTACTGAAGTTTATGACGATTGTATACGTCAACAAGGCCCGTGATGACTGTCAATGTTTACAATCTGTCTTGCCGCACAGTGTTTTTTGAAAAAATTTGAAGCGTCGCAAGACACATCGTAATTTTTGAAACGATTTCGCATGTCGCATGTCATCGCGTGACATTGTAGACGTACAACCTTACAGCCGTGGCTGTACGACATGACTTTGCGTAAAACTCTCCTGTTCGGCGGCCGTGACTTCGCAGGGACGGCCGCCATGACTTCGCAAGGACGGCCGCCATGACTTCGCATGTTTTTCACCTTCACGTGAAATGACACTGCACCGTTCGAGACCCCTTAAAAAAACACCGTACAAGGTGCATGCGGACAAAAACGAACAGCCCTATACTTTTTTCAGTCGTCAAAAAACTTTTGATAACTTTTCACACGTGGGAATATGTTTTTCCATTTGTGTAAACAATTTTACTTAGCTTAAAGCACATTGCCGAAGTATTTTATGATAAGTTTGAAGATGATGTGATAGTGGGTCGAAAAAACACAAGACGACAAATTTTCGTACATCTTAAGTTCGAGAATGATGTAAATTGTACTTTACAAATTTGTGATTTCTACGTACGGTCGCAACTTAGGCAGTACGACGCTAAGTTATAAAGGAAAATTATAGAAAAAAACCCGAACTTAGCTGCATGGGGCCATACCCTTATTGTACGACCCCATGTATGTGTAACTTAGGGAACTTACTTTGTATTTTAGTGCGGATCCGGCGGACCCGGGTTTCAGGTGTCTCTATGTGTTTACTCGAAATTGTTACTTAAGTTTGTGACGATTGTATACGTTGACAATACCCTTGACGGCTATCACGGTGTATAATCTGTCTTCCAGCACCGTATTTTTCGAAACTTTTTGAAGCATCGCAAGATACATCGTAATTTTTGAAACGATTTGGTTTGTCGCATGTCATTGCGTGACATTGTAGACGTATAACCTTGCATCCGTGGCTGTACAACATGCCTTTGTGTAAACCTCTCTTGGCGAGCCGCCATGACTTCGCAGATTTTTCACTTTCGTAGATTTTTCAACTTTGCGTGAAATGACACTGCAACCTCGAGACCCCTGCAAAAAAAAAAACCGTACAAAATGCAAGTGGACAAAAAAAAACAACCGTGTATTTTTTTTCGACGTCAAAAACTTCTAAAAACTGTTCACATTTGGGAATATGTTTTCGTATTTGTGTAAACGGTTCTACTTAGTTTAAAACACATTGCCAATGTGGTTTATGATAAGTTTGAAGATGACGTGACAATGGGTTGAAAAATCACAAGAGGACAAATTTTCGTACATCCTAAGTTCGCGGATGATGCAGATTGTACTCTACAAATTTGCGATTTCTTTTTACGGCTACAACTTAGGTAGAACGACGCTAAGTTACAACAAATTTTTCCAACATGTTTCCTATCGCTTACTTTTGAGTTAGCCTAATGATTTTCTTTTCTCTATCTCTTTCAACTTGTATGCCAAGGATATATTTTGCCTCACCCAAATCTTTCATTTCAAATTGTGAATTAAGAGCATGTTTTACTCTAGCAATTCCTTCTTTGTTCCTACTAATTAGCAGCAAGTCATCAACATACACAGCAATGAATATCACCTCATCAGGATTATCACCACACATCACATATACTGAATGATCTGAGCTAATTCTTGTAAATCCTAATCCTGTCAAGAACTCATCTAACTTTCGGTTACATTGCCTAGGGGCTTGTTTTAGGCCATACAAAGATTTTAAAAGTCTGCACACAAGATTTTTTTTTCCTGCTTCCTCATAACCCTCAGGCTGCTTCATATAAATGACCTCATCTAAATCACCCTGCAAAAAGGCAGTTTTTATATCCATTTGATGGATGTCAAAATTCTCTATGGCAGCTAATGTAAGTAAGATGCGAACAGATAGAAACCTTACAACCGGTGAAAAAAATTCTTCATAATCTATCCCTTTCTTTTGATTATATCCCTTAGCAACGAAGCGAGCAACGAAGCGAGCCTTATACCTGTCTATGGTATTATCTGGGTTCAATTTTAACTTAAACACCCATTTACTTCCAATAGCCTTTCTTCCTGGAGGAAGTTCCACCAGATCCCAAGTTTGGGCCTCCATGATGGACTTCATTTCCTCATTAACGGCTTCCGCCCAATTTTCCCTTTCATTACTCGAAAAAGCTTCTTTCAACGTTAGAGGCTCTTCTATGTGTGCTGAATGAGCAAAGGCTGCATTTTCTCCCCTGAGTCGTGCACTTCGCCTAACTCCACCTAGAAATTCTGATGGTGGTATAGATGGTTGGGTCCTCTTCCTCGATATATGTGATTCTTCTTGTGATTCAGTTTCAGCTTGAGGTAGAGGAGAGTCTGCAACTCTTTCGAGCATAACAATTCTTGTTTTCTGGTGGAGAAGATGATTGCAAGTCTCTTTGAGCTAATGTCGATGCATTTTCTATATTTTTCTTGAAAAACATGGGATTTTCCTCTAAAAAGATATAATCAACACCTCGATCTTTCTTTTCATTTGTACGCTGACTAAACACATCTACTCCTTTTCCCTCATCAGTCACTATGATGTTTCTTGCTACCACAACTCTATTTCTCTTAATGTCATATACTTTATAGCCCTTGGCATGATCATCATACCCTAAAAATATGCCTGGTATGCCTTTTGGCTCTAATTTCCATTTTTGTGGATCATTATCTAGCAAGAATATCTTACTTCCAAAAACTTTGAAGTGACTTACATCTGGTTTTTGTCCTGTCCACATTTCGTAAGGTGTTTTATCCTTTATTGCCCTTGTTTCTAGCCTGTTTCTCACATAAGCTGCACAATTTATAGCCTCTACCCAAAATTTGAAATTTATGTCCTTATCAGCCATCATTGTCATAGCACACTCTGATATGGTCCTATTCATCCTATGTCCATAATAGCCATCATTGTCCTAGTACACTCTGATATGGTTCTATTCATCCTCTTTGAAACACCGTTTTGTTCCGGAGAATAAGGAACGGTTAGCTGACGTGAGATACCATGCAATTTTAGGAATTCTGCAAACTCATTAGAAATGTACTCTCCTCCATTATCAGATCTGAATCCCGCTATCTTTCTCTCATGCAGGTTTTCAACCCAAGCCTTATACTCCTTAAATTTTGAAAAAACTTCATCCTTACTTTTCAAAAAATAAAATGTAGTAATCTACTATAGTCATCAGTAAAGGTAAGCATAAACTTAGCACCTCCCACAGATGGATACCTAGATGGCCCCCATACATCTGAATAAATTAGTTCTAGTACCCTGCTACTTCTATGATCAGTTTGCGAAGGGAAAGGCAACTTATGAATTTTTCCCATTGCACAACCATCACATACATTTGATGCTGGTTTTTGACTAATTTTTACACCTTCCACCATTTTTTGATTTACCATCTTTTCTAATCTATCATAATTCACATGTCCTAAACGTTTATGCCATAAATCACAATCACTAGTTACACTTGAGTACATAACATCATTGTCATTATCATTTGCAAGACAAGCGATACAAATTGTTTCCTCTAGCAAATCCCTCTGCAGCTATTTTCCCATTCTTACTTACTGTTTTCTTTCCATTCTCAGATATAGTTTTAAAACCTTTCTTTTCTACCAATGACGTAGAGAAAAAAATTCTTTTAAAAGCTGGGACATGCAACACATCTTCCAAAACCCTTTTCACATGTTTTCCCTCTACGTTCAACATAAGTGACACCCTCCCCTTTGCTTTCGACTCAACAAACGTATCATCACTAAAATAAATTTTGATGGGTGAAATAGATTGAATACTCTCAAATAGATGGCGATTGCGGCACATGTGGGCAGATGCGCCCGAGTCCATAATCCATTCGTCTTCCTCCACGCCTTCCGTTGCTTGTGCCATCGCAAAGTATTTCTTTTCATCGTTGTCGGGAAAGTTGTTGACATCCTCCTCCTTAAATTCGTTGAAAAGAGCAGTTGGTCATCCACCTGATTGAGAAGGAACCTAGCTTTCATCCTAACCAGAGCAAAAATTTCCTGTGGCTTTTGCTCTCTTGTAGGCATAACACATTCTGAACACATGCCCTTTTTTATCACAATAATAGCAGGTTAATGGTGACCTTCTAGGACCACTACCTCTACCACTGCCACTGCCATTCTTAGAGTCTGAAAACTTGTTAGCTAGTGCGTGCACAGACTTACTACTACCTTTTTGTGAAATCTGGTTAGCTTCTTCGCTTAAAATAAACTGAATTGCTCACGCAATATTCCATTGACGTTGTGGAAGACCCCTAAGCCTATCCATGGCTCCCTTATATTCATGGGGCAGAGTTCTCATCAACAACATAGCGTGCTGAGGTGGTGAAAAATCCCCGCCTGCACTAGTACTCTGAAGGAACAACCTTTTCATAACATGACAATGATCTGACATACTACCTCCAGAATACTTAAATTCAAAAATCTGAGTGGCTATGTTAGTATGGACAATAACATCTAGCTGAACATACATAGCACGTACACTGAACCAAACTTCGGAGGCTTTTTTAATTTGAAGATACGACATTACCAAGTCTTTTGTCATAAACAACTTCAAGACGTTGAGGCAATGAAGATTCTTCTTTCTCCAATCCGGCGTAGTCTCATCGCCAGTTCCTTCCACAATGGGTGACAAGTCCCTCTCCTCGAAATATGAGCTTAACATATCTTCCCAATATAAGTACTAAGTTCCATCAAAAATAGGCAATTTGGGCGGTGGGCCCATAACCTGTTGAAGGTCATGGGCATTCTCACTTGGTTGTGATCCACTCCCATGTGGAGTCACGCTTGCACCATCGGGAACAGAGCCATTATCCGACATCTTAGCAGAAGCAAACCCAAATAGAAATGCCTAGTAGACTAGATCTATAATGTAAGATATGTAACTCCAAATTAAAGAGGTCTTTCAACCATACAAACATGTAGTACAAGCAAATCAAAGACAATAGAGCACAAAACACCTTAAACTGCACTTTGTGCTCTCATTTCTTTAACTCTTGTGTAGAATGTACATTCTGTATCCAACTCATCATTCCTAATTGAATTAAATACTCTAAAGATCTTCAAAATATCTAAAACGTATGTACAAGGTTCACCTGACTATCTACTGACAAAAATCTAAGTGTTTGGACCAGAATTGTCCACTAACAATATCTATACCCTAAAAATCCGGGTGATTCTTATCACGTCCACATTCATTGGCGGCCCTACACACTAATTTACTTAAAGATAACTATTCGTGTAGATACTACAAAAAATCTACACTAAATTTGGTCAATATTGAACTGTTGGTATTCCAAAATTATTCTAAGTCCTAGACTCAAATTTCTAAGACTTACTAAAGCTTACTTTTCAATACTAAGTTACAAGTACATGGGGACATACCCTTAGGCCTCTACTCCATTAGGCGGTCCCTGTAAACATGCGGAGACGTCTATTTGTAGTGTTTCTGGCACGACGTTCCATTATGTTGTGCCAGTAAACATCGTTTCTCTAGCCACGTAGGTTAGTTTTCAGATGCTTAAAATCTAAAAATATTCTTCAAACTGAAAATCTGTAAGTAATATTTGTACGAGCGGAGGTAGTTAATGATTCGTACGGAAATTTTGGGACCAAATTTTAAAGGAAATCAAAATTTTGAAACGGAATGGCAAAACGGCGCAGCAAACTTTGAAGGTCAGCGGATGTCAGAAGGAGCGTGCGAGAATATTTCGGTCGACGTGCATACACCATGGCAGAAGGCACATGGCGTGTACGACGTGTTCGTTTCTCATCGCCTATTTGTGGTGGATTTTTTTTTTACTTTTCACGTGTACCAATGGTACTCGTCCAGTGTGAAGAAACTCTCCTCGCGGAGGAGAGTCTCTTCACACTAGACGATTTGCGTGATTGCTTCGCAAATCTAAAAAAGTGAAATATCCAACGGTCGATACTTACGCCTATAATATTGGAGCCATCCAGTTAACATGTTTCGTCTGACAAAAAAAAAAAATGGTAAGAATATGTACGAAATCGTACGGCGTCCAGTAAACAACCCCACTTTTCCTCTAATGGAAGTTCACCCTTAGCGTCAACAACACTAACCCCTGACACTATATATTTTTCTTTACGCTTGTTCTTTAAACGGAAAAAACGAGCCACGTCATCTATAACTGAATAGCAATTAACAATGCTGACATAATACCCAAGTTAATAATTCCTCGGCGCTAATAACGGTACACAGTAGCTCACAGCTGAACTGCGAAAGCTACACCGTGAATCCTTTTTCACATTAATAACAATAGTCTCAATATTGGTTGCCCTTTGACCACAAAATAGCATTATTGTTACTGTTTTTTTTTTCACTTCACTCTAATTCTTTTTGCGATTCACGCGATTCAGTTCAAAAATATCATCATTGTAGTATTTTACACTAAAACAGTCCACATATTAACAATTATTTCCTAGCGCTAGTAGCGATCTGCGGTATAATTTTACATCATTCTGCGAGACATTTTTTCCATTTTTGCTTGGCATTGAGGCGTCAAATATGCTTTACGTAAATTTTATTGTTTGCAACTGCGCGATTAGCCTTGTCCATTTGGAATATCTCCAACATGTTTCCAATGGCTTCCTTCTGAGTTAATCCTATTATCTTTTTATCTATGTCTCTCTCTACATGAATTCCCAAAATATACCTTGCTTCTCTCATATCATTCATCTCAAATCTACCTTTTAGATATGTTTTTAACTTATTAATTTTATCCATAGATTTGCTTAAAACAAGCAAATCATCAACATAAATTGCAATAAAAATAATTCCTTCCTCGTCTTCAAACAAATAAATCGAGTGATCTAAGCTGCTCCGGATATATCCCAAACTTGTAAAAAACTCATCGAGCTTCTTATTCGATTGTCAGGGCGCCTGTTTGAGCCCATACAAAGATTTGATCAATCGGCATACCTTGTTCTCCTCCCCTTGCTCCACAAATCCTTTGGGTTGTAGCATAAAAATCTTGCCTTCTAACTCTCTATGTTGGAACGCCGTATTGATTTCCATGTGATGTACTTCCATGTCTTTTGCTGTCACCAAACTGAGAAGTATCCTGACGGAGGAAAACTTGACGATCGGGGCAAATGTCTCCTCCTATTCAATTCCCTATTTCAGGGTAAATCCTTTCGCCACTAGCCAAGCCTTATAGCGCTCAATGGTGTTATCCGGGTTGAGTTTCAACTTAAATACCCACTAACACCCAATTGGCTTCTTGTCAGGAGGACAATCCACAAATTCCCATGTATCGGCTGCCATAATTGAGGCCATCTCCTCATTAATGGCTCTCTTCCACCAGTTTCTCTCAGGACAAGTCATTGCCTCATTATAAGTTTGAGCTTAATCGCAGTGAGATAGTTTTGGTTACCTTATTGTTAACTTGTCTCTCTTGCAGTCTTTTGCTGCTTCTTGTTCCTCCCTCAAACTCTGTTGCCAAAATATATGCCCCCCTTGGATTCTTCCGAACAGTTTCTACTTCTCCCCTATCCCTTGATTCCGGATCCATTTCCACCATATCTTCGGCTTCGGTTGGAGTTGATACTAAGGGTTCTACATTTGAGTTCTTGTCGATCTGATCCGTACCAGTAAGATCATCATATTATTGAAATCTTGGATAGTTAGGAAGCTCAAAGTCATCATAATTTTCAGACTCAAATCTGATTCTGAGTGTCTTTGAATGCTTAAAGGGATCTATAGATTTCTTTTCATCCATAACCACTAGATGCTTCACTATGATTATATCTTCTCTCTTGAGATCATAATCTCTATTTCTTTTTACATCTTCTTCATATATGTAGAAATTAGAGGTATTATTTTGTATTTTTTAGGTTTAAGACATGTAAAGATAGAGAGCAAAAAAAGCAGAGGCAGTCTTCCTCTAACTACTCTCTCTAACTCCCACACTTGTCGCAGTCAGTGAAGGAGAGACATTGAGACTCTAGAGAGTGAAGCTAGAGCCATGGCTGCCCATGCTGTCCAAAGAGAGACAAATATAAGTTTTGGTAGGTTAACCAAAAGGGACTTGACGACCAAAGATTTGAAAATGCTTTTTGGTCATCGCCACGTCACTTGACACGTGGCACTATCACATTGGCTTGCGACATCTTTGAAGAATACGGGAGCAAATCCGGATATGGCTGATGTCGACATTTTGGCCATGCCGTACGATGATCGTACAAAAAGTACATCGGCACTTTTACCTTTTTGTACGACACAATAATCTGATTGGTGCCGTACTGTAGTAGTAAAGGGTTTAGAGAGGGATTTAGGACTTAGAAAATTTGGTAGGTAGACCCCTATCTCCTAGAGGGCTCCTATACAAAAGGTCAACTTTGACCCTTCATAACTCACTGCTCAAGGGAGCAAATTGAGAGATTCTTTTTGTTATCGACTCAAGGGAGTCTTCTCTTCACAAGGGTGAAGTAGGTTAGAGTTTTTATCTATCTGGGTGGCAATTATTCTTGTGCAAATTCAAAAGGGTCAAGGTTATTCTAGGGGCTTCTAGTGAGTAGCCTACTTTGAGGGCCAATGGAGGTCTCAGAGTTGCACGTTATGGACCCACCCTCTAGGGAACCCATATTTAATGGAACAAGCGTCTTATATATGAAAAGTATGATGACAGGGGCTCTATGTAAAAAAAGGTTTTGGGGGATAGAAAGTGGACGAGTGAGGCGTCTATCCATTTCAGCCGTTCTTCTAGGGTTTGGGGGAAGCATGTTTACTAGAAAAGCAAACCCAGCTCCACCAGAGGATTCGGATGACGGGTAGAGCATTGTGATATCAAAGGGAAAGATAAGGAATCAGTTACACAGATAGAAATACCTATCGCAACCGGTTCAGCGTTCATGTCTCCTATTTCGATGAATGGAGAGAATGATGTTGATAGTTGGAACTACAAGAATATGGCGACAAAACACTTTATTCTCGGCCATCTAACTCAAGGACTTGCATCTCCTCAATTGCAGGTGGAAAGAGCATATGATTTGTGGATTGCCCTCATAAAAATGTACTAGAGTGGTACTATTCAGCAGCAGCAATTGGTTGATCAAAATATAGATGCATATGCAGACAAAGTGGGGAAAATCCTAGACTTTTGTAATGAGCTTGCAACCCTTTTCATGGAACTAGAAAGTGCTGGTCAAGTAGAAACATAAAAGATGAAGGTGAACAACCTGCTCATGAAGTTACCCGATGACTATGAAAACATGATCAACCGTATGCAAGATTTGCCGGATTTTAGGTGGATCTAGAATTCTGTGGTAGGGATGATTCTCGTTCGAGGTAATACAATTGAGATCCGAAGGGGAGGAAAGAGTGGACAAGCTTTGGCAACAAGAACTCATTGGAGGAGCAAGGATCGTAGAAAATTAGTAGGAAACTATGGAGGAGGAGGAAAGAAAACTCAGTCCGATGAATCAGAACCGAGGGTCTCAAAGGGGTTGTGTCATTTTTGCAAGAAACCATGACACTATACGGTAGAGTGTACCAAGCTAATCGAGCTTCGACTAAAGGATAGGCAGACCGGTGGACTCCCGAGTGGAAAGAAAACGGCCCTTGTGACACAGGTACATGAGGCAAAATCCAAGGACGAGGACGATCAGCTCTTATTGGATGAGGCGAAAAAGATTGTTGGAGGCGAAAAATGAGGTCGAAATTCCACGAAAAGCAGAAATGTGCTTTCGGTAGATTGAAAGGTGAAATAGGCTCGATTGTAGATTCAGGTGCCTCCATGCACATGTGTAAGGATAAACACCAGTTCACTAAGATAAAAAAGATTCCCACCGTAGAGATAGAGTACGGGAATGGGAGGATAGTCACTGCTACTCTTGTATGATCGGTAAATCTGAAAGTGTTAGTAGAAGGAAAGACATCCATAGTTACATTCTCCGATGCATTGTTTATTCTAGAGTTAAACAAAAACCTCATCTCTACATATGTATAAGATGATAAGGTTTTTGATACCAGCAAAAGGAAAGGAATCTTACTACTAGTTTTGAGGAGGAAGTTTATTTCACTTATGAAAAAGGTAGCCAACGGATGTTTAGGCCGATTTTAAGCAATGAAAAAAGGAAACTTTATTATGCTGGTGTTCATGATATAATGTTGTGGCATAAGAGGCTTCGGCATGTGAATCTAGAAAAGTTATGAGAGATTAAAAAGATAGGAGTAGTGGAAGGAATTCAATTCGGTGAGAGTGAGAATCTAAGTGATTGTAGTGGATGTCCTCAAGGTAAAGCACACAGGTTTCCCTTTTGAAAGACTGTCACCTATAAGGGAGAAAAGATTCTAGATTTGGTACACACATATATTTGGGGACTGGCCAAAGTGCCCTCACTTGGGGGGAAGAGATTTATGATGACTATCACCGATGATTGGTCTCGGCGAGGTGTATTTTTTGAAAAATAAGTCAAATGCTCAAGAATGTTTTAGACAATATAAGGCATGGAGTGAAAAACTTCATGAAACCCCAATCAAGAGAGTAAGGAGTGAAAATGGTGGAGAATATACCTCTAACGAGTTTAAGGATTTTTTGAGGGAAGACGGAGTCCAACACCAAAAAACAGTTCCAGAAAACGCGAAATAGAATGGGGTAGCTGAAAGATTAAATAGGACACTAAGTGAAAGTGCTAGAATTATATTGTCGGATAAGAAGATAGGAAAAAGGTTTTGGGCCGAAGCAATGAACTGTGCTAATTACCTCAAAAAATAGAGTTCTTACTTTGGCGGTAAAAGGCTAAACACCGTATGAGAGATGGACCAGCCGAAAACCAAACATATCTCACTTAAAGGTTTTCGGCAGTCAAGTGTTTAGTCTAGATACAGATCGGTCTAATTGGAAACTAGATCTTAAATGAAAACCGGGGTACTAATTAGGATATCATGAGGAAGTAAATGGATACCAAGTTTATGATCTAAAAAGGGAAGATATATTCTTAGTAAAGCACCTAGTAGTTATGGATGAAAGAAAGTTTGTGGATCCCTTTAAGTATACAAAGTCAGTAAAAATCAGATTTAAGTTAGAAAATTCCGATGACTTTGAGCTTCCTAACTATCCATGTTTCAGAGAAGATGACATTCTTACAGTTACAAATCAGACCGAGAAGGGCTCGGCCGCGGAAAATCTAGTGACAACTCCATTGGAAGTGGAAGACGTGGTGGAAATTGATGCGGAATCAAAGGACAAGGGAGAAGCCGAGATTGTTTGAAAGAACCCACGGGAACCATCTATTCCGACAACAGATTTTGAGGGAGGAAATAGAGGTAACAAAAGGTTGCAAGAAAAATAGGTTAATAACAAGGTAACAAAACTATCTTAATCGGATGAACCTCATACTTATGGAGAGGCGATCAACTAGCCAGAAAGGAATCGGTGGAAGACACCCATCAATGAGGAGATGGCCTCAATTAGGGCAGCCGATATTTAGGAGCTGGTGGATTGTCCACCTAACCGAAAACCAATCAGTTGTAAATGGGTATTCAAATTAAAACTGAACCCAGAAAACACCATTGAGCGCTACAAGGCCCAGTTAGTGGCCAAAGGATTTGCACAGAAAGAGGGAATCCACTACGAGGAAACCTTTGCCCCGGTCGTCAGATTTCCCTCCGTTCGCATACTTCTCACTTTGGCAGCAACGGAAGACATAGAAGTGCACCAGATGGACATCAAGGCAACCTTTTTGCATGGAAAATTGAAAGAGGAGATCATCATGCGATAACCCGAAGGTTTTGTGGAGGAAGGAGAGGAGAGTAAGGTATGCCGGTTGATTAAATCTCTTTATGGTGTGAAACAGGCGACCCAACAGTGGAATAAGAAGCTTGATGAGTTTCTTAGCGGTCTAGGATATATCCGGATTGGCTCAGATCACTCAATCTATGTTTTTGAAGATGAAGAAAGTGTTATTTTTATTGCAATTTATGTTGATGATTTGTTTGTTTTAGGTAAATCAATGGACAAAATTAATAAACTGCAAACGGATCTTAATGAAATGTTTCAGATGAACGATATAGGGGAAGCAAAATATATTTTAGGTATTCAAGTTGAATGAGACTGAGAAAGAAAGATTATAAGACTAACTTAGAAAGAAGCAATAGGGAACATGTTGGAAAAGTTTCAGATGGATAAGGCTAATAGTTGTACAACTCCAATGGAGTTGAAGAAGGGAAGTGAGGGGAGTGGGGGAGAAGGAGTCATAATCTTAGACGAGGAATCAGGCCCTAAACAACAGAAGTTCATGCAGACTATTCCTTATTGCCAAGTAGTGGGAAGCCTAATCTATTTTATGAATTGTACCCGGCCGGATTTAGCTACAACCGTAGGAGTGTTGAGTAGAAGTCTAAATGCTCCCACTAAGTGAGATTAGGAGGTAGCTAAGAAAGTCTTTAGATATTTGATAGCAACTAGGGATCTATGGTTGCATTTGGGTGGGGGGAAAACTGACATCATTACTTGGAGTGATGCTAGTTATGGTGATGCTCCGATGAGGAGATGTACTTCTGGATTCGTATTATATGTGGGTGATGGGGCTTGTTGTTGGAGTAGCAAACAACAAAAGGTTATTGCTGTGTCCACCATGGGGGCTGAGTGTATGGCCTCTTGCTCTGTTGTAAAATAATTGATGTTGGTCAAGTCTTTGCTTGGTGAGCTTGGTCACTTTAAGATTGGTGTGCATAATTTTTTTGTGATAATCAGGCAGCAATCGCTATTGCTGCTGATCTTAAAAATCCTTTTAAAGCCCAACACATTGACAATAGACTCTGATTTGTTAGAGGGAAGGTAGAAGATAAAATAATTAATTTAGAGTACAGACCAGATAGCAAATGGTAGCAAATATGATGACCAAACCTGTGCCTTCCCCTAAGCTAATTTTTTGCAAGGAGAAGTGTGGTCTTAAATTGAAGAGTGACAAGAATATAAAGGGTTTGTAGAAATTAGAGGTTTTATTTTGTATTTTCTTAGTTTAAAACATGTAAAGATAGAGAGCAAAAAAAGCAGAGGGGGTCTACCTCTAACTACTCTCACGAACTCCCACAATTGTCGCAGTCACTAAAGGTTGGAGAGGAAGCTAGAGCCATGGCTACCTATGCTGTCCAGAGAGACAGGTAGTAGCTTTGGTAGGTTTACCAAAAGGGACTCGACGGACCGAAGATTTGATCCTGGTACCTGCCGTCCGTCAAGTCAAGCAGTAGCCGTTAGCTTTATCCCGTTAGTCTATGATCAATGCTAAAGTATGTAGGGTTTCATACATATTTATCAATGTAAATGTAGAGGAATTCATTTAACGGCGCGAACAATCTTTTGACATAGATACAGTTTTTGTAAACGTACGGTGTACGGTACTCCACGAAACTAATACCGCGCATTTGTTTCGATGGCGAAAGAAATACCATGCATCTATTTTTGATGGCTAAAATTAAAAGCAGATTTTGATCGAACGACCGGATAAATGCCGAGATCGCGGAATGGGCACTTTGGCATTTTTCGGTCATCGCCACGTCAATTGCCACGTGGCACTATCACATTGGCTTGTGACATCTCCGGAGAATACGGGATCAAATCCGGATATGACGGATGTCGATATTTTGGCCATGTTGTACGATGGCCGTACAAAAATTACATCGGCACCTGTACTTTTTTGTACGACACAGTAATCTGATTGGTTCTGTACTCTAGTAGTATAGGGTTCAGAGAGGGATTTAGGACTTAGAAAATTTGGTTGGTAAAACCCTCTCTCCCAGAGGGCTCATGTATAAAAGGTCAACTTTGACCCTTCATAACTTACTGCTCAGGGGAGCAAATTCAGAGATTCTTTTTACTATCGATTAGGGAAGTCTTATCTTCACACGGGTGAAGTTGGTCAAAGTTTTTGTCTGTCACGGTGGCAGTGATTTTTGTGGAAACTCAAAGGGGTCAAGGTTATCCTAGGGGCTTCTAGAGAGCTGCCTATTGTGAGGGCCAATAGAGGTCTCAGAGTTGCACGCAACACAACTTTTGTACTCTTTACAAATGCCTTGTCAGATACCACCTCAATTTTTTAGGGTTCTTGTTTTTTCGCGTGACGAATAAAGGTATGGTTACATTAGATAAAAAGTGAGGTTTAATAAAGATTTAGTACTTGCCCGTACCATGCCGTACTATATTTTCGTGAGTTTTTTGAAAAGAACATTACAGAAAATAAGATTACGATTCTTCAAGTATTCGAGAGAAGATATCGACCGTCCGATTACATTTTGGTCTTTATTTGCGAAGCATCCGCTCCATCTGCCTCTGTTTTGGTGAAACCACTTCGCGGAGGTGGATTTACCAATATAAAACCAGTAAAGTTGCTACACCTGGAGGATAGACATGTGCGTCGATGAAAAATGAAAATTTTCACACGTCGCGAAAGTCACGTGCCTTCGGACAAGGTGACCGTAAAATCTTTGACAAAAAAAAATACTGTTTTTTCCTGAAAGTCAGGAGAGTGAAGGAGATCTTTGAGGTACATTGACGCGGTACACTTGCGAAGTACACGTACGTAATACACTAGTACGAATTTCTATACGACAATGGTCGGTTTCCAAATCTTTGACGAATTTAGAGATTCGATCGTCAACTTACGTGGAGCCACTCAAATCAGAACATATATGTAAAAACATATTTGCAGACGATACGTGATGTTACCGAGGCCTCTGTAATAAAGAAATTTTCTTTTTCGAGACCTCATGATGTACCCATACCCTAACGTTGCCAAAAATAGTGTGACGAATGGGCGCTAAAAAAAATAGAGTGACAAAAGTGCGTTACGAGATTTCGTTTTATTTTTTTTTTGAATTTTTGCAGTGTTGTTCAAATCATGCGATTTTTTCAAAATTTCCGATTGAAACGTACAATTCGTGACGATTTTGAAAATCGCAAAAAAAAAATTCCACTATAAATTGAAACTGACATTTTACGGGAAAAGTAAAATAATTTCCGTAATATATACGGTTTTTTCACGGAAATATACGGAATTCAAAGAAAAGATGCGTCTTAGCTATTGGTACTTCATGTTCAGTGAACAGAACACAAATATCACGGAACTCTATGTCTCTTCATTGAAAATGTATGCACATTTTCGAAAAGAAACGTTGAAACGTCACACTATTTTCGAGCGCGTTTTTTTATGTCGTGCAATGCTTAATGTGAAAAATGTCATTTGTACATGGTCTCTGTACTCTTTTTTTTGATGTTGTGTGTTGCCTGATAGATAGAGAGAGAAGGCAAAGAGAAGGCGGCCAAGGCTTCGTGTCAGACAGGCTCAAACACACGGAGTTTGATAAAAATGTGCTCTTGCGGACAATCGAACATGGGTGTGTCAGATTTCTAGGGCAAACATCTTTCACGTTCTCCGCTACCAATTGATGAAGGAATTTTGATATCGACATAGAGTGTCATATTTATTTAAATATTTATAATACTTTACCACTTATTTAACGGAAAACTTACAAACTACGATGCATGTAATTTTTTTTTCCTGTTTTAATTGTACGGAATGGTACTGATAAAAATTCATTAACGATTTTTTACGATTTGTTCAAAAGGTTCAATACGTTCGTTACGTATAATTCGTCACGATTGAAACGTTCGCAATAATCGTTGTGAACAATTATGGATTTTTGAATGCGTATATCGTGTGCGATTTTTTTTGAGTTCCGTTGGTTACCATCTTGTCCAACGTGTCGCACCTCAAAATTTTCTGTAATTAGTTTTTATAAATTTTCTGTAATTTTTTTTTGAGGTACACCTTGTATCGTTATTAGCGTATAGAAATTATTAGTGTAAAGAAAAAATTAGCGTCAATCATTCTAATTTAGTGCTAGGAGACGTGGCAGATTATGGTCCACGTCCTTAAATAGTGTAGTTTATTATATTTAAGGTATCAATGCCAAAATTTTGGGGTGCCGATATAGCTTACATAAGGCTAATAACGATTCACGACATAGTTGTTCACGACGATTAGTGCGAATGTACCGTATGCGACGAATTATATGTAACAAACGCATTGAACCTTTGATCAAATCGCAAAAAACGGTTAATGAATTTCCTTCCGTACTATTCCGTACATAAAAAAACAAAAAACTATTACATATAACGCAGTTTGCAAGTTTTTCCCGTTAAATGAGCGGTAAAACAATAAACTCTTTATATTTTTATCACACTCCTTGCTGGTATCGGAACTTCTTCACCAACTGGTAGTCCAGTCGCTCACCTTAGGGTACGCTACGCACTTGACGTACCCGGGT
Organism: Zygnema cylindricum; assembly: GCA_037447655.1. Classification (NCBI taxonomy): domain Eukaryota; kingdom Viridiplantae; phylum Streptophyta; class Zygnematophyceae; order Zygnematales; family Zygnemataceae; genus Zygnema; species Zygnema cylindricum. The sequence continues at coordinate 441,375 of JBBHKE010001687.1, forward strand.
TCGAATGCCACGAAGGTAAAATTTTATGAAATTTCGTCTGTCCGAGCCTATTTGACAGACAGACATGGTCGCCTTCTGTCTGCCTTCTTTCTCTATCTCGCTTTTGCTTTTGTCGAAGTCTGGACGTGAGGATAGTAAAAAGCTTGGGAGGGAGGAGGGTAGGATATGGGGAAGCGGCTTCCTCGCGGTTTCGTTTTCAATGTTCCATGGCGTCTTCTTTCAAAAAAAATTGAAGAAGAAGCCCGTACAAATTTCAAACTGAACGCGCGAAATTATTGTGACGTTCAACGTCTCTTTTCGAAAATGTCCGTACATTTTCGATTATATAACGTACAACTTCCGTGGTATTCCTGTTCAGTTCACTGAACAGAAGGTACCAATAAGTACGATGCATATTTCCCGTGTTATTCCGTACATATTCGTTAAAAAAGTACAGTTACAGTAATTTGTTTACAGGTTTCCGTAAATTTGCAGTTACAGTTTACAGTACACGTTTTTTTACGATTTTTTCAAAAGTCACGAATTATACGTTTCAATCGGAAAAAAAGAAAAAATCGCGCGATTTGAACAACTATGATTCACGGTATACTGTACATCATACAGAAACTTTCGAAGCGAATGCTTCGTGAAAAAATATCCAACGGTCATTGCTAACTCCCAGACCTTTGGAGAATATTGTCAAGATTCTCTGTAACGTTGTTCCCCGATAAAAACAAAATGGTAAGTACGACGCAGTACGGAGAAGTCCGAATTTCTGTAAAACCTCACTTTTCGTCTAATGGAACTTCACCCTAATGGCCCTAACAAGGGATGCAAAATTGCACGGAGAACTGGCTGAAAGTGAATGTCACTGTCAAAAAATTCCTCAACATTTTGCATATTCCGCACGGAATCTCTGCAAATTTTATTCATTGATCTGTACGGCAGACTACTGTAGCAGTACGGTATGTAGACGTTCTAGAGTAGATTCTACAGTATCAGATTCTGTCAGGATGTACGTGAGCTACGTGGCTCTGGATAGGATCGTGTATCAGCAATTAAGATATGCCGTACTAATTCGAATGTTCTCGATCGGACCGTATCGTGGCAAGAAGTCTGCATGAGCTGCCGATCCACGGTTCAGAATGCAAGCACACAGAGACGTGGCATATTGACTCACCATTATTCTATCGAACTCCACGAACGGACGGTTACGATTTTAAAATTAACATGTACCTGGGGCCACGCTGGATGGCTGTACAACTTACGGTTGTGGGACAAGATGTAACACAAAGTACGGCACGATGCTGTCTCGTAAACTTGTGTTCATCTGCGCATCAAAAGGACGGCGCAGATTCTTCCCCTTTATCCGTATTCATTAAAGGTTTTGTTTCCAAAAAAAATCCCAAACCAGCCGAGTTTAGGGTAAATCTAGATTGTACGGATAGCTCTATGTTACAGCTAAAGACAAAACAATTGACCTATAGAATCGCGTTATCGCAACAGTCATTTGATACGACTGGCTTAACGAAGGGCTCTTAGTTACACGATTTAAGTATTTAACCCTAGAATTGAAAACCTGAAACTCGAAAGTACAGGTTTGAACTATATTGTAAATGAGATCGGGCATCGGACGGCTCCGATTCTTTCCACGAAAGAGGGAGCAGATCGACGTGTATGGTTCAGACTTCAGAGCCTGTTTACGCAGACGGTCGAAGTTTAGATTTCCGATTTCGTCTTTCGCTGGTTTCCTTCTTGAAAGGCAAAAGCTGCCGCAGTGCATTTTATCCGTTTGTCGGCTTCTGATGCCAGCCAGGGGAAACAAAGTCAAACGAGGGCTGCAACAAACACTGTGCGAAGGAATGTGACGTGACAGACTGACATCCTTTTCTCTGCTTTCTTCTCCCTGACCTATCTTTTTTTTATTTTATCTCTCTCTCACTCTTCCTCTCCCTCAATTGGAATTTTTCGTTTGCGTAATGACTATTTTAGCGCCTCTTTGTAGCCTTTTACTCGGGCACGATGTGTCCGTACAACGTCCGTACATATCCGACCATCTTTACAGTTAGGCATTTTACAGCTTGTTCTCTCTAACAGGAACTTCAAACCTTCCCTCTCTCTCTTCCTCTCCCTCCCGCTTCCTCTCCCTCTCTCACTCTCTCCCTCTCTCCCTCTCCTGGATTTTTTTTTCCAAGCTTGAAATCATCACAAAATAGTGAAAATACCTTCAAAAACCTTCCGAACTTAATCCTCTTTCTTATGCCATGAGTGCCGCCTCCCATACTCTTCTGTTCGACACATTTCGCGTTCGCCGATCGAACCATGGGGAACCGATTCTGGAGAGATGTTGGTAGTCCGTCACCATTGTCACAGTCTCACTTATTCCTGTATCGTTTGGACAGTATTGTCGTTTCTGCCACCGACCAATCATCTGCCCGCGGCCATCTGAACCCTTTCATGATAAGCAGTCTGTCCGGATGTTCGGTCCTGTCGCTGAAACTAGCCAATGGCATTACAGCAGCTGTTGACTGTATACTTGCTGTTGTTGCCCTAATTCAGGTGATTTTTACAGCGTCGATTTATCATCTAGGAGATTTAACTGTTAGGAACGATCCATCATTAACATCCTTTATCATTGTTATAGCATTTAGGTTTTTTGTCTAAGTTTAACGTCTTAGGTTTACAAACCCTAAGTCTTGCCGCAAAAGTTTCCCTAATGATTTTGCATCTTAGATTTACCAGCTAGTCCTTAGGGCTTTTTGAGGAGATTTATCATCTAGGTTCACAATTCAAATTTGTATTCTAGGTGTTATCATTGCACCTTCATCCCTGTCCAAAATAATATTGACTATTATATGTCGCACGATTGTCAGTGGATGCTTTCGTTATTATGATTATCGTTATTGATTATCTGCGTTGATATTATTGAGCATTACTTCTGAAGGTTCTCTGCAAACAAGTTTGACATAAGTTTATTAAGTGAAATGTTTAGCACTAAATTCATTTGTTTTTGTATCATTCATATGTCAGTTTCAATAATTATTGGCAGAAAAAAATGAATTTTAGCGCATACTGTGTATTAATTATGTTTTTTTCGCCTTATGTGTGTTTTATGACAGCTCCTGAGAATTTACTTTCACAATCCTCATGCCAAATGGACTCGGCAAAAGGTATACCGCCTATGGCTATTAGAGTTAGTAAATTATTTCCGTTAAGACTTTCTTCGAATTAACTACACTAAAGTATGTCTTTCCACGTGGCTCTTTATGGATTACTTGACTAAAAAGTGTTAATGACACAAAAAAAAGACACTCGAATGTGATGGACGCTAATAGCGATAGCCGGTGTAGTTACATTGATATCCAGTCTAAACTCAACAGTTGAAATTGGGTTAAACAATCAGAATGAGAGGTGAAATGGTTGCTGAAATGTGTACTCCTGTTTTTTGTGGCAAAAATCTGTTAATCCTTGGTAACTTTCACACTACAGTGAAGGCAAAAGGATCTTGCTTTGAAGAGAAATTCTGCGGCAAATGGGGACGAGAAAAATATGAATGTGTTCATCAAATTTTTATGAAGTAACCCTAGTACATTTGCCGTGAGAGAGAGAGAGAGAGAGAGA
>JBBHKE010001688.1:0-42663 GCA_037447655.1 Zygnema cylindricum
CAGACTCAAGGGAGTTCAAACTGCACAGGGGTGCAGTCAAACTATCATTTTGCCTTCCTGGACAGCAGTGGTTGTGGCTTAAAGTGGGTTAGTTAAATACTATCTAGAGGCTTCCTGTATTCTGTGATCCAATGGAGGACATAGAATTGCAGGTTATGGGCCCACCCTCTAGGGTGCCCACATTCAATGGATCTGGGTTCATCTATTCGGAAGCCATGATGATGGGAGCTTTGTGCGAAAAACGATACTGGGGTATCGTCAGTGGACAAGTGAAACGTCCACCTTCGGGAATTGCACCAGGATTTGGAGGAGAAAGGCTTCCTGCAGCAACGGCTGCCTCAGCGGAGGAGGCAAATGATGGGGACAGCAGTGTGTCCGAAAAGGGAAAAGGGATGGAGACACCCTTTACTCCTATTGCAAGAGTACCGGGAGCGGGGACCGTGAAGACCGCAGAGAACAATACTCAAATGTGGGAGGATGTAAACATGGCTGTCAAAAACTTGCACTTTACTCAAGCTTTGGCCACCCCTCATCTTCACATTTAGAAGGCTGAGGAGTTGTGGGTGAGTTTGGTGGAGATTTATATAGCTGAAACCATTCAGGAGCTCTAGTTGGCTGAGCAAAAGCTACTGAGTTACACTTACAAAGGAGGAAAGATGTTAGATTACTCTAATGATCTTTCCTGTTTGTATATGGAGATGGAAAGTGCCGGGTGGACAGGAACAATGAAAATTAAAGTTAACACTCTTATCATGAAGTTACCAGATGAGTTCGAGAACATAGTGTACCGAGTACAAGAAATGCTTTATAATTCATGGAAATGGAACACAGTGGTCAGGATGATACTTGTGCACGATTTCACAATGGAGATTAGGAGAGGAGAGAAGAGCATTCAAGCACTAGCAGCCAAAGGGGACCGATGGGGGAAAGACCCGAAGAAACCTTACAAAAGGGAAAGAGATCATTCTAGGGGACCGAGGCCTCCAAAGGGTCTTTGTCATTTTTGCTAAAAGCCGGGACACTTCATCGCAGATTGTGTCAGGCTGTCGTAGCTGATGCTCCAAGAGAAATGTGGAGGGGGTTCCTCCTGTAGGAAGAAAAAGGCACTTATGGTTACAAAAGTGAAAGGAGAAACCGAGGATGAGTCCTCAGAGGAGGATGGGGAAAGAGTCTGGAGGAGAAGGAGATCCCTCGAAGACAGAAGTGTGCCCTTAGAGCAATTCGGGAAGCTCCACAAGAAGGATGGATCATCGACTCAGGTGCATTGATGCATATGTGTTGTGATAAAGAACTCTTCACTAAGTTAAGAAAGATCCCTACTGTAGAGATAGAGTATGGGGATGGGAGAGTGGTTACTACAGATCTAGTGGGATCAGTAGATCTGAAAGTCTTAGTGGAGGGTAAAATTTCTATACTTACATTCTCAAATGTACTCTACATTCCTCAACTGAGTAAAAATCTTGTCTCTACGTCTGTGTTAGATGACAAGGAGTTTGATACCTTCACTAGAGAGGGAGTCTTTACAACTAAGTATGGGGATGAAGTTTACTTCACGGCAGATAAGGGTAGCCAAGGAATGTTTAGGCTTAACCCGAGTATTGAAAAGAAGAATGCTTATTATGTTGGTGTTCCTAAGTTGATGATTTGGCATAAGCGGTTGGGGCATGTGCATTTTGATAGGTTGAAGGAAATGAAAAAGCTTGGGGTAGAAGGCATTCAGTTTGGGGATAATAAAATGATGGATGATTGTAGTGGTTGTGCTGAAGGTAAGGCTCACAGACTTCCGTTTCCCAAAGCCTCCACATATAGACGTGAGAAAGAGTTAGACTTGGTCCACATAGATATTTGGGGACCAGCAAAAGTACCTTTGGTTGGAGGAAAGAGGTTTATGATGACAATAACCGATGATTGGTCAAGATACTCTAGAGTCTACTTTCTGAAAACAAAGTCTGAAGCATCAACTTACTTCAAAGAATATAAAGCCTTGAGTGAGAAGTTGAATGAAACCCCTATTAAGAGGATAAGGAGTGATAATGGGGGAGAATATACCTCTAACCAATTTGAGGAATATCTGAGAGATGAGGGAGTACAACACCAGAAAACTGTACCATATAACCCAGAACAAAATGGGGTAGCTGAGAGGTTGAATATAACACTAGGAGATAGTGCATGCAGTATGTTGGCAGACAAGAAAATAGGAAAGAGATTTTGGGCAGAGGCAATGAACTGTGCCAACTATATAAAAAATAGAGTCCTTACCTCAGCTGTAAAGGGAGTGACACCTTATGAGAGATGGGCTGGAAGGAAACCAGATATCTCACACCTTAAAGTATTTGGTAGCCAAGTTTACAGTCTTGACACGGATAGGAAAATCTGGAAACTAGATGTTAAGGGAAAACCTGGATACTTTGTGGGATATGATGAGGATGTTAAGGGATATAGAGTCTATGACTTGGCAAAGAAAGATATCATTCTGGTTAAACACTTAGTTGTCATGGATGAAGGGAAGTCATTTGACCTCTTCAAATATAGAAAGAAGATAAGAATCAGATTTGAGTCCGAAAGTGAGGAGAACTCGGTCGTTTCCGAAAAGGACATGAGTGAACCTGTGATTGCAGATTCAGGGGAGATCCAAGATACAGGAGACTCACCGGAAACCTCACATACTCCTATGGACTTCAAGGAGATAGAAGAAGCGGGACAAGAACCGACTTACATGGAAAGTGGAGCCGATGAGACAGTGAGAAGAAATCCAAGACTTCCATCCATTCTAGCTTCAGAGTTTTAGGGTGGAAGGAGAAGCAGCAAAAAGATACAGGAAAAACAAACTGCTCATAAGGTAACTAAGCTATCTCACCCAGATGAGCCTCAGTCTTACTCGGAGGCCGTAAATAGTCCAGAGAAAGAAAGATGGATTAGAGCCATAAATGATGAGATGGCTTCTATCATGGAAGCAAATACTTGGGAACTAGAAGATTGTCCTCCACACAAAAAACCTATTGGGTGTAAATGGGTATTTAAACTAAAACTGAACCCAGATAACACAATTGAGCGATATAAGGCTCGATTGGTAGCGATGGGATTCACCCAAAAGGAGGGGATTGACAATGAGGAGACCTTTGCTCCAGTTGTTCGGTTCGCATCAGTAAGGATTCTCCTCATTCTGGCAGCAGCGGAAGACATGGAAATACACCAGATGGACATTAAGATTGCTTTTCTTAATGGTCAGTTAGAGGAAGAAATTTTCATAAGACAACCCGAGGGGTTCGTGGAAGAAGGAGAAGAGAGCAAAGTCTGCAGGCTCATAAAGTCCTTATATGGATTGAAGCAGGCTCATAAAGTCCTTATATGGATAGAAGCAAGCTCTCGACAGTGGATTAAGAAACTAGATGAGTTTCTCACCGATCTGGGATATATCCGTATCAGCTCTGACCATTCTATCTATACGTTTGAAGATGAGAATGGTGTCATTTTTATTGCAATTTATGTGGATGATCTGCTTGTGTTTAGTGAGTCTTTGGAGAAGATCAATAGGCTAAAGAAAGATCTTAGGGGAAGATTTGATATGAAGGATTTAGGGGAGGCAAAATATATTTTGGGGATCCAAATGGAGAGAGATAGGGGGAAGAAGATTATCAGACTTAATTAGAAAGAAGCAATAGGAAATATGCTTGAGAAATTCCAGATGGAAAATGCTAACAGTTGTACCACTCCCATGGACCTGAAAAAATTAAGTGATGGGAGTGTAGAAGGAGGAGTGATGATCTTAGACGATCAGATGAGTCCAGAGGAGAGAGAGTTTATGAAGTCATTGTTGCAAGAACTGGGATATATGAAGGAGGGAGTGCATGAAATCTTTTGCGAAAATCAAGCTGTAATCGCAATTGCAGCCAATCCAAAACACCATTTTAAAGTAAAACATATGGACATAAGATTAAGATTCGTAAGAGAAAAAGTTGAAAACAAAATTTTAAATCTTGTGTATAGACCTGATGAAGAAATGGTGGCTGACATGATGACCAAACATGTGCCCTCTCCTAAATTAAAATATTAACAGGAAAAATGCGGGTTGAAAAAAAAGTTAAAATTAGACTATAAAATAAGGGGATTGTTGAAATTAATAGATTTATAGTGTATTTTCTAGGTTTAAATATGTTATTATAAACAAAAAGAAAAGGACGGGCAGCCTGCCTCCACCTCCTCTCTTTAGCCCCCATACTTGTTGTAGTCACTGAACGATAGAGAGGGTTAATTCAACAGGCAGTTATTTTTAGTAGGTTACTAAAAATATACCTTACGGACCCGGGATTTGATCCAGGTACCTGCGGTCTATCAAGTTGGCCGATGGCGGTCAACTTTATCCTATTAGACTAGGACCAGTGTAAATGCTATAGTATGTGATATATATATATATATATATATATATATATATATATATATATATATATATATATATATATATTTATATATATATATATGTATATTTAGGGAGGAACAAATCCATTTAGCTAAAACTGTATACGACACGCATGGATATAGTTTTATGAAAGTACGAAGTACGATTCTATTTCAAAACGGAAACCACGCATTTTTCGACAGCGAAACAAATGTCGCGCAAGTATTTATAACGGCTAAGATTACGTCTCGCTGCAAATCCAACGGCGCACATCATCGCCGAAATTCCGGAGTGGTCACTTTGGCGTTTTGTGACGTGGCATGACCTAGAGCCACGTGGAGAGATGACATTCGGTCATGGGAATTCCGAGGAATGTACGGACGAGTGAAAAGCAGACACGCGTTCGCTTAATAGCCTTGTCGTACATAGGCCGTACAAAAGGTACACTGGCAGTAGTACTTTTTGGTACGGTACAATAATCTGATTGGTCCGTACTTTAGTAGATAGAAGATATTAGAGGAAATCAGGACTTAGAAAATTTTGGTAGGCAGTCACCTCTCCCTTTGAGAGTTTGTACAAATTGGCATTTTTACTTCCTCATAACTTATCGGCTGGTTGGCCGTTTTCAGAGATTCTTTTTCCTACGGACTCAGGGGAGTCTAAGCTGCACAGGGGTGCAGTCAAACTCTCATTTTGCCTTCTTGGACAGCAGTGGTTGTGGCTTAAAGTGGGTTAGTTAAATACTATCTAGAGGCTTCCTGTATTCTGTGATCCAATGGAGGACATAGAATTGCAACAGCCATCACCGTGTAGACTTTGAGGGCATTGTAACCATTTATTTAAGCGTAGAGTTCCACCTTTTTGACCTCCTTATTTAAAGCAAATATAATGACCTAATTTTAAGAATCAAGCGGAACGTGGGAAGTAACAAATTTCCCTCTAAAGAAATCTTTATAAAAAATATAACTACAAACAGGGTGTACATGAAGTTCTTTCTTTGTACAGTCATAGTCTCGCCGTCGTCCAATTTGTCCTTAAACGTGTGGTGTATTACCCACTTTACAGACTAGTACCCACTTTACAGACTTGGTATGCCTGACATAAAATCCGTTCAACAATTAGATTTGACTCATTCAAGTTTTAAAAAATGTGGCTTCTTCAAATGACATCTACGAGGTTTGATTCCGGATCTGCGCCTTCGAAACGATATGTGCCGTACACTATTACTGCGTTCAACAATTAGGTTCAAGTTTTTTAAAACATAGCTTGTTCAAACAACATCTACGAGGTTCGAACTCGGATATGTGCCTTCGAAAAATGTACCGTACACTGCTGCTCCTTTCAAAGATTCGAGTTTTCAAAACTTTGACTTGTTCAAACAAAATATACGAAGTTTGATGTCGGATCAACGTCTTCGCAAACTGTATGTCCGTACACTATTTGTTCGTTTCAACATTGCAAGTGGGTTCCTTGATGAGTTTATATTTGATTTAACTTGTACTTTTTGGTTTTAAATTTAACCTTTTTGTTTTTATTTCAACGTTCCTTTTCTGTGTAGTCGTTTTGTTTCCTTTGTGCTGTATATCCTTTTCCCTCTCCCTCCTCTCTCCCTCCTCTCTCCCACTCTTTTCCCTCTCCCTCCCCTTCTCGTGCTCCCTCTCCCTTTCCTCTCCTTTTACCGCGGAAATGAGACCGACGTGTGACCTTGTCCAGGTCGTGCCAACGAACAGCTGTATTAGTAATTTAGTACAGCTGTATCCTGCTCTATGCTCTATAGCCTGGAAGGTTTGATTTAAATTCGCCATTATTGTTAGCTGCTTAAAACTCGAATACGAGGAGAGAACAGAACAGTGCGAGAACACGCAAGAAAAAGGTGTTTTTTTTTCCTCTCCTTCTCTCTTTCTGTGTTTGTGTTTCAGTTATTGTTTTTAGCACAGGTTCAGTTACAGTCTTTGGTACAGTTACTGTCTTCGGTACAGTTACAGTTGTAGTCTTAGGTACAGTTACAGTTACTGTCTTAGGTACAATTACAGTTACAGTTTTGGTATTTTTAGTGCAGTTACAGTCGATGATTTTAGTACAGTTACAGTTATTGTTTTTAGTACAATTCTAGTTAATGTTTTCCGTACAGTTACGGTTATTGTTTTGTTTTTAGTTTTTAGTACAGTGTTTTTGGTAGAGTTACAGTTATTGTTTTTAGTACAGTTACTGTTAGTGTTTTTTGCCAGTTACAGTTTCTGATACATTTACAGTTACAGTTTAGATGTTTAGAGTACAGGTACAGATTTGGTGTTTTTAGTACGGTTGTAGTTAGTGTTTTTAATACAGTTACAGTTACAGTTTTTAGTACAGTAACTAATGTTTTACAATTACAGTCAGTACTTTAGGACAGCTACAGTTACAATTTCTACAGTTACAATTTTAGTACAGTTAATAGTGTTTTTAGTACAGTTACAGTTAATGTTTTTGTACAATTACAGTTAGTTTTTTTTGTACTAGAGGTTTTATTACAGTTACAGTCACAGTTTTGAGTACAGTTACACAGCTAGTGTTTTTTATACAGTTACAGTTTTTGTTTTGAATACAGTAACAGTTTTGTTTTTAGTACAGTTTCATTTATCGTTTTTAGTACAGGTTCAGCTACAGTCTTCAGTACAGTTTCTTTGTAGTCTTTATTACAGTTACAGTTGGAGTGTAAGGTACAGTTACAGATACAGTCTTGGGTACAGTTACAGTTTTGGTATTTTAGTGCTGTTACAGTCGGTGATTTTATTACAGTTACAGTTGTTAGTACAATTTTAGTTAGTGTTTTCCGTACAATTACGGTTACTGTTTTGTTTCTAGCTTTTAGTACGGTTACAGTTATAGTCTTGTGTACAGCTGTAGTTACAGTCTTAGATACAATTACAGTTACATTTTGAACTAATATAATAATACAATAATTTAATAATATAATAATGCAGTAATACTAATACTATAACAATATAATACTATAATACTATAATACTATAATACTATAATACTATAATACTATAATACTATAATACTATAATACTATAATACTATAATACAACAATACAATAATACAATAATACAATAATACAATATACAATGTCAATAATACAATGTACAATGTCAATAATAGAATAATAATAAAAAAAAACAATAAATTAAAAATTATAAAACAACATAATTATATGCAACATAATAATATACCATTTCAAAATAATATAACAATAATAATCACAGCAAAATAATTATACAATAAACAATATAATAACATACCAATATACTAATATACAAAAATAATAAAAAGTTAGAATGTTAGAACAAAGAATAAAGAAAAACAACAAATAATACCAATCAGCATAACAACAAAGAAAATAACAAAACGAGAATGTAAAACAAACAACATAACAAAAATAAAATAATAAATTAATAAAATAAAAATAATAAAATAATATGTGAAAATTAATAAATTATTAAAATAATAAATTAATAAATTAATAAAATGATAAAATAATATAATTATATAAATATAATAATAATAATTAAGTATATTAATATAATAAATATGTCGTAAAATAATACAACAATACTATAACAATATAATAAAATAAAAGAGTAATAAAATAATAAAATAGCAAAATAATGAAAGAATAAAAGAATAAAAGAATAAAAGAATAAAAGAATAAAATAATATAATAATAAAATAATAAAATAATAAAATGATAAATTAATAAATTAATAAAATAATATAATTAAAAACGAATATAATGTTGTTATTTATAAATCTTTATTTCAGTCAATAGGGGTATAAATAACTTAGGATATTTTTCCTAGTAGTCTACTGTAATACTTACCTTAGCCAAAAGTACAGTAGAGTGTATTGTACTTTTGTAAGGACACGTGTCAGCGAAAGAACGTATGCACGTTTTTCGGAGTAGCGCCGACAGTCAACCATACGTGTCAAAAAGTTGACGATACGATTCAAATGATCGGACGAACGGGATCTGTCCCGAGTATTCCGGAAATATATGGTAAAGCTCGACGGTACCATCGTCGATCGAATCTGTTCCAACGGACGCGATTCACCTGGGACCACAAGCGTGATTCACGAGGGACCACAAGCGTGATTCGCGTGGGACCACAAGTGACGAAGCACTCAGGTGCTTTGTACTACACGACCACATTCGACTGGATTTTAGCGACTCTTGCTGACTAAGCATTTGGAACGTTTTTGTGTACGATCGGAACGTTTTGTGTACGGTTCAATATCTGGAAATATGTGAATAACATTGTTTTGTATTTTAGTGTAATAAAAATAGTGTTCCATTAAGCAAATTTTTAGAAAGTAATAATTAGGGTTTTGAGGTACAGTGACGTACAGGTAGGATGCGTTGTCGTTAGTCAAGATAAAAACCGTAGTAATGGTTACCCGAATTAGTGTAGATCAATAGATACAAACTGTGAGTATATAACTTAGGACTTAGCCAATTTTGTAGTATCCAGTTTTGGGAATATGATTTACTAAGGGCAGTTTTTGGGAAACTTCTAGACATCATATCTTATGGTTTACTGAGTCATTTGGGCTGCAATTTTGGGAATTGTTAGTTTACTGCTGTGGCAAATTTGGCTTTGGCTTTCTGAGTCATATTTTGTGTCGGTTCTAAGATTGGCTGTTGAGTAGGTACTTTGATAGTTTCTGTTGTTTTTTTCATGTATACTTCCACTACTACTGCTGGTTCTTCGCACCGTTCTTCGCACCGTTGCAGAACAACATATAATAATGTACTAATATAGTTATATTAATATAATAAATAATAATACAGTAAAATAATAATATAGTAAAATAATAATACAATAATACTATAACAATATAATAAAATAATAAAATAATATAATAATAAAATAATATAATAGAATAGTATTGTAATAGTGTAATAGTATAATAATTCGCGCTCTCTCTCTCTCTCTCACTCTTTCTCACCCCTTGATGGGTTTCAATGGAGAATGTGGAAGAGAGAGTGGAGAGAGTACTTTCTATAGGCACTCCGGAATCTTGAATAGAAAGAGTTTTATTGGTGGAAGGATTTTGAAGAAGAAACAGGATTATATTACAGGATTTTGAAGGGTAAAAGGGAGAGATAATTGGTCGAATTTGGTTTTTATGCAATGGAATTTTTAATATTCCATGTTCAGGTATATTATCAAATGGATAAAAACCAGGTCTGAAAAACTAAGTAAATAGATTGTCAATGTGAGTTGAAATACCTAACGTTTTTGTGTTTTCTGAACCAAATGTATGGAGGTTGAATGGCGATAACTCTGCGATCTTTTCATGGTTTTTAAACAAAGATTCACTGAGAAACATCTTTCTCGGTTTTCTAAGAAGAATTTTTTATCATTTTTATGGTTTGGTTTTTTTGGAAAAACTTAGTTAACAATTATAGGTTAAAATCAAATAACATTTTTGTAGATGGTACTTTCAAGGAAATTCCGCCAACCATAAATGGTTCTAGGTTTTTTGTTTTGACCATTTTCTCTTTCTTCATTTTTTTTTTTTAAAGGTGGATATTCTGAAAATGGACATAGAAGGTGGAGAGTGTGGAGGTATTTCCGGATGGAAAGAGGCTCAAAGTCAGGTATAACGTTTTTTTTTTTTTCTTTTTATTTCCTGTTCTTATTCTTGTGTTCTTATATTCTTTTACTCTTGACATATTCGTATTTTTTTAAAATTTTTCAGTTCTTATATTGTCATATACTCATATTGTTATATTTGTATTTGTAATCGTATTCTCTTTCTTTTTATTTCTAGTACATGGAGAGGAATAAGCACGAAAAAAATAATTTAAAAAATACAATCTATGGTGTTCATTTTGAATTACTTTGTCATACATTGACTCTTCTACTAAATGTTGTTCTTTTAAATAAATATATAAATTCTGGGCTCAATGTGTAAACAACTTCTCGCTTTTACGTTTTTAGGGAATTCTACTTTAGAAGTAGTGACATTAAGCTCAGAATTCATAAGTCGGTCAAGGAGTTTATACCATATGTTCTTTAAATATTTAGGTATGGCATATTTTTCGACCTTCCGTTCTTAGAGAGTTGCTTATCTTTTTACGTACAGGTTCAGACAGTCTTTGGGACAGTTACTGTCTTAGGTACAATGACAGTTACAGGTTTTTTATTTTTAAAATTGCAGTTACAGTCGGTGATTTTAGTACAGTTACAGTTATTATATTTAGTACCATTCTAGTTAGTGTTTTCCGTACAGTCACGGTTACTGTTTTGTTTTTAGTTTTTAGTGCAGTGTTTTTAGTACAGGTACGGCTAATTATTCTGGTAGAGTTACAGTTAGTGTTTTTAGTACAGTTACAGTTAGTGTTTTTTGACAGTTACAGTTACAGTTTCTGATATTGTCAGTTATACTTTTGATGTTTTAGTACAGGTACATTTTGGTGTTTTTAGTACGGTTGCAGTTAGTGTTTTTATTACGGTTACAGTTACAGTTTTTAGTATAGTAACTAGTGTTTTTAGTACAGTTACAGGTAGTACTTTAGGACAGTTACAGTTACAATTTCTAGTACAGTTATTAGTGTTTTTGTACAGTTACAGTTTATTTTTTTTGTACAGTAACAATAAGTGTTTTTGTACTAGTGTTTTCATTACAGTTACAGTCACAGTTTTGAGTACAGTTACACAGCTAGTGTTTTACTACAATTTCAGTTTTTGTTTTTAGTACATTTACAGTTTTTATTTTTTGTACAGATTCAGTTGTTGTTTAAATTACAGTTTCAGTTAGAGTCTTTGGTATATTTGCCGTCTTCTGTAAAGTTACAGTTTTAGTCTTAGTTACAGTCTTGGGTTTCAGTTACAGTTTTGGTGTTTTTAGTGCAGACACTGTTGGTGATTTTAGTTCAGTCATAGTTAGTGTTTTAGTACAATTACAGTTACTGTTTAGTTTTCTGTTTTTTAGTAATGTTTTCAGTACAGTTACAGTCTTAGGTACGATTACAATCACAATTTTGGGGTCTTAGTACAGTTACAGTCGATGATTTTAGTACAGTTACACTATTTTAGTACAGTTACACTACAGGTTTTAGTAGAGTAATAGCTAGTGTTTCTAGTACGATTACAGCCACTGTTTTGTTTTTAGTTTTTAGTACAGTTACGGTTAGTGTTTTTAGTTAATGTAGAGTAAGTGTTATTAGTAGAGTTACAGTTAGTGTTTCAGTACAGTTACAGTTAGTGTTTTTAGTGTTTTAGTACATTGGAACAGTTACATTTAGTATTTTTCGGTACAGTTACATTTACTTTGGTAAAATTACAGTTACGGTCTCTGGTACTGTACAGTTACAAGTTTAGTGTTTTTAGTACAATTACAAGTTTAGTGTTTTTAGTACAATTACAGTTAGTGTTTTTTTGTACAGTTAGTGTTTTTTTGTACAGTTAGTTTGTTTTTAATACAGGTTCAGTTACAAACTTTGGTACAGTTACTGTCTTCGGTACAGTTACAGTTACTGTCTTCGGTACAATGACAGTTACAGTTTTGGTATTTTTAGTGCAGTTACAGTTGGTGATTCTAGTACAGTTACAGTTATTGTTTTTAGTACAATTCTAGTTAGTGTTTTCCGTACAGTTACGATTACTGTTTTGTTATTAGTATTAGTACAGTGTTTTCAATAGAGTTATGGTTGGTTTTATTAATAGAGTTACAGTTAGTGTTTGTAGTACAGTTACCGTTAGTGTTTTGCTAGTTGCAATTTTTAATACAGTTACATTACAATCTTTCGTACTATATTCATGGCCACCACAAAACTCTCGTATCTGCAGAAATAGCCAGGAAAAGAGAAAATGAAGAGAAAGAGAGAGAGAGTGAGAGGGAGAGAGAGGGAGGGAGGAAGGGAGAGAGGGGGAGGGAAGGAGGGAGAGGGAGAGAGGGAGGGAGGGAGGGTGGGAGAGAGAGAGGGAAGGGAGGGAGGTAGGGAGGGAGGGAGGGAGGTCTTTGTTGAGTCCGAGTTATGTTGCAAAATGAAACTTTCCCGTATATGCACTGCATTTGCTGCACAAAAAAGCCTTTCTAATTGTTTTGAGCTTAGGCTTCTTGTAGATTTAAAGCAAAAATTTGTTGTAGCTGACTTTAGTGTTTTTTTGCGTCTATTTGGGTGCCTGACGAAAATTATAGAATTTCTCGGCTTTTTAACTGGATCCTCTTTTTTACCAAATCCTAACTGGGCAAGCTGTAGTCTACACAGACAAAGCTTCATCATGGGATACTTTTACCCGTATTTTGTCAAAAAGACCTTTGTCCTTTTAGGCTCCCTCCAAGACCCTTCTCCAAAACTCAAGAAGTTTTTTTTTTTCCTTTGCGAAAGTTTTTGGTGCGGTTTTCTGGGATTCTCGCAGCCTCGTATGTTGATGACTCTCGATGAGGATTTGAAGCCTCTACACAAAAGTTTACTTCATGCAACATAAAAGTGAAGTGTTTTCTCACTTCAAACATTACAAAGCGTGGGCGGAAAAGCTTCATGGAGTTCCAATATTGGCGCTAAGATCAGACAACGGGGGAGAATACACAACGAAGGAATTCGAAGAATTTCTCCTTCAGGAAGGTATCAGTCACAATCTTACCGTTCCATATACACCGGAAAAAAATGGTGTTTATAAAGATTAAATAGGACATTGACAGAGAGTGCTCGGTCCATGCTTGTAGTCAAAGGGCTAGATTTAAAATTCTGGGCTGAAGCACTTAACTGTGTTGTTTATATAAAAAATAGAATTGCTTCTAGGTCTGTTAGCAGTACACCTTATGAGCTTAGGACAGGGGAAAAACCTTATGTTAGTCACTTTATGATCTTTGGTAGCAAATGTTTTATTTTAGATACTTCACATGATAGATGGAAAATTGAGCCTAAAGGTTTACTTGGGATTTTCATGGGGTATGATGATAATGCAAAAAGATATAGAGTTTTTGTACTTGAGAAACAGAGAGTGATTGTTTCTACAAATATCTAGATTAAAGGTGAATAGGATTCGGTTGAGCTGTTTAAAGTGCCAGATCAACCGGCAAAAGAAAAGAAAGAATATGTCATTTTTCACCATACGCAGCGAGTTTACTTTCCACCGGCAAGTGGGACACCTCTTCTTTTAGTTCCTCTGGTGCCTTTACAAGATGCTTCACCACAAGCTACACCTCAGGTGGAAGGATCTAGGACAAACTTTGTCCCAGATCAAGTTACGGTTCAGACTAAACAGGGAAACCAAAAGTTGCCGACAATCTCAGCCTCAGAATTTCCGACGAAAGAGATCTAGCAGCCGTCTGCAAGTAAGCTCTCACTTTGTTTTTTCTGCAGCTACAGAGGAGCCTCTAACGATCCAGGAGGCCTTCTCATCACCTGAGAGAAATCAGTGGATCGAGGCGGCAAACAATGAAATGAAGTCCATTATGGAGGCACAGACATGGGTGTTGGTGGGTCTACCTCCGGGCGAAAAGCCATCGGCAGCAAATGGGTATTGAAGGTGAAGCTGTACCCGGACAACACCATCGAGAGGTATAAGGCTAGACTAGTGGCTAAAAGATATAATCAAAAAGAAGGTATTGATTTGAGAATACCTTCTCCCTGGTTGTTAGATTTCCCACTGTTAGAATTTTGTTTAGTCTAGCGGCTATAGAGAATATAGAAATACATCAGATGGATATTAAAACTGTTTTTTTGCATCGAGAGTTAGAAGAAACAATTTATATGAAACAACCTGAAATGTATGGTGAAAAGGGAAAGGAAGAATTAGTGTGTAAATTGATGAAATCTTTGTATGGGCTAAAACAAGCCCCACGTCAGTGGAATCTGAAGTTAGATGAGTTTTTGATTGGGCTAGGTTTTAACATAATTAGCTTAGATCATTCTGTATATATTCTACAAGGAGAGGATGGGATAATTTTCATTGCTGTATATGTGGATGATCTATTATTAATAAGTAAGTCAATGGATGAAATAAACATCATTAAAACGGCTTTAAGTTATAGGTTCGAGATAAAGGACCTCGGTGAGGCCAAATATATCTTAGGAATACAGGTAGAAAGAGAGAGAAACAAGAGGCTGATTATGTTGACTCAGAAAAAAACAATTGGTAACATGCTAGAAAGATTTGAAATGAAAGATGTGAAAGGATCCGTAAATCCTATGGAATTGAGGTAGAAATTGGAAGGAATTGATACAGATTCAGACCTAATTGTTGGTGAGAGTCTAGAGACAGAGGAGGAAGAGTTTATGGCTTCAAAGCCATATAGACATGTAGTTGGAAGTCTTATATATTTTATGAATTGTACGAGACCCGACATTGCAGCAGCTGTCGGAGTCTTGAGTAGAAGTCTGCAGAATCCAAAAAGGGCAGACTGGGAAATAACGAAAGAGTGTTGAGATATCTTGCAGGTACTCGAAATCTCAAGCTTGTTCTCGGAGGAGGAGAGGTGAAAATCTAGACGTGGAGCGATGCTAGCTATGGGGACATGCCAAGCCGGAAATCTATGACCGGCTTCGTTTTGAAGATTGGAGATAGAACTTGCTTCTGGAACAGCACATTACAAAAGGTTACAGCTCAATCCACAATGGAGTCAGAATATATGGAAGCAGCTTCGCCCTCAAGGAGCTCCTATGGGTCAAGTCCATTTTATAGGAACTTGGGTATATGCAAACTGGCCCTCAAGCTATTTAGTGTGACAACCAATCTGTCATAGCAAATGCCTCTAATCCCAGCCATCACTTTAAGAGCAAACACATAGATGTTAGACTTCACTTTGTTAGAGAAAAAGTACTTGCAAAAGTCGTTAAATTGTGTTATTTACCAGATGAGAAGATGGTGGCTGACATATTAACAAAAACCATTCCTGCTCCTAAGTTACAGTTTTGCAGAGATACTATTGGACTAAGCGAGTAACTGAGTCTAAAGATTTAGGGGAGTGTTGTAATTTATAAATCTTTATTTCAGTCAATAGGGGTATTATTAATTTAGGATTTTTTCCTAGTAGTCTACTGTAATACTTACCTTAATTAGTTTTACAGTATCAAAAAGTACAGTAGAGTGTATTGTACTTTTGCAGGGACACGTGTCGGCGAAAGAACGTATGCATGTTTTTCGGAGTAGCGGCGACAGTCAGCCATACGTGTCAAAAAGTTGACGATACGATTCACATGATCGGATGAACGGTATCTGTTCCGAGTATTCCGAAAATATATGGTACAGCTCGACGGTACCATTGTCGATCGAATCTGTTCCAACGGACGCGATTCACCTGGGACCACAAGCGTGATTCACGAGGGACCACAAGCGTGATTCGCGTGGGACCACAAGTGACGAAGCACTCAGGTGCTTCGTACTACACGACCACATTCGGATGGATTTTAGCGACTCTTGCTGACTAAGCATTTGGAACGTTTTTGTGTACGATCGAAATGTTTTGTGTACGGTTCAATATCTGGAAATATGTGAATAACATTGTTTTGTATTTTAGTGTAATAAAAAACAGTGTTCCATTAAGCAGATTTTTAGAAAGTAATAATTGGGGTTTTGAGATACAGTGACGTACAGGTAGGATGCGTTGTCGTTAGTCAAGATAAAAACCGTGGTAACGGTTACCCAAATTAGTGTAGATCAATAAATAGAAATTGTGAGTATATAACTTAGGACTTAGCCAATTTTGTAGTATCCAGTTTTGGGAATATGATTTTCTAAGGGCAGTTTTTGGGAAACTTCCAGACATCATATCTTATGGTTTACTTGGTCATTTGGGCTCCAATTTTGGGAGTGTTCAGTTTACTGTAGTGCGTATCACTGTGGCAAATTTGAAGCATATTGGCTTTCTGAGTCATATTTGGCTTTCTGAGTCATTTTTGTGTCAGCTCTAAGATTGGTTGTTGAGTAGGTACTTTGATAGTTTCTGCTGTTTTTTTCATGTCTACTTCCACTAGTACTGCTGGTTCTTCGCCTGCAACGGTGGTTGTAGAAGAACAGGTTATGGTCCTTTCGTCAACAATTCCTATCTTCAATAGCCCCAAAGTATGCGTGTTGGGCGGCGATGGTTGAATCGTTGTTTGAAACTGTTGACTTATTGGGGGTCTTGGATGGCTCCTTTGATGAAATAGACCCAACTTGGGCGAAGAAATATTCAATGGCAAGGAACAATCTAATTTTTTGTATTTTAGAAAATTTGGTCATGTCTCGACTGAAAATGAAGAAAGCGAGGGAGATTTGGACATCCCTTAAATCCGTTTTTGAGAAAGCGAATGTTTAGGAGGAGCTATTGGTGGCTGGAAAAATTTGGGGATACAAATAGACGGGGAGAACTATGGTTGAGTATTGTGACAATTTTCGCGCGCTCATTGATGCTCACTCTTCTGTTGAGGGGTCACTTCCTGAGTTTCAACAGTCAGCTTTGCTTATTAGAGATCTCCCTAGTAGCATGAAAGGTGTGTCTGTTCAATTAAAGAGTCATGACAAAGCTAGCTGGTCATTTCAGTTAGCGTATAATTTTATATTGGAGGAAGAAACAAATACTAAACTCTTTGAGGGAGAAAGAAAGGTTGAAGCATTTGCAACAGACTTTGACAAAAGAAATCAGTTTAATCAAAATAGGAATCAGTTTAACCAGAATCAAAATCAGTTTAGTTAGAGGCAGAATATGCAATCTACTACTACTGTTTCTATTGTTCTTAGAAGGGTCATGGATACAGGTACTGTCCTAAATTGAAGAAGGAAATGAGACAGGTTTATTCAGGCCAGGTTGGTAACAGAGCCAATATGACAAAGGTTTTTCTGGAAATCTTTCCCATAGAAATACTACTTTTTTAGCTTTTGCAAGCGATGCAGATGAGTCTCTCGGCTTCAATGAGCAAAAGGAGGCGGATTTATTTGCTATGGCGGCTGCCATGGAGGGTCCAAAAGATGCAGGATGGATTATAGACACGGGAGCGTCTGCCCACATGTGTTGGAACAAGGCGGCTTTTACAAATCTGCAGCAAACATCTCCAAAGAGTATCTACTATGCTTGCGGCATGAGCGTTGAAACCTCAACTCAGGGTGATGTATCATTGATGGTAGATGTGGGGGGAAAGTCGGTAGAAAGAACCCTTCACAATGTTTTGTATGTTCTAGATTTTAAGAAAAATCTTTTTTCTACATCATTAGTGGAGAGCAAAGGCTTTGAAGTTGTTATGAAAAGAAGGAGACAGGTTGTTAGCAAGAAAGGGAAAGTCGCAGTAACAAGAACTAGAGATGCGAGCAAAATGTACCGAATGGACATGGCTGAATATAAAAAAAATGATTTCTCTACTCTAGTGTCGAATGAGATTATGAGTTGTGGCATAAGAGGTAAGGGCACATGAATTATGATAGTCTAAAAAAAATGGTGAATTCGGGAAAAGTTGATAGAGTTTCTCTCACATCTCATCATATAAAAACATGTGATGGTTGTTCACTTGGCAAGATCCACAAATTGCCATTTTCACAAGAAACAAACCATAGATCGGAAAAAGTTGTTCAGCTCATCCACTCTGATGTTTTCGGTCCTTCACAAGTGGCTTCGGCTAGAGGGGTCCACTATATGGTCACATTTACAGATGACTATTCGAAGTACACAAAAGTTTACTTCATGCAACATAAAAGTGAAGTGTTTTCTCACTTCAAACATTACAAAGCGTGGGCGGAAAAGCTTCATGGAGTTCCAATATTGGCGCTAAGATCAGACAACGGGGGAGAATACACAACGAAGGAATTCGAAGAATTTCTCCTTCAGGAAGGTATCAGTCACAATCTTACCGTTCCATATACACCGGAAAAAAATGGTGTTTATAAAGATTAAATAGGACATTGACAGAGAGTGCTCGGTCCATGCTTGTAGTCAAAGGGCTAGATTTAAAATTCTGGGCTGAAGCACTTAACTGTGTTGTTTATATAAAAAATAGAATTGCTTCTAGGTCTGTTAGCATTACACCTTATGAGCTTAGGACAGGGGAAAAACCTTATGTTAGTCACTTTAAGATATTTGGTAGCAAATGTTTTATTTTAGATACTTCACATGATAGATGGAAAATTGAGCCTAAAGGTTTACTTGGGATTTTCATGGGGTATGATGATAATGCAAAAAGATATAGAGTTTTTGTACTTGAGAAACAGAGAGTGATTGTTTCTAGAAATATCTAGATTAAAGATGAACAGGATTTGGTTGAGCTGTTTAAAGTGCCTGATCAACCGGCAAAAGAAAAGCAAGAATATGTCATTTTCACCATACGCAGCGAGTTTACTTTCCACCGGCAAGTGGGACACCTCTTCCTTCAGTTCCTCTGGTGCCTTTACAGGATGCTTCACCACAAGCTACACCTCAGGTAGAAGGATCTAGGACAAATTCTGTCCTAGATCAAGTTACGGTTCAGACTAAATAGCGAAACCAGAGGTTGTTGACAATCTCAGCCTCAAAATTTCCGGGGGAAAGAGATCTAGCAGCCGTCTGCAAGTAAGCTCTCACTTTGTTTTTGCTTCAGCTACAGAGGAGCCTCTAACGATCTAGGAGGCCTTCTCATCACCTGAGAGAAATCAGTGGATCGAGGCGGCAAACGATAAAATGAAGTCCATTATGGAGGCACATACATGGGTGCTGGTGGGTCTTCCTCCGGGCAAGAAACCCATCGGCAGAAAATGGGTATTCAAGGTGAAGCTGTACCCGGACAACACCATCGAGAGGTATAAGGCTAGACTAGTGGCTAAAGGATATAATCAAAAAAAAGGTATTGATTTGAGAAAACCTTCTCCCGGTTGTTAGATTTCCCACTGTTAGAATTTTGTTTAGTCTAGCGGCTATAGAGAATATAGAAATACATCAGATGGATATTAAAACTGTTTTTTTGCATCGAGAGTTAGAAGAAACAATTTATATGAAACAACCTGAAATGTATGGTGAAAAGGGAAAGGAAGAATTAGTGTGTAAATTGATGAAATCTTTGTATGGGCTAAAACAAGCCCCACGTCAGTGGAATCTGAAGTTAGATGAGTTTTTGATTGGGCTAGGTTTTAACATAATTAGCTTAGATCATTCTGTATATATTCTACAAGGAGAGGATGGGATAATTTTCATTGCTGTATATGTGGATGATCTATTATTAATAAGTAAGTCAATGGATGAAATAAACATCATTAAAACGGCTTTAAGTTATAGGTTCGAGATAAAGGACCTCGGTGAGGCCAAATATATCTTAGGAATACAGGTAGAAAGAGAGAGAAACAAGAGGCTGATTATGTTGACTCAGAAAAAAACAATTGGTAACATGCTAGAAAGATTTGAAATGAAAGATGTGAAAGGATCCGTAAATCCTATGGAATTGAGGTAGAAATTGGAAGGAATTGATACAGATTCAGACCTAATTGTTGGTGAGAGTCTAGAGACAGAGGAGGAAGAGTTTATGGCTTCAAAGCCATATAGACATGTAGTTGGAAGTCTTATATATTTTATGAATTGTACGAGACCCGACATTGCAGCAGCTGTGGGAGTCTTGAGTAGAAGTCTGCAAAATCCTAAAAGGGCAGACTGGGAAGCAGCGAAAGTGTGTTGAGATATCTTGCAGGTACTCGAAATCTCAAGCTTGTTCTCGGAGGAGGAGAGGTGAAAATCTAGACGTGGAGCGATGCTAGCTATGGGGACATGCCAAGCCGGAAATCTACGACCGGCTTCGTATTGAAGATTGGAGATGAAACTTGCTGATGGAGTAGCAAATTACAAAAGGTTACAGCTCAATCCACAATGGAGTCAGAATATATGGCAGCAGCTTCCGCCCTGAAGGAGCTCCTATGGGTCAAGTCCATTCTACAGGAACTTCGGTATATGCAAACTGGCCCTCAAGCTATATGGTGTGACAACCAAGCTGCCATAGCAATTGCCTCTAACCCCAGCCATCACTTTAAGAGCAAATACATGGATGTTAGACTTCATTTTGTTAGAGAAAAAGTACTTGCAAAAGTCGTTAAATTAAGTTTTTTACCAAATGAGAAGATGGTGGCTGACATGTTAACAAAAGCCCTTCCTGCTCCTAAGTTACAGTTTTGCAGAGATGTTGTTAGACTAAGAGAGTAACTGAGTCTAAAGATTTAGGGAAGTGTTGGAATTTATAAATTTTTATTTCAATTTATAGGGGTAAAGATAACTTAGGATATTTTTTAAGTAATACTTACCTTAATTAGTGTTAGAGTAGCAAAAGGTACAGTAGAGTGTATTGTACTTTTGCAGGGACACGTGTTGGCGAAAGAACGTATGCAGGTTTTTTGGAGTAGCGCCGACAGTCAAGCATACGTGTCAAAAAGTTGACGATGCGATTCACATGATCGGACGAACGGGATCTGTCCCGAGTATTCCGGAAACATATGATACAGATCGACGGTACCACCGTCAATCGAATCTGTTCCAATGGACGCGATTCACCTGGGACCACAAGCATGATTCACGAGGGACCACAAGCGTGATTCGCGTGGGACCACAAGTGACGAAGCACTCAGGTGCTTTGTACTACACGACCACATTCGGCTGGACTTTAGCGGTCACCGCTGACTAAGCATTTGGAACGTTTTGTGTACGGTTAGAACGTTTTGTGTACGGTTCAATTTCTGTAAATATTTGAATAACATTAGTTTGTCGTTTAGTGTGATATAAAATAGTGTTCTATTAATCAGGTTTTTAGAAATTAGTAATTAGGGTTTTTGAGGTACAATGACGTACGGGTAGGATGCTTTGTCGTTAGTCAGGATAATAACCGTAGTAACGGTTACCCGAATTAGTGTAGATCAGTAGATACACACTGTGAGTATATAAATTAGGACTTAGCCAATTTTGTAGTATCCAGTTTTGGGAATATGATTTTCTAAGGGCAGTTTTTGGGAAACTTCCAGACATCATATCTTATGGTTTACTAAGTCATTTGGGCTGAAATTTTGGGAATTGTCATTTTACTGTACTGTGTATCACTGTATCAAATTTGAAACATATTGGGGTTTTGAGTCATATTTTGTGTCAGTTCAAAGTTGGTTGTTGAGTAGGTACTTTGATAGTTTCTGTTGTTTTTCATGTCTACTTCTACTACTACTGCTGGTTCTCCGCCTGCAACGGTGGTTGTAAAACAACAGTTTATGGGCCTTTCGTCAAGAATTCCTATCTTCAATGGCCAAAAGTATGCGTACTAGGCGGCAATGGTTGAATCGTCGTTTGAAACTGCTGACTTATTATGGGTCTTGGATGGCTCCCATGATGAAACAGATCCAACTTGGGCAAAAAAGAATTCAATGGCAAGGAACAATCTATTTCTTTGTATTTCGGAAAATTTGGTCATGTCCCGACTGAAAATGAAGAAGGCGAAGGAGATTTGGACATCCATCAAAACCGCTTTTGAGAAAGCGAATGTTCTGGGGGGCTTTTGGTGGCTGGAAAAATTTGGGGATACAAATACACGAGGGGAACTATGGTTGAGTATTGTGACAATTTTCGTGCACTCATTGATGCTCACTCTTCTGCTGGGGGGTCATTTCCTGAGTTTCAACCGGCGGCTTTGCTTATTAGAGGTCTCCCTAGTAGCATGAAGGGTGTGTCTGTTCAATTAAAGAGTCATGATAAAGCTAGCTGGTCATTTCAGTTAGCGTATAATCTTATAATGGAGGAAGAAACAAACACTAAACTCCTTGAGGGAGAAGGAAAGGTTGAGGCACTTGCAACAGACTTTGACAAAAGAAATCAGTTTAATCAGAATAGGACTCAGTTTAACCAGAATCAGAATCAGTATAATCAGAGGCAGAATAGGCCATCTACTACTACTTGTTTCTATTGTTCTGAGAAGGGTCATGGATACAGGTACTGTCCTAAACTGAAGAAGGCTAATGAGACAGGTTTATACAGGCCAAGTTGGCAACAGAGTCAGTATCACAGAGGTTTTTCTGGAAACCCTTCTCGTGGAAATGCTTTTTCTTCAGCTTCTGCAACTGATGCAGATGAGTCTCTCAGCTTCAATGGGCAAGAGGAGGCGGATTTATTTGCTATGGCGGCTACCATGGAGGGTCCAAAGGATGCGGGATGGATCATGGACACGGGAGCATGTGCCCACATGTGTTGGAACAAGGCGACTTTTACGAATCTGCAGCAAACATCTCCAAAGAGTATCTACTATGCTTGCGGCATGAGTGTTCAAACCTCAGCTGAGGGTGATGTATCATTGATGGTAGATGTGGGGGGAAATTCGGTAGAGAGAATCCTTCACAATGTTTTGTATGTTCCAAATTTCAAGAAAAATCTTTTTTCTACATCATTAGTGGAGAGCAAAGACTTTGAAGTTGTTTTGAAAGGAGGGAGACAGGTTGTTAGCAAGAAAGGGAAAGTTGCAGTAACATGAACTAGAGATGCTAGCAAAATGTATCGGATGGACATGGCTGAATATAAAGAAAATGATGTTCTCTACTCCAGTGTCGAATCTGATAATGAGTTGTGGCATAAGAGATTAGGACACATGAATTATGATAGTCTAAAGAAAATGGTGAACTCGGGAAAAGTTGATGGATTTTCTCTCACATCTCATCCTATAAAAACATGTGATGGTTGTTCACTAGGCAAGATTCACAAATTGCCATTTCCACAGGAAACATACCATAGATAAGAAATAGTTATACAGCTCATCCATTATGATAATCTCGGTCCTTCACAAGTGGCTTCGGCTGGAGGTGTCCACTATATGGTCACATTCACAGATGACTACTCGAGGTACACCAAAGTTTACTTCATGCAACATAAGAGTGAAGTGTTTACGCACTTCAAACACTACAAAGCGTGGGCGGAAAAACTCCATGGGGTTCCAATATTGGCGCTAAGATCGGACAACGGGGAGAATACACATCAAAGGAATTCGAAGAATTTCTCCTTCAGGAAGGTATCAGTCACAATCTTACAGTTCCATATACACCGAAACAAAATGGTGTTTCTGAGAGATTAAATATGACATTAACAGAGAGTGCTCGGTCCATGCTTGCAGATAAAGGGCTAGATTTGAAATTATGGGCTGAAGCGCTTAATTGTGCTGTTTATATTAAAAACAGAATTGCTTCTAGGTCTGTTAGCACTACACCTTATGAGCTTTGGACAGGGGAAATACCCGATGTTAGTCACTTTAAGATCTTTGGCAGCAAGTGTTTTTTTTTAGATACTTCACAGGATAGATGGAAAATGGAGGCTAAAGGCTTACCTGGGATTTTCATGGGGTATGATGATAATGCGAAAGGATATAGAGTCTTTGTACTTGAGAAACAGAAAGTGATTGTTTCTAGAAATATACAGATTAAAGATGAACAGGATTCGGTTGACCTTTTTAAAATGCCAGATCAACAGGCAAAGGAAAAACAAGAATATGTCATTTTTCACCATACGTTGCGAGTCTACTTTCCACCGGCATGTGCACCTCTTCCTTCAGTTCCTCTGGTGCCTTTACAAGATGCTTCACCACAAGCTATACCGCAGGTGGAAGGAACTACTACACATTCTGTCCCAGATCACGTTACGGGTCAAACTAAACAGAAAAATCAGAGGTTGCCGACAATCTCAGCCTCAAAATTTCCGGGGGGAAAGAGATCTAGCAGCCGTCTGCAAGCAAGCTCTCACTTTGCTTTTTGTGCAGCTACATTGGAACCTCTAACGATCCAGGAGGCCTTCTCATCACCTGAGAGAAATCAGTGGATCGAGGCGGCAAACGATGAAATGAAGTCCATTATGGAGGCACAAACATGGGAGCTAGTGGATCTCCCTCCGGGCAGGAAAGCCATCGGCAGCAAATGGGTATTCAAGGTGAAGCTGAACCCGGACAACACCATCGAAAGGTATAAGGCCCGACTAGTGGCCAAGGGGTATAATCGAAAAGAAGGTATTGACTTTGAGGAAACCTTCTCCTCAGTTGTTAGATTTCCCACTGTCAGAATTTTGCTAAGTCTAGCGGCTATAGAGAATATGGAAATACATCAGATGGATGTTAAAACTGCTTTCTTGCATGGAGAGTTAGAAGAAACAATTTATATGAAACAACCTGAAACGTATGTTGAAAAGGGAAAGGAAGAATTAGTGTGTAAATTGATGAAATCTTTGTATGGGCTAAAACAAGCCCCGCGTCAGTGGAATCTGAAGTTAGATGAGTTTTTAACTGGGCTAGGTTTTAAGAAAATTAGCTCAGATCATTCAGTATATGTTCTACAAAGAGAAGATGGGGTAATTTACATTGTTGTATATGTGGATGATCTATCATTAATATGTAAGTTAATGGATGAAATAAACCGCATTAAAGCGACTTTAAGGTCTAGGTTCGAGATGAAGGACCTCGGTGAGGCCAAATATATCTTAGGAATACATGTAGAAAGAGACAGAAACTAGAGGCTGATTATGTTGACTCAGAAAGAAGCAATAGGTAACATGCTAGAAAGATTTGAAATGAAAGATGTGAAAGGATCCGTAACTCCCATGGAATTTAGGCAGAAATTGAAAGGAATTGATACAGATTCAGACATAATTGTGAGTGAGAGTCTAGAGACAGGGGAGGAAGAGTTTATTGCATCAAAGCCATGTAGACAGGTTGTTGGAAGTCTTATATATTTTATGAATTGTACGAGACCTGACATTGCGGCAGCTGTGGGAGTCTTGAGTAGAAGTCTGCAAAATCCTAAAAGGGCAGACTGGGAAGCAGCGAAAAGTGTGTTGAGATATCTTGCAGGTACTCGAAATCTCAAGCTTGTTCTCGGAGGAGGAGAGGTGAAAATCTAGACGTGGAGCGATGCTAGCTATGGGGACATGCCAAGTCGGAAATCTACGACCGGCTTCGTACTGAAGATTGGAGATGAAACTTGCTGATGGAGTAGCAAATTACAAAAGATTACAGCTCAATCCACAATGGAGTCAGAATATATGGCAGCAGCTTCCGCCCTGAAGGAGCTCCTATGGGTCAAGTCCATTCTACAGGAACTTCGGTATATGCAAACTGGCCCTCAAGCTATATGGTGTGACAACCAAGCTGCCATAGCAATTGCCTCTAACCCCAGCCATCACTTTAAGAGCAAATACATGGATGTTAGACTTCATTTTGTTAGAGAAAAAGTACTTGCAAAAGTCGTTAAATTAAGTTATTTACCAAATGAGAAGATGGTGGCTGACATGTTAACAAAAGCCCTTCCTGCTCCTAAGTTACAGTTTTGCAGAGATGTTGTTGGACTAAGAGAGTAACTGAGTCTAAAGATTTAGGGAAGTGTTGGAATTTATAAATCTTTATTTCAATTTATAGGGGTAAAGATAACTTAGGATATTTTTTAAGTAATACTTACCTTAATTAGTGTTAGAGTAGCAAAAGGTACAGTAGAGTGTATTGTACTTTTGCAGGGACACGTGTTGGCGAAAGAACGTATGCATGTTTTTCGGAGTAGCGCCGACAGTCAAGCATACGTGTCAAAAAGTTGACGATGCGATTCACATGATCGGACGAACGGGATCTGTCCCGAGTATTCCGGAAACATATGATACAGATCGACGGTACCACCGTCAATCGAATCTGTTCCAATAGACGCGATTCACCTGGGACCACAAGCATGATTCACGAGGGACCACAAGCGTGATTCGCGTGGGACCACAAGTGACGAAGCACTCAGGTGCTTTGTACTACACGACCACATTCGGCTGGACTTTAGCGGTCACCGCTGACTAAGCATTTGGAACGTTTTGTGTACGGTTAGAACGTTTTGTGTACGGTTCAATTTCTGTAAATATTTGAATAACATTAGTTTGTCGTTTAGTGTGATATAAAATAGTGTTCTATTAATCAGGTTTTTAGAAATTAGTAATTAGGGTTTTTGAGGTACAGTGACGTACGGGTAGGATGCTTTGTCGTTAGTCAGGATAATAACCGTAGTAATGGTTACCCGAATTAGTGTAGATCAGTAGATACACACTGTGAGAATATAAATTAGGACAGCCAATTTTGTAGTATCCAGTTTTGGGAATATGATTTTCTAAGGGCAGTTTTTGGGAAACTTCCAGACATCATATCTTATGGTTTACTAGGTCATTTGGGCTGAAATTTTGGGAATTGTCATTTTACTGTACTGTGTATTACTGTATCAAATTTGAAACATATTGGGGTTTTGAGTCATATTTTGTGTCAGTTCAAAGTTGGTTGTTGAGTAGGTACTTTGATAGTTTCTACTGTTTTTCATGTCTAGTTACTACTACTGCTGGTTCTCCGCCTGCAATGGTGGTTGTAGAACAACATATTAGCATTTGTCCAAACTCACTATGGAAAGCACGAGATTTAGTACGAAGTCGACTACGGAAATCGTAGATGTTAATGGGTGAACTTAAAGAGCATTCCAAAGTACTACTAAAATATTTTTACTGGACGGAATGTGGTTTATTGAGCTTTAGTTGAAGCACTCCCTGGCCATTTCCATTGGTATTCAATTTAATTTTACCAATCAAACAATTTCAAGACTATGCTTGGAGTTATTAGTTAGCACTAATGTTTTTATCAAGGCACGACCCATCTTGTTGTAACTTAACGAACTTACTCTGTACCGTACCAAATATTCTCTACACACAATTATCAAGTATCCCAATGCGTAACAACAAAATAGTTATTTAAGGTTGTGACGTTTGTATAAGTCGGCAATGCCCATGACCGTTCTCAACGTCTACGATTCGTCTTGATGCACCATATTTAAAAAAAAAATGGTGCGTCGCATTGTATTTTATGAAACGTTTTGGTCTGTCGCATGTCTTTGTGTGACACGGTAGGCATGTAACCTTCCAACCTATACTGATCATGGCTAAACAATATACTTTCGCATTTGCCTCTCATGTCCAGTCGCCGTGAATGGACATAAAATTATTGAGGCCCCAACCAAATAAAAAAAAACTTATTGTTTTTGTTTCTGTGGACACATTTGTTGGATTCTTCTCGTCGTCGCTCTAAACATTTTATCCCACTACCTACCAGTGAACTTGAGCTACCTTGTGAGAGAATGAGAAATAGTGGAGTGTGAAGGGGTGAATGGGGCGCAAAGGGAGAGATGTAGTGAGTGCGAGCTGGATTGGCGCCTTCACATATTTGTTATTTTTCCTTGAAATGGCATTGAAGTCTTAAGACCCCTGCAACAAGAAATTCAGTATAAGATGCAAACGGACAAAAGAAAACAACCGTGAGCTTTTTCTTGTCGTTTGAAATGGTCAATATTTTTTTGAAAAGTTTGACATGTGCGAATCTGCTTTTTTATTTGTGGGGCGTTGTTACTTTATTTTAAACACATCTCTTATGTGTTTTAAGATAAAGTTTGGCGATGACGTGGCCGTGGGTCTAAAAACACAAGACGACAGCATGTGCTATATTATAAGTTTGAAAATGACCCAAATTGTACCTTACATTTTTGCAATTTTTTGGTACGGTTGTAACTTTAGAAGTACGGCGCTAAGTTTTTAAAGAAAGTGACAAAAAAAAACCCTTACTTTGGCACATGGGGCCGTACCCATGATGCTCTTGTTTGGTGGTCCTAAGAAACGTTCTCACAGCACAGCGCGTGTTCGTACTAGTAGTACTGTACTTTACTTTATTACGGAGAATATTCAATATCCAACCCAATCAACAATCTAGTAGTGTCCACACTGCAAACTAATGCACAAAAGACAATCTAACTAAACAGTGAATCACTATTAGCGTTAAAAAATGATTAGTGTAAAAAAACAATTAGTGTTATTAATTCTAATTTGGGTTCAAGGCTTTTCCCTAAAAAAAAAATTACTCTAATTTACTCATAACTCTAGTTTACTCATAACTATAATTTACTCATAACGCTAAATGCAATTCTGTGTCCTCCATTAGACTACAGAATACAGGAAGCCTCTAGATAGTTATTAGCTAACCCACTTTCAATGGAAACCACTGTTACCCAAGCAGACAAGCACACAATCTGACCGCACCCCTGTGCAGCCTGGACTCCCCTGAGTCCGTAGAAAAAGAAATCTCTGAAAACGCCTAACCACGCGATAGGTTATAGGGTGGAGAAGATGCCAATTTATACAAACTCTCAAAGAGAGAGAGGACTATCTTCCTGATTTTTCCTAAGTCCTAGTTTTTCCTAGTTCCTCTCACAGCCCCTATCTACTGCATGAACGAACCAATTAGAAAACTGTGCAGTACCAGAAAGTACTACTGCCGATGTACTTTCTGTATGGCCTTTGTACGACAAGGCCATTAGGTGGACGCGTGTCCATTTTCCACTCGTCTGTACGTTCCTCAGAATTCCTGCGACCAAATGTCGTCTCTCCACGTGGCGCCAGGTCATGCCACGTCACTAAATGCCAAAGTTACCATTTCGAGATTTCGGCGATGATGTGCGCCGTCAGATTTGACGCGAAATGTAATCTCAGCCGTAATAAATTCTTGCGTGATATTTGTTTCGATGTCGAAAAAAAATGCGCGATATGCGTTTCAAATTAGTATAGTACTTCGTACTTTATCAAACTGTATCTATGCACGCCGTAAACATTTTCAGTTAAATGATTTCTGTGTAGTACAATAGTTTAAATACTAATCAAACCCTATATCTCCTAACGGACTTCTACTAGAGACTGGTTAGAGCTAACGGCTACGCCACGCTCTGCCGGTCGGGGGTTCGAGTCCCGTCGAACTCAACCTTTTGTTGAGAGTGACTTAAGTCACTTTTTAGTCTTTCCCATGGAGCTGAGGCAGCCATGGCTCCATTGCTCTCTCTCTCTACTTCAGTGACTAGAATAAGTATGGTGGCGAGAGAGAAGATATGGAGGCAGGTTGCCTACATTTTCTTTGTATGTTTTCCGCTAATTAATTTAGACCTAGAAAATACAATTAAATTAATCATTTCAACACTAATTTACTCATAACTCTAACTTACCCATAACTCTAATTTACTCATAACTCTAATTTTGTTACATTTTCCCCACAGTGTAGCCGCCGTAGCCCGTGTTCACATAGTCCAAGTTTGAACAATTGAGAATAGGTTTGCGTGATTTTATGACGTCTTTATCAATGGGAATAAAGTTTGAGTGCGCTTTTTCGTGTCGACACACTCACTTTTGCTTGTTGACGCCTTTATCCGACACAGGTTTTGTATGATTGTACTAGATAACGAGCAATTTGTGTACGGACTGACGCATTTTTTACACTACACTATTTAAAAACTGTCCAAATTAGAGTTATTAACGCTTATTCGACAGTACCCATATTAACGTTTAAAAAATAATTAAAGTTATTGAAATTCTATGTGCTCCATTGCCCACAGAATTGGCATATCTAAAAGAAGCTAATCTAGATAGTGCCGACTCCAAGTTGATATAAACCCAAATGAATGATCCCTTGACAATTAGAATCCCAATAAACCTTCACCCTGTGAAGAGAAGAGAAGACCTTCGGTGTGCTCAGTTCCACCACAGAATGCAAAGCTTGAATATGTGTTTTGGATAATATTCCCCACTTTGACTTTCCCACTGAATAAGTGCCACCCTGGCACGAAAAGACTCTGACCGACTACACCCTTGTGTAGCTTAGACTCCCCTTAGTCCGTTGCAAAAAGAATCACTGAATTTGCTCACTTGAGCATTAAGTTATGACTGGTCAAAGATGACCTTTATAGTTACAAGCTCTCTTAGAGAGAGGTACCTAAAATATCACTAAGTCTTGGTCTGCCTACTCACGACTACCTACTACTAAACCCTAGTCCAATAGGAACACTATATAGTACAAGAAGGTACAATAGGCGATGTACTTATTGTACGGCCATTGTACGACATGGTCTACAAGGTGATATAAACCAAATCGAAGCCAAAGTTCCTCATCCCATCTTCCCCGGTATCAAATTATGTGGCGCCACGTGGCACCACGTGACGCTATCCCCAAAGGCCGCCGAAAGTTTATTGTGGGTGGCGGCTGTAATGGTGGTCGTCCGATTTGTTATATTTATAGGGCTTCGATTCGCTTCCATGCATGAATTGATTAATGCGCGTTTTCGTTAGTCTGCTGCGAATTATTCTAATGGATCAATAAATATATATATGCGTGAAACATATCATGTGTATCGTTTCGTTAGTGCCATAATTGGTAAGGGGTGGGTCTACATAGCACTCTGCAGACCCTAGTTCAAATCCGGTTAGATGCATTATTTTGCTTAAACTAGTTAAATACCTTCTTATTCATTCTGCCTCCTTCTAAATGACGCATCAGCCATGGCCTGCCTTTGGTCCTCTCTTTCTCTCTTTTTACGTTCTAACTAAAATATAGAAGTGAACTATTAATTTCCTTTTTCCAACACTCTATTTATTATTCCAATACAAGCTTAGAAAATACATTAATTTCAACAAATACCTATTGTACCTTACACATCCCATCGTTGACTCTAAGCTATAGGCTAAAACTAATGGCTAGTATAGGATGGTAGGTACCAGGATCAAATCCTGATTCCGGCATATCCATTTTGGTACAAACTACGAATTTGCCTATCGTCTTGAGACAGCCATGACTTTAACTCTCTCTCCGGTCTTCAGTGACTACAACAAGTATGGGGACCGGAGAGAGTTGAGCGAGAAGCAGGTTGCCTTTGTTGACTTACTCTATTTTTTTTTCCAATACAGACATAAAAAATACATAAATTTCAACACCGTACACTTTAGGGTTGGATTGTTGGACGATTTTTTTAACAAAAAAGGATGAAAAATGAACGTTAAGAATTTATATGAGTTTTCTTTTCAAAATTAAATAAACGGTGATATTCTTTCTTTTCTCCTCATAAAACTTTAAGTGAATACTCTCGTATTTTAAAAGGTCCATTAGATGAGCTGAAATAAACATTCCATCTTGCTGATCACACATTTTATTGAGCATACCATTTTCCATAAACCCAAGCAAAGATTTTGTCCCACTCATCTCTTTTCCATCCACACAGAATCCGATTTCCCTCTTGCAATTCAAAAAACCAGCCCCATCTCCAATCTTCAACACACACCCAGATGCTAACCCTTTTACAGGCACACCTTCATAAATGGCATCACTCCCATTAGTGATGTCAAAATCATTACCCCCCAAATTTATCGTTATATCAAGAGTCCCCACTAAGTTCCTCATAAAATCTACATCTTCCGAACTCATATTTTTATCCATGATACTCACCCAATTTTCTGAACTTTCCTCAATCTCTCCCATGGAATTCTTTCCACTATCACTTTCTATAATGATTCCCAAAGAGCATTTCTCCTCCCCTAAACTTTTCATTAAATATTTCTTTTCTCCCCTATCCTTTAAAACCCCCTCTAGTTTTACTTCTCCCCTTTCCTCCAAATCCGTTGAAGTTTCCCTTTCCAACCAGTTTTCTGTTTCCCAAATACTTATAGAATTATCCTCATTATTTTTATTTTTCCCTTTATCATTTATGTATCCTAGATCTGACTTTCTCATTTCTAAGTCATACTTTCTACACTTCTTGACTTCCTCATCATTTCTAACTCCCTCAAGTACCTCCCTTCCCTTTACTTCCCTTATACCTCCAAAATCACATCGTTGCTTTCGTGTAATTTCTGTGTACTTCTCTCTCTTCTCCATTCTACCGATGTGAAGAAGCTCCAAAATTTCTTCATCCTCTTTCTCCTCTTCCCCTTCTTCCTCCTCTTTCACATTCCAACTTCTAAGTTCTTTCAAACAAGGACACTCCTCCATATAGTGACCCGGTTCTCTACAAAAGAAACAAACACCCTTTTTCAAAGCTCCCCTTTCTTTTCCTCTCCCTCTCTTTCCACCAAAGTTGCGATAAGGTTTACCTTCGTCTTTCTTCCTCTCATCACGCTTCCGCTCGTCACCGCCAATCCTCTCATCACGCTTCCGCCTATCACCACCAGCTGTAAATGCATTCACTCTGTCACTTCCCCTACGAAACTCCAAAGTGCTTTCCCTCACAAGAATTATCCCCATGGTAATGCTCCAAGTCCATGAGGAGCCATCCATTGCCTGCATACGACAAATGATGTTTTCGTACTCATCTGGGAGTTTCATGAGTAGTGTATTAATCTTCCTCTCCTCAGATTCTACATATCCCGCACTAGCAAGCTCAACATATAACGCAACAATATCATTGCAAAATTCTATCATGCTACCGCCTTTATAAACATAGGCATCTAGTTCTTGTTTCACTAATTGTTGCCTTTGAATAGTCTCGCTCTTATAAATCTGACTTAGTGCTTCCCATATCTTTAAAGACTTCGTTAAGTTTGTAAGAGTGATAGCTATAGACTTAGACACGTTTCTAAGTATGAGATGCTTTGCTATAGTGTTTTTGTATTCCTATATTTTTCTATCATTTTCTTTAATTTTAATCCCAACAAGTGGAACCATAGTCGAGAGCTTAGCTACCCTCACCATCGGTGTTCCTTTTCCCTTCTCCCATTTTTCCCCATCCATGGAAATGATTTTCCCTTCACCTTCCTTTGCATCTGAACTCCGGTTGATTTTCTCGGCAGCCCCAGATGATTCTCCATAGTGAATTCCTCCAAAGCCCAGTGGAGGACACCTCACTTGTCCCGAAAAAAATCCTCATAAGTGCTTCTCGAAAAGCAATCCCTCCATTGTAAACTCCCAATAAGTGAAGTGTGTTCCATTAAACATAGGCACTCTAGATGGTGGGCCCATAACATGAAATTCTATGGGCACCATTGCCCACAGAATTCGCAGATCCAAAAGAAGCTAATCTAGATAGTGTCGACTCCAAGTTGATATAAACCCAAATGAATGACCCCTTGACAATTAGAACCCCAATACACTTTCACCCCTGTGAAGAGAAGACCTTATGTGTGCTCAGTTCCACCACAAAATGCAACGCTTAAATATGTGTTTTGGACAATATTCCCCACTTTGACTTTCCCACTGAATAAGTGCCACCCTGGCACGCAAAGACTCTGACCGACTACACCGCTGTGTAGCTTGGACTCCCCTGACTTCGCAGCAAAAAGAATCACTGAATTTGCTCACTCGAGCATTAAGTTATGGCTGGTCAAAGATGACCTTTATAGTTACAAGCTCTCTTAGAGAGAGGTACCTAAATATCACTAAGTCTTGGTCTGCTTACTCACGACTACCTACTACTAAACCCTAGTCCAATAGGAACACTTTATAGTACAAGAAGGTACAATGGGCGATGTACTTATTTTACGGATATTGTACGACATAGTGTGCAAGGTGACACCTGTCAAATCGGGAGCCATGGTTCCTCCTCCCATCTTCTCTGGTATCAAATAACGTGGCGCCACGTGGCACCGCGTGATGCTAACTCCGAATGCCGCCAAAAGCTCACTTTGCGTGGCGGCTAAAATGTCGGCCGTCAGATCAAAACATATTTTACACGGTTCAGATTCGAGTACATGCATGAATTGTTCCTCTTCGTTAGTCTGGTGTTAACTAGCCTCTGTGTCAAGGTTTATATACCTTTGAAACCCGATACGTCTATCTTTTCGTTAACGCCTTATTGGTTAAGGCTTACCTCTACAAATATATCTATAGACCTTGGTTCAAATCTGGTCTAGAGCAGTTTTCGGTTATTTGTTAGTGTGTTAGAATTCTCTACTTCTACACTTATAAATACCTATTGTACCCTACACATGCCATCGTTGACTGTAAGCCATAGGCTAAAACTAATAGCTATTATAGGATGGTAGGTACTAGGATCAAATCCCGATTCCGGCATATCCATTTTTGTACAAACTACGATTAGCCTATCCTCTTTAGACAGCCATGGCTCTAGCTCTCTCTCTGGTCTTCATTGACTGCAACAAGTATGGGGACTGGAGAGATTTGAGCGAGAAGCAGGCTGCCTTTGCTGACTTACTCTATTTATTTTTCCAATACAGACCTAGAAAATACATAAATTTCAACAGTTATTAATTATATTTTATGTTCACGGGTCAAAATATGGGGGAACCGAATAAGGGTTATTAACGCTAATAGCCATTCAAGTTGTAGTTTTAAACGTAGCAACGACAATTTGTTCCACAACCGACAGATGTTTGCTACGTCATTGTGGTCCATAAATTGTACCATGTATTTTTTAGCCGTCATATTCAGTTAATCTAGGGGTTTGCACTACGCGTCACGCTCTTTAACATTCTGGATTAAGGGGATGCAATTTCTAGTGTTCGATGTTTCTGGATGCCCGTAGATAGCGCCACGTATCTATCGTTAACGGTCGGAATGTAAGCGCTCCCATTTTGATGACGTCTATGGACCTCCTGATTGTACCGTCAGTGAGACTCGTTAGTGATGTGGACGTACTTCTTAATCCCGATCAACCGCTACCGCCGATCTTTCGGGATTTAAGTTAGAATAGCCACGTGTTTATCTGATGTGATGAGGTACACAAGAATCCTTGTGGTGATGTCCGTTGAAACGTTTTGTGCAGTATTGTACTGTAGTACATGTACTTATTTGCAATTATAAATCTCGTACATATTGAAACGTAGACAGTTAGACCTGAAAATTTGACCAGCCTCACAACCTTCACTTCCCATAATATGCGACTGATAGCCTATTCCCACCGGAGCATTTGTAACATTTTGCCCATTCCAATGATTCTCCCAGAACTCATCGGAAAATGGGTCTTGTTAACTCCAAAATTTTGGCACGGAACTCCAATTGAAGGTGTCCTGTGACACGTCACACGCTTCGACGTCATCAAACATAGGCGCGAAATCAAACCTGCTATTTTTCAAACTTTTTAAGGACGAATGACGACGATGGTGGTTCGAGGTTGGACAATTTTTTCGCGCGAAAACAACTAAATAGCCGTTCGGATGTTGTTTTTGCTATGCAGCTTTTCGGGTTACCGTTGGCCTGTTTCACAGAAAGACGCAACTTTAACCCGACTTCAATATCCCCAAATATTTTGAGGAAGTTCGTTTGTACGGTTTTCCGGGAACTTCCGAAAACAAAAAAGTCGGTGCTCGGAAAGCCGTACATTATTCGAACGCCCGTCTGTTGCGGACGTGAATTTTTTTCCGGTGGGAATAGGCTATGAATCTAAATGTGCGTTCAGAAAACTACAACATTCTACCACTCAGAACTATTAGACTACACATTAATAAACATCCGAAAACGAACTTACCAGCAGACCGTACTGAAACGAGATCGCACAGAACGTTATAGTACAGCAACCTAACGTACAGCATTATACCGTACATAAACCCTTACCGTGTGTACATGGTACCGTACAGAAACGTTACCGTATAAAAGATTGACCATACAAAACGTTCCAGTACAGAAACTTTAGGGTACTAAAACGTGTTCTTACTGAAACGTGACGGTTCAGTTCAGCACTGAATTGTTACCGTACGATATGTTTACCTTACATTTTTGTGACGGTACAATTGCATGAACGTACCTAAATGTGACGGTACAGAAAGTTTACCGTACAGAGAGATGAGCCGTACAAAAGCGTGACCGTCCCGACCGTCTGAAACTTGTTTTACAGTGACGTAACTGCACAGAAACGTAACCGTACTAGAACTTGGTCGTACGGTAATGTGACCATAGACTAGCATGGATTGCGTGAACCGTAGATTGCGTGACCGTACATTTATGTCAACCAGAACAGGACACAGTATCGTGATGGTACAGTATTAACTGGACGGAGCAGCTGATGTAACTGTACCCTTAAACCGTTAAATCGCCAAACTGTTAAGAGTCTGGACTAAACTAAACGAAATTCCAATTTTAATTTCAGACCGCTTAACTGCCAGTTTCTAACAGCTAGGAATGACATACGAATTGTTTTTTCAAAACCGTTAAACTCTCAGCTGTTATCATATAGGAATGGTTGAACTAAACCTTTGAAACTCCACTGTTAACAGTTTGGACTTGAAATTATACCAAGGTCGGACTGCCAGGATCACTCCTCGAAATTGTCGCTGGATAGCTGTTACTTTCCTAACTCCCTACAATAGCTCAACCTCTTTCGGTTTTCTGTCCATGACTCTGTGTGCGATGGCTACCATGACTACCACTCGCAACTCTTTTACTTCTTATCTTCTTTATTCTCCACACTCTCCATCCACAGTAGTTTCAAGGCATAAGCGAATGGTCAATTCATCTTCTTTTTGCAAGGCCGTGTTATCGCCTTCGGCAAGAAGTGTCTCACAAAAGTCGCCATTTTTCCATTCTGTAGACAATTTTCGGAAGGTCTGTAGAATTTGTACGGATAATCTTGGTAGTTCAGGTCTCTGTTTTGTCGTTACTAATAACAGAGAGGGAATGGAAAAAGGAACTTCATCGGTTGAGAAGCTTGTGAACGTCGAAAGTATTCTCAAGGATGTGAGTAATCTACGAAGGCAGGGAAAATGTGCTCCTGAAGTAGAAAGAAGAAATATTTCCAATTTGTAATTGAACAATTGTGTTAGAATGGTGAAAATTTTCTTTCCTGTTTGTTTTTTTTTTTGTTTCCGGCTATGTAAGTGACACAGGAGGCAAGGGAAGTTAAGTTGAAGAATATATCGCATGAATTTCTGTAAAGTTTATTTTTTTGAACTAAAAGCTGTATGTACACAGCTGGTCTGGTATTATTAGCTCATATACATCTTTCAATTGCTACATTTCTTTTTTTTTGTATCATTCTAATTTATTTGCTATCTCGCTGAAGGTACCTTGACATAATTAATGTGAACCACAGTATTGAGCTAATTGTTAAGTGTTTGTCAAAATAGTTATCTTTGGAGTGGTTCTAATGAGATTGTAAGGTTCCAACTCTTATCAAGCGAGTGCAATTTCCATTGTAAATTTATTTACAGTCAAACCTAATTCACGTAAAGCTTCAATTTCTCTTGTCAACTTTGTTACAAAAACCCTATAACTTTTTTCCTTTTGTATAGTTACCCAGGCTTGTTTGAGAATAAGGCGACAACAAAAAAAATGGAACATAAAGGCCATAAGGCGTTATTTTCAAGTTCGCAGGTGCATGAATAAAGAGTGTTGATCCTCTCGGTTTTCGTTTTTACGTTCATGCCACGGTTCACTAAAAGTAGGACTTATAGAAAACTTAGAGGAATTCCATCTAACACTTGTATTATGTTCTTTCCTTTCTTCGACTGTAAAGTTCTAATTTTTATGCATGTCGTGTGTATGAAAATTAATGTCATTGCCAATGCTATAGAAAGTTACGAGTAATTACGGCTTTTGACGCATTTTCATGTGTTTCCTTCTATTTCAGTATGAAGTACATACTGCTGTATTTTGTGAAGTTTTCATCTATGTTGTTCTGTTCTGCTCTTTAGATTTTACTGTTTACAACCATCAATCAGGAATTCATCACAATTCTTCTCCTACTATCTGTCAGGTCCGTGAGGAAGGTAATGATTTTGTCTTTGTGGATGACGGTGCTGACGGGGATTCATTTCCTGACCTCCTTGAGCGGAAATCAAGTCTAGATTCAAAGCCCACAAGTGAGCTTTCCCCTCTAAACCTCATGTTGTCCAGTTGGTTTTTGTGTAGGAAATGAGCTTTAACTTGGTTGTATGTAGTCATGCAGTCTCTCTTTCATTTGTAACATTCAGGTTGCTTCTTAAATCATCATGTGAGGTTAGTTATCTCTATTTTTTCTCTGGGTATTCATAACATGTCTTGCTTCTTATTTTTATTTTTGCATTTTTTTCTTCCCCAATGTCACAGACTCTATCCAAGTGTTGCCTTCAGCATCAGATATGAGCAAAGTTCTCTCAGCCTATCATGAAGCTCCTCCTTGTGAGTCTCTTTCCTGATTGACAGCAATCATTACACATGTAGCATCAACTAAATTTTAGCGGTAAGCTAGTGGAGTTGACTTACTGGTATGTGTTTTGAAGAGTATCTAGTTCGATGTTCTTGTTTTCATGATAGTTTATGAATGATGTTGATAATATCACCGGGACTCCTTCCGTTTTTGTGATTTATTTATTTCGTACTTCTTGTAAGGTGTTTCTAGATCCAGGGATTTGAAAATCAATTCCCTTTTTTTTCCCTCCTTTTAATTGTTAATATTGTTTGGTTTCACTTAGTTTATTTTTTCCTTTATTTACCTGCCACTCTATTGTGTCAATGCTGGGCAAATAGTCGAAGGGAGTGGTGAGACTTATTGTGACATGACAGACCCTATGAAAATCCTCGTAGAAGTCTGCAGACAGTTTATTATAATACATATGCTTGTTTTGTGGTGTTCTAAACATAGGGAATGTATTCTGTGAAGGTCCCCATTTCATACCATAGTGTTAATGTAAGAAAAGTTACATTATGGGGTGACCAGATATAGCATTTCAACGCGCATCATCTTAAATTTTATGGGTAAGTCGTGTTAGACTTCAAAATGTGTCCTTGTAAATTTAGTGTTGTTCAGACAAATTAATGAATGGTGTATCTCGTTGGTTGGATCCTCACATTTTGTGACGTAGGAGCAGCTCTGAAAGAGATGACTGTGGAGGAATTGCAAGTTGCATTGCGGTCTCCAGATCCTCCAATTTTGGTGGATGTTCGAACAAAAGAAGAGTATTCTGAAATGTAAGTGATGGATTTTTTGGTTTTTTAGGCATTTGAAGCTGTTAATGATACGGTGACTGGTACTTATGGGGAGGTAGAATGTCAGTTGTCGTTTCTGGTTATTTCCCGTGAGTGAACTCTGTTATGATGTAATCAGAAATGACGAGTGAATACATTGTTCTTTTCGGAGGAGATATGGATGGTTGGTGGCTCAATATGTGGGAAGTAGACACAAAAGGTTCCTTGGTTAACATGGAATGTTGCCTGGAGCTCTCTTTTTCTCTCCATCCACTCACCTAAATTTTGTCCCCTTTTCCTTTCTCTCGCCCTCTCCCTTATCACATCATGGTAGCGGTAGCGGCTTTGTTCATGAGGTCCAGGTCCTCCTTTCATTTTGGCAATTTTGTAAGGATATTTTACAAGGATAATGGTGGTCTGGGCTCCAGGCGGGTCTCTGAAGCCATCAATGTACCTCTGCCTGAAGTTGTAAAAAGTGTCATGGACGGCTCTCTTAAGTTGGATGGAAGGAAAGTTGCTATTATTTGCCGATCAGGTGAGTATTTTTCTGCTGTAACAGCTTCAGGCATTTGTTTTGTCTTTTTGTCAACTATATAACTTTCAGGCATTAACAATTTATGAACAGTTAACAAGCGGATCTGCTTCATT
This sequence comes from Zygnema cylindricum, assembly GCA_037447655.1. NCBI lineage: Eukaryota > Viridiplantae > Streptophyta > Zygnematophyceae > Zygnematales > Zygnemataceae > Zygnema > Zygnema cylindricum. The sequence continues at coordinate 39,667 of JBBHKE010001688.1, forward strand.
CCACTCAGATGCCTAGTTTTTCTCGCTTAATTCAATGTTGTTTATAAAATGGAACTGAAAAGCAATTGTTAAAGAACTTGTAGCTAAATTTTGCCATCAGGCTCTGTGTGCTTATTTTGAAGGCCCTTTGATTCAAAAAACTTTGAAGCAATACTATTTTACACCTTGGTGTGAATGCTACATTGTTTATTGTTATTGGATTGATCGGGTTCATACGATGGATTGGAAACTAGTGTGCCACAACTCTCCAGTTTCGCAAAAAAGGTTTAGTAAAAAAATCAAATGTGCGAAAACAATTGGAAACGAATAAGTATTGTTTAGTGTAGTTTTAAAAAGTCAAACTGGTGTGGTAAAACCATTGGAATGGTCAAATTGTTCGCAGGGAGGAGAAGTGCCCAGGCAGCAACAGAACTGAACATTGCTTTCAACTTTTCCGAACTCTATAATGTGGTTGGAGGAACTTTAGCTTGGGCGAACAAGTTTCCAGTAGAATCAGATAAGTAAGTAAGTGGGCTGAGCTTTTGGATTGAGGAAGTACCGGATCTTTTTTTAATTTCCCTCCAGTTGTCCTTATTGTAGTACCTGTTTGTTTTTAATAAAGTTTATTATTTTTATTGTAGTACAACCTTAATGATGCAGACAGATACCGAGTAGAAAGCCAGTGATTAGTAAAATATTTTTTTCTAGCATGTAGTGGGACAGGGTAAGAGAAAATTGTTCAAGATCGTGGTTGGAGAATAGGTCATCACATATGTTAGAGATTCGCTTCCTTATAATTAAGAAAGGATTTCTTGTACAAATTTTCCTACTTGTTGAAAAGGGAGTTGGAGGCATAACCCGTAATTCTTGTTAGCGTTAATAACATTGTTCAGTGCTGAATTATTTTGCCCTTTGACCACATAGGAGTATTGAAATACTAATTGTTTTTTTTTCTTAACACTAATTCTTTACACAGGTTTAAGACAGCCACGTCATTTGGAACTTTAATAAGAGTCAATGCATTGATATAAACTCCACGCTCATAATTTTTTTACTCTAATAAAGAATCATCATATAATTAGTTTTTGAACCTGGGATTTTGAGTTTTGAATTACAGGTCCTTCGTGGAACCAGTAATAAACTTGAAAGCTCAGAAACTGCTTATCGTGCCATTGGTGACACCACTGCATCGATGAAAAGAGTCTAAATTTCTGAATAGCGTATGGTAATTATACTATCAACCTTTACGCTCATATTACAGGTGAGTACGATTTCGTGAGAAGTTGAATGCACAAGTAACTAGGACAATTCAAACAAGAGTAAACCTCCAAAACTGTATTGACGAGTTAATCAAAGAGCCTTACTAAGAGCCTTATAAAGACAGCGCGACATTAACCAAATGAGTACATGAGAACCTAAGAAATGAACAGCCAAAATGAAACAGAAAACGGAACACAGGGGAAACAAACTTGAGATGAATAAGAAAGATAACGCGAAAGGAACAAATGCACATAGAAGGGCAAACTAAAAACTTTGTTATACGGCCGGTCATCTATACATGTATAGTCACCACTGGATATGGCTGTTCTGGTTGCCGAAATTACAATTGGTTTACAGAAAAAAACCAGAAAAGAATATACAGCAGCAGGACTGCAGCAAATACAGAATACTGGTCCCTAATATGTTTTTGATATGCTTGTTTAAGCTGTTAAAGTTGTTCAAGTGGTAATCTTTTTCTCACAAACAATAAGTATTGCTAAAAAAGGCCATTTATTTCAGAGGTATTGGAAAAGGACGGTGAACTTTGCAAAGAAAAACAGAAAAAACCGAGAAATCCTGAAGACCTGATGGACAAGAATACACAGAGACTGAAACAACTGCAAAAAACCATAATCGAAGCATTCAAAAAATCTAATATTCAAAACTTAAGAGCGATAAAAATAATGTGGAGAATTAGACTGTGAATCACTATTGGCGTTAAGAAATATTTATATAGCATGGGGTTTATTACAGTTTTTAAATGGCAATTCAAATCCAAATGACATGGAGGATTCTCAGCCACTTAGTTAGCGTTAAGAAAAAAAAATAGTATTAATAACAATATTTTATGTTGAGGGGCCAAAAAGAACTTGGCACCGATTTAATGTTATTAACACTAATAACGATTCACGGTGTAGTTACTTCGTGGAAATAACAAAACAAGCCCTTGAAACAAAAACACCCTAATCAAATTCATGAACTTAAGGAAACAGTAATCAAACCCTGTGAAAATAAAAAAATAAAAAATTGAACACAAGCCCAAGGAGAAAAATGAAAGAACAGAAAATCTTCACAAAATGAAAACTCGAAGAAGAAGGTAATTACAGAGACGACCTTTCCTTAATGAAAGCTAGTTACATCCAGTGAAAAACCACTGCCTCTCCCTAAATGAAAATTGCTAAAGCTATTATCGCAACTTAACTTTTCTTAGAATCGCCAACAGTGCCTTCTTACATACGTCACATAAGAAACCTAAGGAGAATGAAAAAAAGCGCAAACAAAACGCTCTATAACTGTCACAGTCACAACTAACAAATGGTATATTGTCAAAAAATGCATAAAATAATCACATTCAGTTGCAGACCAAACTACATCTGCAACCGTTAAAAACAACTGTGTTCCAGCTGTCACATTCACTGCATTACTTTGCAAAAACAGCTTGTTTATTCGCAGTTACTGGCAAGTCGTAGAGGGCCGAATACTTTTTATTTACATAAGCAAGAAAGAAGTCAGGATCTAACTTGTAACCTGTTGCTTTTTCTACAATCTCATCCGCAGTCGGATATAGAGAACCAACCGAATGTATGTTCACTCTTAACCATTCCTTCAAACGTTGAAATTTACCTTGACTTATATCCGACTTCAATGCTGGAAGAGCCTTTTCAGCTGCTTCAAAAAGTTGGCAAGCGTAAAGCTTACCTATTGTGTACGTTGGAAAATAACCAAAGCCAAAGGTCCAATGAATGTCTTGCAAGCATC
>JBBHKE010001690.1:0-60640 GCA_037447655.1 Zygnema cylindricum
TATGAACAAGAACTTGGGTATATGCAAACAGGTCCTCAAGCTATTTGGTGTGACAACCAGGCAGCCATTACAAATGCCTCTAACCCCAGCCATCACTTTAAGAGCAAACACATGGATATTAGACTTCACTTTGTCAGAGAAAAAGTACTTGCAAAAGTCATTAAATTGTGTTATTTACTGGACGAAAAAATGGTGGCTGACATGTTAACAAAAGCCTTTCCTGCTCCTAAGTTACAGTTTTGCAGAGAGGCTATTAGACTAAGTGAATAACTGAGTCTAAAGATTTAGGGGAGTGTTGAAAATTGAAAATATTTAGATAGGGCTTTGAGAGGAGACTAAAATAACTTAAAATATTTTCCAAGTTATCTGATGCAGTACTTACCTTAATTGGTGTTATAGTAGCAAAAGTATAAATAGAGTGTATTGTACTTTTACAAGAACACACGTCAGCAAGAGAAACGTATGCAGGTTTTATGGAGTGGCGAGGACATTCAGTTACACGCGTCACGCAGAAAACGATTAGATTCACCGGATTGGACCAACGGAATCTGAACCGGTTATTTCGAAAATATATGGTACAGTTCGACGTTATGATTGTTCATTACATTTGCGCCAACGGGCGCAATTCACTTGGGACCACAAGCGTGATTCACCTGGACCACAAGTGATGAAGCACTCAGGTGCTTTGTACTGCACTGCCACAATCGGTTGTACTCGGTTGTACTTTACCGACTATCGCTGACTAAGCACCTGGAACATTTTATGTACGGTTCGCTATCTGAGAATATTTGGAAAACATTGTTTTGTAGTTAAGTGTAATAAAAATTAGTGTTTCATTAATTAGGTTTTTGAAATTATTAATTACGTTCAAACATTACTTTGTAGTTAAGTGTAATAAAAATTTGTGTTTCATTAATTAGGTTTTTAAAAATAATTATAACGTTTTGGAGGTACTCACAGTATAGTAAAGTACAGGCTGGATACTTTGTTGTAAGTCAGGATATTCTTGTAGTACGGTTACCCGAATTAGTGTGACCAGTAGATACTCATTGTGAGTATATAGTTTAGGATTTAGCCAATTTTGTAGTATCCAGAATTGGGAAAATGTTTTACTAAGGGCAGTTTTTGGGAAACTTCCAGACATCATATCTTATGGTTTAATAAGTTTTTTGGGCTGCAATTTTGGGAATTGTGAGTTTAATGTGTTTTGAATCTTTGCGAAAAAATTGAGGTATATTGGACTTTTGAGTCATATTTTGTGTTTAATCAAAGTTGACAATTGAATAGGTGTTTTGATAGCTTTTGCTGTTTTAATGTCTACTTCCACTACTACAACTTGTTCTCCTCCTACAACGGTGGTTGTAGAACAACAAGGAGAAGAGGGGAGGAGAGGGGAGGAGAGTGTTGGTGATGTTTTGAGACATCAAGGCCAAGACCTATAAAAGTGTGCCCAACTCTCCACCCCCCACCCCTCTCCCCCTACCTCCCCTCTCTCTCCACCCCCTCTCTCCCTCCCCCCCCAATGCGCAACAAAGACCAGGGTGGGGAGTGGGAGGAGGGGGAGAGGGGGAGGAGGAGGGGGTGGAAGGTAGGGGGAAAAGAGAGGAGGAGAGGGAGAGGATAGAAGGGAGTGGGGGGTGGGGAAGGTGGAGGGGAGTGTTTTCCATAGCCTATTTCATCCATGGATTACTCTCGCAAACACTACAAACTACCCCCAAAATAGTTGTGTTTCAGACAACACACATTACTCTACAATAAACAAAACCACCTCAAACTGCTTTAATATTCAGTATACCCTATGCACTATAACCTCCCAAAGTTACAGCAAAATCCACAAAGTCATCCAAAAGATATGAGCTGCAGAGTTTCCCAAAAACATTTGACAGCTTACCAAACTAACCAGGTAGACTCCTCAAAGAATACTACAGAAACAGCATATCAGATTGAAACTACACATACTTTCAGTTTCTATATCATAGAATATACCCACAAAGTTTCACATCAAAATAACAACCAGAGTGATCACACTAACAAGTCAAATTTGCAACAAAACAGTCTGCCATGACTTTGATTAACTTAGCTGTGATACTCAAAAAAATCTAAGTCCTACAAGTTATACTCAACGAGTTCACTACTGATTGTACGGAGGCATACGTGTCGTACGTTATCTACTATCTACCTAAACTAGTGTGAGAATACCCGAATAAATCAAGGTATGTCAAAATGAACAAATCTACACTAATAAACTAATTATCAAAAAGACAAACCTCTGTTCTACAGAATATTTACACCGACACCTCCGCAACATCCACATAGTAGGCTTCAACTTGCTTATTAACTTTAGATCTTCTTATGAATCTTCGTCCGCTGACTTGATTCATACCAATCGCAGTTGCATTGTCCCGTACCAGATCATATTCATATTATCCGCAATTGGGTCAGCTGCGTTGTGCGTATGGATCATATCCAAAATAACCGCAGCTGCGTTGTCTTGTCTACGTCACAGCTGCGCTGTACCAGCGGCGTATATTTCAACATTTCGTTCATTTCACATCGGATCGCTTCGCGATCCGTTGTCCATTTCTCAATGTTTATTCACGCCACTCACCGAGTCCCTTACGTCACTATATGGATCATATCCAAAATAAACGCAACTTCGTTGTCTTGTCTACGTCGCAGTTGCGTTGTACCGGCGGCGTATATTTCAACATTTCGTCCATTTCACATCGGATCGCTTCGCGATCCGTTGTCCATTTCTCAATGTTTATTCACGCCACTCACCGAGTCCCTTACGTCACTTTAGCTTTATCTATACGTTCGCTCCCCCCAATACGTGAATCCATTCGAACCTCCACATTAAATTCCATTACCCACAAATTGTCGCAAGCGCACAAAATGTCGCGTACGCACGAAACAAACTTTTCAAAACAACACTCCCGCGAAATTTTAGTTTCGTGCACCCGGAATGCAATATGCAACGTGTACTGCTATGCTGCGCCAGTTTGACATCGCAGCCCAGTTTGAATACAATATGCACCGTGTACTGCTATGCTGCCATGCTGCACTAGTTTGACATTGCAGCCTTAGCAGCTGCTCCATTCTACTCTCAACTTCCCTTCACAGCCTCATCTATTGAGCACTAAAGCTTTCAAATTCAAAACTCCCTTAAAACTTTAGACTTAGTACTCCACTCTGTGTAGATCTTTCTACTCTAATGGAGGTACATACAAATGCAAGGACGTAAACAATATTTAGAGATCAAAGATTTTCTTTCACAACCTCCACTACTCAACATTCAAAAACTTAAAACAACACATCACCACTATATCTGCTGATGTCACTAGTGGTCTTACTACCTCCTGCCATCCCAGCATTTACCTTTTTCAAAATTGCCCTCTTTCAAAATTCGTCTTGTAACTGCTTCCCCTATCCCATAAACGCCAAATTGTCCTTTCACTAATAATATGACACCCCATCCAGTAACTCCGAATTTCCACCTGTATTTGACAGTTAGCCTTGTTATCAAATTTGTCGAAAAGCTATCTCCTACACACTTTTATCAAACAATCGCTGCACCTTCTCCCATATTAATACTTCCACGCCTTTCGCTTCCTTTGATATATGTTACTTAAGTTAGTGCACCTAATTCTCTTAAAGGTTCTTGAAAAGTCGCTCACGTCTCTCCATTTTCCCGTCACACATCCTCTCAACGTTGTTGGTTGTGTTCTTTGGTGTGATCGATTTTGTAACATGTTTCTTCTCCAACTCTTTTTCCGCAATCTGTATTTTTTTCTTGTTTTCTTATGACTTCCTGTTCTGTTCATAGACTTTGTAGTTTTTCCATGGTTTGCCTTCCCATTACCTCTAAAAAGTGTGGTTTTTCTCACTAATTTTTGGTCTTTTTCCATAGATCTGCCACTTCCCTTAAGTGTATGGTCTTTCCTCTTCCTAGTATTCTTTCTTATTTTCCATATTCCTCCAAATTTTTTACCTTTCTCGCTCTTATTAACCTCCTTCCTTAGCCTCATTTTCTTAACAATTTCTACCGATTTTTCGTTGAGTTTAATAATTTTTAAATCAATAGTATTTTCCACTTCTTATGTTAATTCCCCATTTTGTGTGAATTAACTATTTTTTATCTCATCATCTTCTCTTATCCTTTCTCTAAGTAATGTTTTCAGTTCAATGTTCTCTATATCTAAAGAATATTCTTCAGCCAATTTTAAGTTTACTCTTTTGGCTCCCTTTACTTCAAGAATCTCTTCTCCTTGTAAGTCATTCTCACACACCAATTTATCACGAGAAGGAGTTACACAAGCCGAGTTTTTTCACTCTCTTCTTTCTCCTCACTATCTTCTGTGACAATAATTTTTCCATTCTTTTCCACTTCTATGTGCCCTTCACTTCCTTCAACTTTTCTTATTTTAGTTACCTCTTCCTTTTGTGAGTTTGTGTCACTCACCAATCTGTCATAGGAAACATTGACAGCAACCGAATCCTTTTCTGTCACCTCTTTCTCCTCGTTCCGAACAACATAGAAGGCCGGTAAGTAAATAAATTCGTCAACACAAGGTGTATGCCTTTTGTCATCGGTCGAGTCTTGTCTCTCACGCACTAAAGCACTTAATTCACTTCTTCTTAAGGGTCGAACTAGGTTGTTGTCCAATCCATCTTTGAAGGTCCTTCTAACAGATGCACTTATATACAATGGACATACCCTGAAGGTATGTCCTACATCATTACAATAAAAACAATTCTTAGGTTAAACACCGAACACACTATTACTTTTAATTTACTGAAACTAAGACTTAGATTTCATTATATTCCTCTCAGTTGATAAGACTTTTCTATTAGCCTCTTCATCTAGAATAACTCGTCTAGCTACAGTTAAGTTCCAATCCTTTTTATCGATTAAAGTCAATCGATCTAATGCACTTTCATATTCTTTAGGTAGGCTTCTCATTAATGTAGAAATTAATGGTCTTTTAAAGTATTTTCTAGGTCTGAATAGAAATAAGAAAGAAGCCGAGGCAGTCTACCTCTAACTTCTCTCTCGAACTCTCAAACTTGTCGCAGTCATGAGAAATTGGAGAGGGAGCTAGAGCCATGGCTACCTAGGCTATCTAGAGGTTTACGGGAAAATATATTTTAGTTAGGGGTTTAATTTACTAAATTATATTTGCCGGCCACAGGATTTGATCCTGGTACCTACCGGCCGGCAGACAGCCGGTAGACGTTAGCTTTAGCCGTTAAGTCTAGAAGTAGTGTTACGTATTATAGGGTTTGATAATTATTTAAACATTTAAACGTAGGATAGTTCATTTAACTGTAACTGTTTACGAGAAACATATATCCAGTAAATGTAAAAGTACGGATTCCAGTACAGATACGAAACCAATACCGCGCATGTATTTCTTTAGTGAAACGAATACCACGCATGTATATATTACGGCTACGATTAAATGTGAATTTAATCGGAAGGCCGGAATTAACGTCGAGATCGCGGAAGAGGATTTCGGCGGTTTGTGGTCATTGCCACATCGGATGACACGTGGTGGAGTGACATTGGATCGCGGCATCTCCGAAGATTAAGGGAGCGAATCCGGACATACCACGTTTCGACATTTAGGCCATGTTGTACAGTGTCCGTACTTAAAGTACACCGACACCTGTACTTTTGTGTACGAAACTGAAATCTGATTGGCTTCGTACATCAGTAGATAAAGTCTGTGAGAGAGATAGGACTTAGAAAAATTAGAAGATAGGACCCTCTCTCCCAGAGAGCTTCTGTACAAAAGGTCAACTTTGACCCTCTATAACTTACTGCTCGGGGGAGCAAATTCAGAGATTCTTCTTGCTATCGACTCAAGGGAGTCTTGCCTTCACAAACGTGAAGTTGGTCAAAGTTATTTTTTGCCAGGGTGGCAGTTATTTTTGCCGAAACACAAAGGGGTCAGGGTTATCCTAGAGGCTTCTTAGAAGCTGTCCACTCTAAGGACTTATGGAGGTCTCAGAGTTTCAGGTTATTGGCCCACCCTCTAGGGTACCAATCTTTAATGGAACTGGATTCATATACTGGGAAAGTATGATGATAGGAGCTCTATGCGAAAAAAGGTTTTGGGGGATAGTGAGTGGACGGTTGGGGCGTCCATCAAGTCTTGGAATTCCTCCAGGATTTGGAGGAAGCAGATTCACCAGAAAAGAGGATCCACCTTCAACGGAGGAAACAAAAGAAGGAGAGGTGGTGTACAAAGGAAAGGAGAAGGAGGCGACCACACCAATAGCAACTGATCGGCATTCATGTCACCTATTCCGAGGAACGAGGAGAATGATACTGAAACCTGGGACTTCAAAAATATGGCGGCAAAGCACTTCATCCTACGCCATCTCACTCAAGGACTTGCATGTCCTCATTTGCAGGTAGAAACGACATCTGATCTTTGGATGGCTCTCATAGAGATGTACCGAAGTGGTACGATTCAGCAACAACATTTGGCTGATCAGAAAGTTAACGAGTATATATACAAAGGGGGGAAGATGTTGGATTTTTGCAATGAGCTTGCTACACTCTTCATGGAGCTAGAGAGTGCGGGAAAAGATTTTAGTGAAAAAGAAAAGGTTAACTGTTTACTGATGAAGTTACCCGATGAGTTCGAGAACATAGTCAACCGTGTGCAGGACTTGCCAGACTCAAGGTGGATATGGAACTCAGTGGTAGGGATGATTCTCGTTCGGGAGAATAAGATTGAGGTCCGAAGAGGAGGAAAGAGTGGCCAAGCCTTGGCAACTGCGACCGATTGGAGGAACAAGGATTCCCGGAAATCGGTCGGAAACTATGGGGGGAGGGAGCAGAAAAATCAGACCGACGAGTTCGGACCAAGGGCTCCCAAAGGTTTATGTCATTTTTGTAAGAAACCGGGGCACTATATGGCAGAGTGCACTAAGCTAACCGAGCTTCGGTTAAAGGAGGGGCAGACCGGTGGTACCCCGAGAGGAAAGAAAAAGGCCCTTGTGACACAGGTACATGAGGCGGAATCCGAGGACGAGGACGATGAGCTCCTTTTAGATGAGGAGTTGGAGGCGAAAAACAAGGTCGAAATACCACGAAGGCAAAAATGTGCTTACGGTGGATTGAAATGTGAAGCAGGCTGGATTGTAGATTTAGGTGCCTCCATGCACATGTGTAAAGATAGGCACCTGTTCACTAAGATAAGAAATATTCCCACCGTAGAGATAGAGTACGGGGATGGGAGGATAGTCACCACTACTCTTGTAGGATCGGTAGATTTAAAGTGTTAGTAGAAGGAAAGACATCCATAGTAACATTCTCCGATGTATTGTTTATTCCAGAGCTGAACAAAAACCTCATCTCTACATACATATTAGATGATAAGGGTTTTTTTACTAACACTAGGGAAGGAGTCTTTACTGCTAGTTTTGAGGAGGATGTCTATTTCATTGCTGAGAAAGGTAGCCATGGGATGTTAGGCTGGTTTTAAGTAATGAAAAGAAGAAACTTTATTATGTTGGTGTTCATGATATTATGATGTGGCATAAGAGGCTTGGGCATGTGAATCCAGACAAGTTAAGAGAGATGAAAAAGATGGGAGTGGTGGAAGGGATTCAGTTCAGTGAGAATGATAATATAAGTGATTGTAGTGGATGTGCTCAAGGTAAAACACACAAATTACCCTTTCCTAAAACAGCCGCCTATAAGGGAGAAAAAATTCTAAATCTAGTACACACAGATATTTGGGGACTGACTAAAGTGCCCTCACCGGAGGGGAAGAGATTTATGATGACTATCACTGATGATTGGTCTCGGTATTCCTGAGTGTATTTTTTGAAAAACAAGTCCGAAGCTCAAGATTGTTTTAGACAATATAAAGCATGGAGCGAAAAACTCCATGAAACTCCAATCAAGAGAATAAGGAGTGACAATGGTGGAGAGTAAACTTCTAACCAGTTTGAGGATTTTCTGAGGGAAGATGGGGTCCAACACCAAAAGATAGTTCCAGAAAACCCGGAACAGAATGGGGTAGCTGAAAGGTTAAATAGAACACTAAGTGATAGTGCTAGAAGTATGTTGTCAGATAAGAAGATAGGAAAAAGGTTTTGGGCAGAAGCAATAAACTGTGCTAATTACCTCAAAAATAGAGTTCTTACTTTAGCTATAAAAGATCAAACACCTTATGAGAGATGGACAGGCCGGAAACCAAACTTATCTCATTTAAAGGTTATCGGCAGTCAAGTATTCAGTCTAGATACAGATCGGTCTAATTGGAAGCTAGATCCTAAAGGAAAACCGGGATACTTATAAAGATATGATGAGGATGTTAAAGGATATAGATTTTATGATCTAAAAAGAGAAGATATAATCTTAGTAAAGCATCTAGTAGTTATGGATGAAGGAAAGTCTGTGGATCCCTTCAAATATACAAAGTCAGAAAAAAATCAGATTTGAGGCAGAAAATTCCGATGACTTTGAGCTCCCTAACTATCCGGGTTTTAGAGAAGATGACATTCTTGCATATACAAATCAGACCGAAAAGGACTCGGCTGTGGAAACTCCAGTGACAACTCTACCCGAAGCGGAAGACGTGGTGGAAATTGATTTGGAATCAAGGGATAGGGGAGAAGCCGAGTTTGTTCGAAAGAATCCACGAGAACCATCTATTCCGGCCTCAGATTTTGAGGGGGGAAGGAGAAGTAGCAAAAGAATACAAGAAAAACAGGTTAATAACAAGGTAACTAAACTATCTCATCAAGATGAACCTCAAACTTATGGAGAGGCGATGACTTGTCCAGAAAGAAACCGGTGGAAGACAGCCATCAATGAGGAGATGGCCTCAATTATGGCAGCCGATACTTGGGAGCTGGTGGATTGTCCACCTAAACGAAAACCAATCGGTTGTAAGTAGGTTTTCAAATTAAAACTGAACCCATATAACACAATCGAGAGCTACAAGGCCCGATTAGTGGCAAAGGGATTTACACAAAAAGAGGGAATTGACTACGAGGAAACCTTTGCCCCGGTGGTCAGATTTCCCTCTGTCCGCATACTTCTCAGCTTGGCAGCAGCGGAAGACATAGAAGTGCACCAGATGGACATCAAGACAACCTTTTTGCATGGAGAATTGGAAGAGGAGATCTTCATGCGACAACCCGAAGGGTTTGGGTAGGAAGGAGAGGAGAGTAAGGTATGCCAGCTTATTAAATCTCTTTATGGTTTGAAACAGGCGCCTCAACAGTGGAATAAGAAAATTGATGAGTTTCTTACCGGTCTGGGATAAATCCGGATCAGCTCAGATCACTCAATCTATGTTTTCGAAGATGAGGAAGGTTTTATATTTATTGCAATTTATGTTGATGATTTGCTTGTCTTAAGTAAATCAATGGAAAAAATTAATAAACTGAAAACCGATCTTAAGGGGAGATTTGAAATGAAGGATATGGGGGAAGCAAAATATATTTTGGGAATTCAAGTAGAGAGAGACCGAAAAAGAAAAATTATAAGATTGACTCAAAATGAAGCAATAGGAAACATGCTTGAAAAATTTCAAATGGATAAAGCCAATAGATGTACAAATCCAATGGAGTTGAAGAAGGGAAGTGAGGGGAGTGAGCGAAAAGGAGTCATAGTCTTAGACAAGGAATTATCTCTTGAAGAACAGAAGTTCATGCAGACTTTTCCTTACAGGCAAGTAGTGAGAAGTCTAATCTATTTTATGAATTGTACCCGGCCGGATTTAGCTGCAGCTGTAGGAGTGCTGAGTAGAAGTCTGAATGCTCCCACTAAGAGGGATTGGGAGGCAGCTAAGAGAGTCCTTAGATATTTGATAGGAACTTGGGATGTATGGTTGCATTTGGGTGGGGAGAATACTGACATCACTACTTGGAGTGATGCCAGTTATGGTGATGCTCCGATGAGGAGATGCACTTCTGGATATGTATTATATGTGGGTGATGGGGCTTGCTGTTGGAGTAGCAAACAGCAAAAGGTTATTGCTCAGTCCACCATGGAGGCTGAGTATATGGCCTCTTGCTCTGCTGTAAAAGAATTGATGTGGGTCAAGTCTTTGCTTAGTGAGCTTCGTCACCTTAAGAGTGGTGTGTAGGGAAGTTTTTGTGATAATCAGGTAGCAATCGCTATTTCTGCCAATCCTAAACATTATTTTAAAGCTAAACACATGGACATTAGACTCAGCTTTGTTAGAGAGAAAGTAGAAAACAAAATAATCAGTTTAGAGTACCGACCAGATAGTGAGATGGTAGCAGATATGATGACCAAACCTGTGCCTTCCCCTAAGCTAATTTTCTGCAGGGAAAAGTGTGGTCTGAAATTAAAGATTGACTAGAAAATAAGGGGAGTGTAGAAATTAATGGTCTTTTAAAGTATTTTCTAGGTCAGAATAGAAATAAGAAAGAAGGCGAGGCAGTCTACCTCTAACTTCTCTCTCCAACTCTCAAACTTGTCGCAGTCATTGAGAAATTGGAGAGGGAGCTATAGCCATGGCTACCTAGGCTATCTAGAGGTTTACGGGAAAATATATTTTAGTTAGGGGTTTAATTTACTAAAAGATATTTGCCGGCCACAGGATTTAATCCTGGTACCTATCTGCCGGTAGACGTTAGCCTTAGCCGTTAAGTCTAGAAGTAGTGTTACGTATTTTACAGTTTGATAATTATTTAAACATTTAAACGTAGGATAGTTCATTTAACTGTAACTGTTTACGGGATACATATATCCAGTAAATGTAAAAGTACAGATTCCAATACGGATACGAAACCAATACCGCGCATTTAATTCTTTAGTGAAACGAATACCCCGCATGTATTTATTACGGCTACGATTAAATGTGAATTTAATCGGACGGCCGGAATTAACGCCGAGATTGTAGAAGAGGATTTCGCCAGTTTGTGGTCATCGCCACATCGGATGACACGTGGCGGAATGACATTGGATCGCGGCATCTCTGAAGATTAAGGGAGCGAATCCGGACATACCACGTGTCGACATTTAGGCCATGTTGTACAGTGTCCATACAGAAAGTACACCGGCAGCTGTACTTTTGTGTACGAAACTGAAATCTGATTGGCTCCGTACATCAGTAGATAGAGTCTGTGAGAGAGATAGGACTTAGAAAAATTAGAAGATAGGACCCTCTCTCCCAGAGAGCTTCTGTACAAAAGGTCAACTTTGACCCTCCATAACTTACTGCTCAAGGGAGCAAATTCAGAGATTCTTTTTGCTATCGACTCCGGGGATTCTTGCCTTCACAAGGGTGAAGTTGGTCAAAGTTATTTTTTGCCAGGGTGGCAGTTATTTTTGCTAAAACACAAATGGATCAGGGTTATCCTAGAGGCTTCTTGGAAGCTGTCCACTCTGAGGACTTATGGAGGTCTCAGAGTTTCAATTAACAAGAGAGCTTGTTGAGCATCTGTAAATTTTCCTCTTGCCAAGTCATTTTATGCAAATAATACTTGTAAGTCAATACAATGTTTCTCCATACTGCCTTGTACATACTTGTATTCTACTATTTTGGTACCACTACTAAGCCAATGATATAAAGACGTCTTTGCATACGTACTTTCTAAGCACTTCCATAATTCAACTGCCTTTTTAAAACTTATGTTTGTCATTACCAAATTCTCAGTCAAGGAGTTCTTGATAACCCTTAGACACTCATGATTTTTTTTCCATCCATTTGAAGTTTCAGGCAAAGTACCGTCCACCGCATCCATTAGCTGTATCATCTCGAAGTAGCTCTCGAGCACACTCTTCCAGTAGTGATATTTAGATCCATCAAATATAGGTAGCCATGGGTGTGGGCCCATAACCTGTTGTCCATAACCTATTTCATCCATTGGTTACTCTTAGAAGCAACACATACTACCCCCAAAACAGTTGTGTTTCAGAAAATCCATATTACTCCACAATAAACATAACCACCTCAAAATGCATTAATATTTAGTATAACCTATACACTATAACCTCCCAAAGTTACAGCAAAATCCACAAAGGTATCCAAAAGATATGAGCTACAGAGTGTCCCAAAAACATCTGACAACTTACCAAACTAACCAGGTAGACTCCTCAAAGAATTCTACAAAAACAGCAGATCAGACTGAAACTACACATACATACATTTTCTATATCATAGAATATACTGAAATTCTATAGACTCCATTGCCCACCGAATCGCAGATCCAAAAGAAGCTAATCTAGATAGTGCCGACCCCAAATTGATATAAACCCAAATGAATGATCCCTTAACAATTAGAACCCAAATACACCTTCACCCTTGTGAAGAAAAGACCTTCTGTGTGCTCAGTTCCACCACAAAATGCGAAGCTTCAATATGTGTTTTGGACAATATTCCCCACTTTGACTTTCCCACTGAATAAGTGCCACCCTGGCACGCAAAGACTCTGACCGACTTCACCCTTGTGTAGCTTGGACTCCCTTGAGTCCGCAGCAAAAAAAATCACTGAATTTGCTCACCCGAGCATTAAGTTATGGCTGGTCAAAGATGACCTTTATAGTTACAAGCTCTCTTAGAGAGAGATACCTAAATATCACTAAGTCTTGGTCTGCCTACTCACGACTACCTACTACTAAACCCTAGTCCAATAAGAACACTATTTAGTAGAAGAAGGTACAATGGGAGATGTACTTATTGTACGGCCATTGTACGACATGGTCTACAACGTGACACTTGTCAAATCGGGAGCCATGGTTCCTCCTCTCATCTTCTCCGGTATCAAATAATCTGACGCCACGTGGCACCGCGTGATACTATCTCCGAATGCCGCCAAAATCTCACTTCGCGTGGCGGCTAAAATGCCGGCCGTTCGATCAAAACATGTTTTACAAGGTGTCGTGCATGAGAGACAAACAAGTGAATATGCATCAAAACCAACAAAGTCATGCTCACAAACATATATAACAACGAAAATAAATATGAAAAGACAAAAATTATAAACACCAGAAGAAGGAATAAAGGTGAAAATGACCGAAAGAGAGAAGGGGAAAAATACTCCCCTAGAGTGAAGTGGAAGGAGAGAAGGGGAAGAATACTCCCCTATAGAGAGTGGACCAAATAATTATACTCAACCACGAGGTAGCCACTAGGCTCTCGGGTCTTCCACGTATTCTCTACAAGAGTTAACTCAAAGGAAAACAACGAAGCAAAATAATCACTTCCAACCAAAACCAAGAAAATCGGAATTAACCAAAAATGACACTTTCCCACGAAAACCGAAATGCCACACACATAAATACACTCAAACAAACCGTCTAGCTATCCCGAGAACGGCGCAGCTTGACAGAAGATGCCACACCTCAAGCCTCCACTCCACCTATCGCCAAAAAGACAAATTTGGAGGGAAACCTTCTGGACTTGGCCGAAGCCGTGTGGATTAAAAGCGAGGCAGAAACAAAGGCAAATATTCTTAACCTATCTAGCCACTATAGCTAGCTAGCAATAAGAAAGAGAAAGCATGAGCAATCAGTGAGAGAGAGAGCAAGAGAAAAGCTCCGCTGCCAAGAGAAAATTCTTGTCCAAAAGCTAAATTCTCTAAGTTTGAGAATTAGGCTAAGTAAGAGATACGCTAGGCCTAAGCAAAATTAGCCTACATCTAGTCTTCTCTACATGCATGAATCTACTTAAGATGTTGGCCAATAGGCGGCCAACATCGTCTGCCGTACGCATGACAAAATCCACTGTCCGAGGGTAAAAACCCTCCCTAACTACATGTATGCGCGAACCTACATGGGTTCGTGACTTAAATAAATAAATGTATCGAAGTGTCGCTCGGAAATCGCGATACGCCTCCAAACAATAGTTTGCGTCGATACTCCCGAAATCTTGTGCATACGCACAAAACGATAAATATCGCACGAAACGAAACATATCACACGAAATATCCCTGGAAATCGCGATGCGTCGCCCGAACGATAAATCGCATCCATACTACAAAAATCGTGCGTGCATGCATAAAATCGCGCGTGCATGCATTAAATAGTGCTCGCGTGCCTAAAACCGTGCGTGCATGCGAAATACCGCGGGTGCATCCAAAATATCGCGCGTGCGTGTGAAATAATGCGCGTGCGTGTACAATACCGCGCGTGTGTGTGAGAAATACTACGCGTGCGTGAGAAATATTGCGCGTGCATGATAAATACTGCATGTGGATTCATAATGTCGCGCGTGCGTGCATGCGCGCCGAATATCGCGCGTGCGGGCATGAAATCGTACACACGAGCAACCGACACAATGCGGCTTGACATTTGTCGTGCATCAGGGGCAAGCAAGCGAACATGCATCACAACGAGCAAAGTCATGCTCACAAACATATAAACTCACGAGAATAAATATGAAAAGACAAAAAATATATACACCGTGAGAAGGAATAAATGTGAAAATGACACAAATAGAGAACAGGAAAAATACTCCCCTAGAGTGAAGTGGACCCAATAATCCCCCCCCCAGCTCCTTAGCCTATAGAGGAGCTGGTCAACACAGCTGAGGGCCTGGAGCAAATATGGAGGTTGCAATGGTCAGCCGGGTTGAAAGATAATGGAGGATAGAGGCACTCCATGTGGAACCCTTGATCACCACCTATACATGTATAAATCCTCTGGAAACTCAACATCCCGTTAGTATCATTGTCCACCTCATAGAGAATGTGTGGAGAGACCTTGTACTCGACGGTATCCAAAAGATGACGCGAGTCGATGAGAAAACTGGGCTCCCTAAAACTATCTCGCAATGGTATGGAGCTTGGAAAGATACTTTCTAGGAAAAGAGAGTCGCAATTTTCTTCCCTAAAGTCGATACTAGAAAATGCAGGGAAAGCGAAAGCTAAATGTGCCATAGTGTGCAACAATTTGCGAGCAGAGACAAGAGGGAGGCAAATTTTGATTCCCGAAAAATTAGAGGGACGGTAAGAGAAGGTATGTTCATGCATATTGACTCCCCCACTGATTTGGAAGATAGCATCATGTCCCACTAATCATTAATAGTCGTTCCATTTGGTGATCAATGCTCGGACAAAACCTTCTACAGACTCACCGTCGGTTCCATTTTGGAATCGAAAGGTGAGCGCGTCCTTAGTGATTCCAAGCACCGGCTCTGTGGTAACGGCTGAAGTAAGAAGCCGAGTAGCCGTAGCTTGAAGCTTGTCTGCGGTCAAACCAAGCTTGAGTGCAAATCCGGATCCAAGGATCACGGGCTTGGCTCCGGTGTCCATGAGAGGGAGAGAAAGAGACACACTATTAACAGAGAAGGACTTTTGAGAGTTGTCCAAGAAACTGATATGAGGGTCAAGGTCACGGCGCTCATCCGCTGTAACCGGCTGAATAACTGAAAGACTACGATTCAGCTGCAACGCCCTCAAAGCGACGGCTACAGCGACTTCGTTAACTAGAGGAGAGGCTTTGGGAACCTGATTCACAAGATGAGAGGCTTTAACGTCGTCTTTTATGGTTGAAAGAATGCTTAGCCTTTCTTTGACTCGAAGCGCATCATGTATGGTGCTATCTAGAATAGTGAGAGCTTTAGCCACAATGGAGGAATTCGTGTTAGGGAGAGGGGAGAGATTCTCTATCTCGAAAGAAAGTGGAACTCAGAACTCTGAAATTTACCGTCCTTATTGTGGTTAGGCGAGCTTTTATCAAAAGTAGCTGCTCGTTGTTGGACGGTGGAATCCCGAAGGATTCAGCTAGCCAACCATGGCATGTGGACGTCTCTCCTTGCCATCCCCGTGAACTGGGGGTTTTATTTTGGCCATGAAGGCAGCAAATTGCTCTATCATCATGGAGGCCATCATGACTTGCAACTCGGCGTTTTCTATCTCTCGTCACGAGATCCTAAGCGGAGTTGCCTCTTTCTCGGTGTCCGTAAGAGGCGTGACCAGCTTTGCAAAACGGGCAAGAATTCCACCGTTTGGAATCTGATTCTGATAAAAGAAATTAGGGTTCTTAACATGGCAGCGGTGGACGTAATGTCATTTTTGGTTGCAATGGGTGCATGTGGCTAACTTATCTAGGCACATGCAAGCATTATGCCCTGTGTTTCCACATCGGAAACATAATCAGTCCCCGGTATTAATAGGCGGGTTTCTCATGGCTAACATCTTTGGAGGCTTACTGTTGGGCCATGGGCTGCTTGGAGGAGAAAGTGGGGAATCGACTTCCGAGTGGTCATGAGCTTCCCACCAACATATTTGTATCTCATATTCCACGGCATATTGAGCGGCTTGATCAAATGTAAATTTCAAACGAAAAATCTGAGTGAGATGACTTTGTATAAAACATTTCGATTGATTTGGAAACTGTCCAACAAACTTTTGAACAGCTTCTGCATCGGACATTAGGTCCGGTAAAGCTTCTCGCAAAGTCTCCATGCGAGCACGTAAAGTAGAGGCAGATTCTCATGGTTTACGCGAGAAATTCATCAATTCTTTAACCTGATCGGGTTTTGCATCCGATAGTGGATCCCGCAACAGAATTATCATCCCTGGTCATGGTGGGACAGCAGCACGAGCGGCCAGAGCGTATTGGCGAGGAATTTCTAGGACTGCGGGAATAAAGAAAACACCTTGGGCATCTAAAACCTCGGGAAAAGCGGCCTGGTATGGAATATCCTCTTGACCTATGACCTTGAGTGTACCAGCAAAAGGAGGGGAAAATTCTGTCATCGCGAGTATAACATCATACTTGCGAGAACATAATGTAAGGGCCGAACCTTTGAGGTACCGACCAAGAAGAGAAAATGTCACACGAAGATCAAATCGATCTTGATTGTGAACTTCCAAATCACGCATTTCGGTATCATGGAGCATATGGAAATGGGATAAAGACATGGTATCTTTCATCCCTGAAAAGCAAAATTGCATTTTCTCCATGCCCCCCTCTGAAGAGGAAGCCATGTCGTCAAAGAAAGAATGCACTAGTGGTTCCAAATTTGGACCGACCGAAAACGGAAATGTGAGAGGATGGGAAAAGATTTCCTCTGAAAAGTCTCCTTCGGTTCTATCTAGGTATGACCTAGAGGAAACTGAGGATAATGATGAGACTGTGGTCAATAATGACCGAACTGACGGAGATCTAGGGGCCGCAACCGAAACTGGTGCGTCCGTAGACTCGGAGAAACTAGAAAGATCTAACTGCGGTGGACGGAAAACTGTCCCGCCGCGGGTAGATCCAGATTGATAACGTAAGTTATCCCAATCCGTGGGCATAAACGAAGAGAAACCCTCGATTACAACTATGAAAGAACGCAACGGCCTAATCGAAGTACGTCAAATGGAAGGCCAAACCACACAAAAAAAGTGAACACATGAAGTCTCTAGCAAGACTCAGTGGCCAGATCTAGCAAAAAGTCGGAATACCAAAACCTCTACCCTGCAAACAATGGGGCAAGGCCAAAGGGCTAGATCTATAAAAACAAACAGAGCACTATCCAAGCACCTTCCGGTGTAGATCTTTAGCAGCACAGACGGAAAAGCGTCTAAACAGTGCCACCCACGGTAAGATCTATGAAAGGAAATCCAATCCAGATAGTCACACGAAACCTCAAGGCCACTCACGGCCAGATAGCATGCAAGGAAAACAAGGAGAATGCAAATGCTCAAAAAGAAAGGTTCGTAATAGAACCAATCCACACCGATCCCTCTACACGAGTGTCCACACTATATCGTGACGCTCTTGTACCCGGAAGGCATCGAGATACTTACAAACACCATTAATACTTTGGTCAGTACTAAAAGTGAACCGGACTTGGTTGAAGCAACTCGGATTTTGCAGAGTCCTCATGAACGTGATCCGCCTCGGTTCCGAATAATCGTACCCGAGACCACCACTAAACACCCAGGCAATTAGTATCCTGCTAGGGTATGCGTATCTTTGCTATGCCACACTATACCCAACTATAAAGCAATGATAATTATATGTTATAATTCGTGCAAATCTAATATATATGAATATATATTTTTCCTTTGCTAGGTTTTATGAATGATTAAATTTGGCAAAGGATAAAGAAAGAGAATATCAAATCCACCACAAACCAAACATCAACTACACCGCCAATCGCTATTAGCGTTGTGTACGCTAATCCCGTCCCGCTTTTTTTTTTTTAATTCTCAAATAGAATTATCCACTAAATAAAACACAAAGTACGGTAAAATTGGGCAAAAAGGTTTCCCAAACCCTAATACCACGCTGCAATAATCAAAAATCTGCGACCAAGGGATGGTAATATGCTGACCTAGGGTTAAGAATTCCAAAAAATAAACCCTAAATCCGCCCAAACCCTAAATCTGCGGCCCAAACCCTAAATCTGCGGCTAAACCCTAATTCCGCAGATTAACCCTAAAAATCTGACACAAAATCAGACCTAAATCTACAGACTAGAAATAGAGTGGCAACAAGATATAAGGACAAGGATTGTAAGCAAGAAATAATAAAACAAAAAACAAAAACAAACTGTGTTTTTTTTTTTTATAAAATAAAATTTATAAATTAAATTATTTTTATAATATATTTTCCCAAGGCAAAACTGAAAGCGAAAGCAAAAATAGAGAGAAAGTATAATAAAACTTGTAGAAAGAAACAACAAGGGGAAAAACTCAAATCAAAAATAGGTGGAAGAAAATATAGAAATGAAAAGATTGATTTTATATTGAAAATAATGTATTTTTATATTTTTTTTTCTTTTAGATTTTTGTTCTCACACCAAACTGAGAAGCAAAACTGAAAACGAAAGATAAAGTGGAAGGAAAATGGAAAGACAAAAAACAAGAATAAAAACTGAATATGAAAGGTAATATTTTTTTTTATATTTTTAATTTATTTTAAAGAAATAAACTTTTTAAAAAATGTGCTTTTGAAAAGTTAGACCTTTTGGACAAGAATACTCAGCCACGAGGTAGCCACTAGCCTCTCGGGACTTCCACGTATTCTCTACAAGAGTTATCTCAAAGGAAAACAACGAAGCAAAATAATCACTTCCAACCAAAACCAAGAAAATCGGAATTAACCAAAAATGACACTTTCCCACGAAAACCGAAATGCCACACACATAAATACACTCAAACAAACCGTCCAGCTGTCCCGAGAACGGCGCAGCTTGACAGAAGATGCCACACTTCAAGCCTCTACTCCACCAATCGCAAAAAAGACAAATTTGGAGGGAAACCTTCCAGACTTGGCCGAAGCCGTGTGGATTAAAAGCGAGGCAGAAACAAAGGCAAATATTCTTAACCTATCTAGCCACTATAACTAGCTAGCAATAAGAAAGAGAAAGCATGAGCAATCAGAGAGAGAGAGCAAGAGAAAAGCTCCGCTGCCAAGAGAAAATTCTTGTCCAAAAGCTAAATTCTCTAAGTTTGAGAATTAGGCTAAGTAAGAGATACGCTAGGCCTAAGCAAAATTAGCCTACATCTAGTCTACTCTACATGCATGAAACTACTTAAGATGTTGGCCAATAGGCGGCCAACATCGTCTGTCGTACGCCTGACAAAATCCACCGTCCGAGGGTAAAAACCCTCCCTAACTACATGTATGCGCGAACCTACATGGGTTCGCGACTTAAATAAATAGATGTATCGAAACGTCGCTCGAAAATCGCAATACGCCTCCAAACGATACTTCACATCGATACTCCCGAAATCTTGTGTATACGCACGAAACGATAAATATCGCACGAAACGAAACATATCGCACGAAATATTCCCAGAAATCGCGATGCGTCGCCCGAACGATAAATCGCGTCCATACTACAAAAATCGTGTACCTACGCACGAAATGAAAGGTATCGCACGAAATTAGTACTATACAACCAAACGTGAAAATAAATGAATCGACGTGAAATCGCACGTACGACGAAACAACATGAAAACGTGCGTGCATGCATAAAATCGTGGGTGCATGCATAAAATCGTGCGTGCATTATATCGTGCGCGCGAGCAGCCGACACGATGCGGCATGACAACGGTTTAGATTCGCGTAGATGCATGATTTGTTCCTCTTCATTAGTCTGGTGTTAATTAGCTGTCACGTTAATGTTTATTAATTTTTGAAACTCGTCACGTGTATTGTTTCGTTAATGCCTTATTGGATAAGGCAACTACTACAAATATTTCCATAGAATCTAGTTCAAATCTGGTCTAGTTCACCTTTTTGTTATTTGTTAGTTGTTTAGAATCCTCTACTTGTACATTTATAAATACCTATTGTACCCTACACATTTCATCGTTGACTCAAAGCTATGGGCTAAACTTAACGGCTATTAAGGGGGGTGGTAGGTTCCAGGATCAAATAGTGATTCTGACAGCTCTGTTTTTGTACAAACTACGAATTAGCCTATCCTCTTTAGATAGCTATGGCTCTAGCTCTCTCTCTGGTCTTCAGTGAATGCAACAAGTATGGGGACCGGAGAGAGTTGAGCGAGAAGCAGGTTGCCTTTGCTCACTTACTCTATTAATTTTTCCAATACAGACCTAGAAAATATATAAATTTCAACATATACCCACAAAGTTTCGCACCAAAATAACAACCAGAGTGATCACACTAACAAGTCAAAGTTGCAACAAAACAGTCTGCCATGTCTTTGATCAACTTAGCTGTGATACTCAAAATAATCTAAGTCTTACAAGTTATACTCAAAGAGTTCACTACTGATTGTACAGAGGCATACTAGCTGTACGGTATCCACCATCTACCTAAACTATTGTGAGTATACCCGAATAATACAAGGTATGTCAAAATGAACAAATCTACACTAATAAACTATTTAGCAAAAAGACAACCTCTGTTGTACAGAATATTTACACCGACACCTCTGCAACATCCACATACTAGGCGTCAACTTGCTTAGTTACTTTAGATCATCTTATGAATCTTCGTCCGCCGACTTGATTCATACCAATCGCAGTTGCGTTGTCCCGTTACAGATCATATTCATATTATCCGCAGTTGCGTCAGCTGCGTTGTCCGTACGGATCATATCCAAAATAATCGAGCTGCATTTTCTTGTCTGCGTCGCTGCTGCGCCGTACCGACGGCGTATATTTCAACATTTCGTTCTTTTCACATCGGATCGCTTCGGGATCCGCCGTCCATTTCTCAATGTTTATTCACGCCACTCACTGAGTCCCTTACGTCACTTTAGTTTTATCCGTACGTTCGCTCCCTTCAATCCGTGAATCCATTCAAACCTCCACATTAAATTCCATTACGCACGAATTATCGCAAGCGCACAAAATTTCGCGTACGCACAAAGGGAAGGAGGGGGAGAGATGGAGAGAGGAGCGGGTAGGGGAGGGAAAGGAGGGGTGAGTTTCGTGAGATACAAAAGATGCCAATGGAACTTTTGACTTTTTTGTTTTTTTTAGTAGAGGGTGTTAAGATTCCTAGACTCGGGGGATAGAATGAAAGATCGCGATAAAAGGAATGATGAGCCGGCTAGGATTTGAACATGGACCTTTCTGTTGAGATTCAAAAAAAGTGGCCAAAGGATCGATCAATTACAAGACAGGAAGCTAAGGAAAAATCTATCTATATGAGAAGACAAGCTTGATTACTGAACAAAAAGTGGATGGATTAATTACATGACAGAATAAACACTCAGTGCAAAACTAGCGGCAGGGAAAAATTGGAGAGAATAATTTAGTTGATAGATGATTAATTTTTAATGTCAAGCATGAGCACATTTTATATGTGTGAATGACGTAAGTACTATGCTACTTGTGTTTCACGTAAAGGAATAAAATCCTAACGTGTGAATTACGTAATCAAATCAACGGTCACAATTTACCTCGTGAAACATACTAAAAATCTGCGATGACTTGACTTGTCGTACAGTACAATTAACCGACTACGTTACATCAAATCTTAACGTCTACACAAAGCTAACTTGACGTCTACTCAACCGTACATGTACCTAACAAGACTTCGGTTGATTCTTCTTCACGCAACGTTGACTAAGTTTGACTTGTAGTCCTCAGCAAGAAATGGACACAGAATTCTAACATCCCCTCTCTGGGTCATTTTGTGCACACTATTAACTTGTCCACACTAAATAAGACCAAATCCTATGAGCTGATTACAAACAAAAAATTTATCTCGAGGAATTGCCTTAGTCAAGTGATTTGATGCTTGTTGAGCTGTACTAACAAACTCAAACTTAAAACTTTTTTTTCAACTTGTTCTCTCACAAAATGTGTCTGAATGTCTATATGTTTTGTCCTTGCATGGTAAACTGGATTTTTCATCAAAGCAATGCTACTCTGATTATCTGTGAGAATTAAAGTCTCATGTATAGGTTCAAACTCTATCTCAACGTAAAAGTTGCGAAGCCAAATGGCTTCTTTTGTTGCTTGAGTAGCCGCAACGTATTCCGCCTCCGTGCTAGATAATGCCACTGTGATTGGCGTTTTGAACTCCAACTGATAGGTCCCCTTGAACACGTGAAAATCCATCCGGTAGTGCTCCTCCTTGTGTCGAGGTCGCCTCACCAATACGTATCAACATAGTCGAAAAAATCAATGTCACCATTGTTCTTCACGAATTTTAGGCCGTAATTTATATTCCCTTTCACATAACGTAAAATAAGTATAACATGTTGAAATTGAAAGCTTTAGTTCTCAGTAGATGAGGCTATGAGGAGGAAGTTAAGGGTGAAAGGAGCAGCTGCCAGAGCTGCGATGGTGAACTAGCGCAGCGTAGCAGCATAGCAGTACACGCTGCCCGCTACCTCTTTGTAAAGGACTTGCCTCATCTGTTTCTTTTCAAACTCTGACTTAAGACCCATTATTTTCGTAAGATTTTGACTCGGGTCTAAAGGTGTTGATACGGGAACACAGTCTTTCATACCAAAGCGTTTTTATACTTCTCTTGCATATTTTTGTTGATTTATGGAGACTAAATAAACATCGTTTTTGGTTTCTATACCAAGAAGGTAACTTAACTCTCCAACATCAATCATCTCAAATTTGTTGTTCAAGAACCGTTTGACCTTTTCAATCTCGACTGACAGATAACCAAACACACTCATGTCGTTGACATAAACTAAGACAATCACTAAGTTTTTGTCTTCACAAATAGTCTAAACTTCTTTGTCTGTGTGACATCTCTTAAAGCCCTCTTTTCTCATTGAGGTGTCAAGTTTGATGTTTCAACACCTAGGACTTTGTTTTAGACCGTATATAGATTTGTGTAGTTTACACACCATGTGTTCTTTTCCTGGTTCTATCATACCCTATGGTTGTTCCATGTAGACTTATGGTAGTAAGTCGCGGTTAACTTTTCATTTTCATTTAGGGTATTTGTCTGAACATTTTTTAATTATGGCGCAAAATTGAACATTTTTTAATTATGGCGCCAATATGAAAACATTGGTTTTGAAAAACAATTTTTTTCTTGAAACATCATCGATCATCGAAACAAATGTCATCCAATATTCAATTATAAAAGATAAATTAATATTAATAATAAATTCTTATTCAATTATAAATTCTTGTTTTATTATAAATTCTTATTTAATGATAATTTCTTGTTTAATGACAAATTATGATGGTTTCAGATAATTGAAACTGCAAGCCAAAACGAAATTGAAAAAACCCACATTTAATAAAAAAATCCAGAAATAAAATAACCATATATTTTTACATTTTTTTGTACCCTGTCCTTATCTCAATATCATTTTTTATAATGGGGTTTCAAAAGTCTAATGCTAATTTAATTTAAAAAGCAATGCTAATTTAATGTAAATAAACGTGTTTAGACAAAGTTGTAAGAGATATAGCATACATATATATAACAAAATTAATTGTTGTAGAATAAATAATATTATAAACAGTATTTTTATAATTATATTCAAAAGTTTGACGTTTTTTTTCTTATGTAAATAGTTATATAAGAATATAATTTTAAATGTATTACCCATTAAAACTTTTGTATATCATAAACAATGTACCACTAATGATTGTTAAATAGACATCTATAAATTAGGCATATATTGCAATTCTCTGTCCTCCATTGGAGTACAAAATTTAGAAAGCCTCTCGATATTTGTTAACTAACCCAATTTCAATGGCAACCACTGTTGCCCAAGCAAACAAGCTGACAATCTGACTACACCCTTGTGCAGCTTGGACTCCCTTGAGTCCGTAGAAAAAAAAATCTCTGAAAACGCCGAACCAGACGATAAGTTATAGGGTGGCAATGATGCCGATTTATACAAACTCTCAAAAAGAGAGAGGACCATCTACCTGATTTTTCCTGAGTCCTAGTTCCCTCTCACAAACCCTATCTACTGACTGTACGAACCAATCAGAAAACCTTACAGTACCAGAAAGTACTACTGCCGATGTACTTTCTGTACAGCCTCTGTACGACAAGGCCATTAAGTAGACGCGTGTCTACTTTTCAGTCGTCCGTATGCTCCTCGGAATTCTCGCGACCTACTATTATCTCTCCACGTGGCGCCACGTCATGCTACGTCACAAAATGCCAAAGTGACCATTCCAAGATATCGGCGATGGTGTGCGCTGTCAGATAAAATTTAGTATCTCATCTCAAACGTTAAAATAAACGTCTTACTAATTTGTTTCATGCGGAATCCTATTCGCATTGTATTTAACTTGTTCCATGTATATATGTTTACATTTCCGTTAGTCGGAATTACTACAGTAACATTGTTTAAATATATGTCAAACCCTATATACTTTAGCGATCAGATTTTAATTCATTCTGGCATCAGCGGAAGACATGGAAATACACCAGATGGATATTAAGACTGCATTTCTTAATGTTGAGTTAGGGGAAGAAATTTTCATGAGGCAACCAGCGAGATTTGTGGAGGAAGGAGAAGAGAGCAAATTTGTGGAGGAAGGAGAAGAGAGCAAAGTCTGCAGGCTCAACAAGTCCTTATATGGACTGAAGCAGGCTCCCCGATAGTGTAATAAGAAACTAGATGAGTTTCTCACCGGTCTGGGATATATCCGGATCAACTCTGACCATTCTATCTATATGTTTGAAGATGAGAATGGTGTCATTTTTATTGCAATTTATGTGGATGATCTCCTTGTGTTGAGTAAATCTTTGGAAAAGATCAATAAGTTAAAGAAAGATCTAAGAAGCAGATTTGATATGAAGGATTTAGGGAAGACAAGATATATTTTGTGGATCTAAATGGAGAGAGATAGGGGACAAAGGATTATCATACTTACTGAGAAAGAAGCAATAGGTAATATGCTTGAGAATTCCAGATGGAAAAGGCAAATAGTTGTACCACTCCCATGGACTTGAAGAAAATAAGTGATGGGAGTGTAGAAAGAGGAGTGATAATCTTAGATGATAAGATAAGTTCAGAGGAGAGAGAGTTTATGAAGTCTATTTCTTATAGACACATCGTAGGAAGTTTGATCTACATTATAAATGATACAAGGCCGGATATAGCGCCAGCAGTAGAAGTCCTCACTAAGAGTCTCAACGATCCTACGAAGAAAGATTGGGAGGCAGCCAAGAGAGTCATGAAATATCTGGTAGGAACCAGAGAGTTATGGTTGCATTTAGGAGAGGAGCATACTGATATCACTACTTGGAGTGATGCCAGTTATGGGGATGCACCTATGAGAAGATGCACTTCGGGATATGTGTTGTATGTGGGGGAAGGCGCAGCAAACAACAAAAGGTGGTTGCTCAGTCGACTATGGAGGCTGAGTACATGGCCTCTTTTTCTGGTGTGAAAGAGTTAATGTGGGTCGAATCCTTGTTGCAAGAATTAGGGTATATGAAGGAGGGAGTGTATGAAGTGTTATCTGATAATCAAGCTGCCATTATAATTGCAGCTAATCCAAAACATCATTTCAAGGCTAAGCATATGGACATAAGATTGAGTTTTGTGAGGGAAAAAGTTAAAAATAAGATTGTGAATCTTGTATATAAATCTGATGAGAAAATGGTAGCTAATATGATGACAAAACCAATGCCCTCTCCCAAATTAAAATATTGCAGAGAAAAATGTGGACTAAAACAGAAGTTTAAATTAGACTAGAAAATAAGGGGAGTGTTGAAATTAATAGATTTTTAGAGTATTTTCTAGGTCTAAATATGTCGCTATAACAAGGAAAAGAAAAAGGCGGACAGCCTGCCTCCACCTCCTCTCTCTAGCAACCATACTTGCTCTATTCACTGAAGGATAAAGAGGGTGGTTGAGCCATGGTTGCCTTAGTTCAACAGGCAAGACTAAAGAGTGACTCATGTCACTCTCAACAAAAGGTTGAGTTCGGCAGGACACGAACCTCCAACTGGTAGAGTATGGTGTAGCCGTTAGCTCTAACCAGTCTGTCGTAGAAGTTCATTAAGATACATAGGGTTTGAAACGTATTTAAACTTGTACATGGTAACCAATTAACTCAAATGTGAACAAAAGAACATAGAAGTAGTTAAAGTTTCAGTGCGGAGGTCATTTCACACGAAACAAATGAATCAGACATTTGTTTCGACGGCCAACATTTAATGTCAGATCTAATCCGACGGCATACATCACTGCCCAGATCGTGAAATGGTCACTTTGGCGTTTATGGACGTGGCATGACCTGGCGCCACGTGGAAGGATAACATTTGGTCGCAGGATTTCTAGGGTACATACGGACAAGTGGAAGAGTGACACGCGTCAACTCATTGGCCTTGTCATACACAGGCCGTACATAAAGGACATCGGACGTAGTACCTTTCTGTACTTTACAATCATGTGATTGGTTGGTACCTCAGTAGATAGGGGTTGTGGGATGGGTTTAGGACTTAGGAAAATCTGGAAGGTAGTCACCTCTCTCTAAAAGAGCTTTCTATAAAATTGGCATTTTTGCCGGCTCATAACTTATGGGCTGGTTGGCCGTTTTTAGTGATTTTTTTTGGTACGGACTCGCAAGAGTCCACGCTGCACAAGGGTGAAGTCAGTTTGTCAATTTGCCTTCTTGGGAAGCAGTGGTTGTGGCTTGAAGTGGGTTAGCTAAAAACTATCTAGTGGCTTCCTAAATTCTGTAATCCAATGGAGGACACAGAATTACAGGTTATGGTCCCACCCTCTAGGGTGCCCACCTTCAATGAGTCTGGATTCATCTATTGGGAAGCCATGATGATGGGGGCTTTGAGCGAAAAACGATACTGGGGTATCGTAAGTGGACAAGTGAAACGTCCACCTTCGGGAATTCCACCAGGATTTATAGGAGTAAAGTTTTCTGCAGCAGCGATTGCTTCAGCGGAAGAGGCAGATGATAGGGACGTCAGTGTGTTCAAAAAAAGGAAAAGGAAAGAGACACCCCTCACTCCTATTACCACGGCACCAGGAGCTGTGGTCGTGAAGACCGTGGAGAACGATACTCAAATGTGGGAAGACGTAAACATGCCTGCCAAGAACTTCATTCTAAGGCACCTCACTCAAGCTTAGGCCACCCCTCACCTTCACATTTATAAGGCCGAGGAGTTGTAGGTGAGTTTGGTGGAAATCTATAGAGCTGGTACTATTTAGAAGCTCCAGTTGGCTAAGCAAAAGTTAACGAGTTACACTTACAAAGGAGGAAAGATGTTATATAATTGTAATGATATTTCTTGTTTGTATATGGAGATGGAAAGGGTCGGGTGGACAAGTACAATGAAGATGAAAGTTAACACTCTCATCATGAAGTTACCAAACGAGTATGAGAACATAGTGTACCGAGTACATGAAATGATTGATAGTTCATGGAAGTGGAACACAGTGGTCTGGTTGACACTTGTGCAGGATAACACGATAGAGATTAGAAGAGGATGAAAGAGCATCCAAGCTCTAGCTGCAGAAGGGGACCGATGGGGGAAGGATCCAAGAAACCGTACAATTTGAAAAGAGATTAGTCGGGAGGACCAAGGCCCCCAAAGGGCATTTGTCATTTTTGCAAAAAGCCAAGACACTTTATCGCGTATTGTGTTAAGCTATCAAAGCTGAGGCTCCAAGAGAACGGTGGAGGGGGTCCTTCGAAGGGAAGAAAAGGCACTTGTGGTCAGAAAGGTGACAGGAATAACCGAGGACGAGTCCTCTGAGGAGGATGGGGAACTTCTTTTAGACAAGAGTCTGGGGAAGAAGGAGATCCCTCGGAGATAGAAGTGTGCCCTTCGAGCAATTCGGGAAGATCCATAAGAAGGATGGAACTTCGACTCAGGTGCATACATGCATATGTGTCGTGATAAGCAACTTTTCACTAAGCTAAGAAAGATCCCTTCTTTAGAGATAGAGTATGGGGATGAGAGAGTGGTTACTAAAGATCTAGAGGGGTTAGTAGATTTAAAAGAATTAGTGGAGGGTAAGACTTATATACTCACATTCTCAGATGTACTCTACATTCCTCAGCTGAGCAAAAATCTTGTCTCTACATCTGTATTGGATGACAAAGAGTTAGATACCTTCACTAGAAAGGGAGTCTTTTGAAACTCTGAGACCTCCATAAGTCCTCAGAGTGAACAGCTTCTAAGAAGCCTCTAGGATAATCCTTACCCCATTGTGTTTAAGCAAAAATAACTGCTACCCTGGCAGACAAAAACTCTGACCACCTTCACCCCTGTGAAGGCAAGACTCCCTTGAGTTGATAGCAAAAAGAATCTTTGAATTTGCTCCCCTGAGCAGTGAGTTATGGAGGGTCAAAGTTGACCTTTTGTATAGAAGCTCTTTGGGAGAGAGGGTCCTATCTTCTAATTTTTCTAAGTCATATCTCTCTCACAGACTCTATCTACTGATGTACGGAACCAATCAGAATTGAGTTCCGTACGCAAAAGTACAGCTGCCGGTGTACTTTATGTACGGACATTGTACGACATGGCCTAAATTCCACACGTGGAATATTCGGATTCGCTCCTTTAATCCTCGGAGATGCCGCGCTCCAATGTAATATCGCCACGTGTCATCCGATGTGGCGATGCCCACAAACCGCCGAATTCTTCTTCCGCTATCTCGGCGCTAATCCGGCCGTCCGATTAAACTCGCATTTGATCGTAGCCGTAATAAATACATGCGTCGTATTTGTTTCGCTTACGAAATCAATGCGCGGTATTGATTTCTTATCCGTACCGCAATTCGTACTTTTACACTATCATATCTATGTATCCCGTTGAAAGTTATAGTTAAATGATTTATCCTACGTGTACATGTTTAAATCATTATCGTACTATATACTATGTAAGACTACTTCTAGACTTAACGGCTAAGGCTACCGGCTATCTACTTTGTGACTGCCGGCAGGTACCAAGATCAAATCCTGTCGCCGGCACATACCTTTCAGTAATTAATCCCTTGACTAATATAAATTTCCCGTAAACCTCAGGATAGCCTAGGTAGCCATGGCTCTAGCTTCCTCTCCAATTTGTCAATGACTGCGACAAGTTTGAGAGTTGGAGAGAGAAGTTAGAGGTAGACTGCCTCGGCTTCATTATTTCTATTCAGACCTAGAAAATACTTAAAAACCATTAATTTCTACACTCCCTTTGTTTTCTAGTCAATCTTTAATTTCAGACCACACTTCTCCTTGCAGAAAATTAGCTTAGGGGAACGCACAGGTTTGGTCATCATATCTGCTACCATCTCACTATCTGGTCGGTACTCTAAACTGATTATTTTATTTTCTACTTTCTCTCTAACAAAGATAAGTCTAATGTCTATATGTTTGGCTTTAAAATGATGTTTAGGATTGGCAAAAATAGTAATTGTTGCCTGATTATCACAAAATATTTTCTGCACACCACTCTTAAGATGACCAAGTTCACCAAGTAAAGACTTGACCCACATCAATTCTTTAACAGCAGAGCAAGAGGCCATATACTCAGCCTCCATGGTGGATTGAGCAATAACCTTTTGCTGTTTGCTACTCCAACAGCAAGCCCCATCTCCCACATATAATACATATCCAGAAGTGCATCTCCTCATCGGAGCATCACCATAACTAGCATCACTCCATGTAGTGATGTCAGTATTCTCCCCACCCAAATAAAACCATAGATCCCTAGTTCATAACAAGTATCGAAGAACTCTCTTAGCTGCCTCCCAATCCCTCTTAGTGGGAGCATTTAGACTTCTACTCAGCACTCCTACAGCTGAGCTAAATCCGGCCGGGTACAATTCATAAAATAGATTAGACTTCCCACTACTTGCCTGTAAGGAATAGTCTGCATGAACTTCTGTTCTTCAGGAGATAATTCCTCGTCTAAGACTATGACTCCTTCTTCCTCACTCCCCTCACTTCCCTTCTTCGATTCCATTAGAGTTGTACAACTATTAGCTTTATCCATTTGAAATTTTTCAAGCATGTTCCCTATTGCTTCCTTTTGAGTCAATCTTATAATTTTTCTTTTTCGGTCTCTCTCTACTTGAATTCTTAAAATATATTTTGCTTCCCCCATATCCTTCATTTCAAATCTCCCCTTAAGATCGGTTTTCAGTTTATTAATTTTTTCCATTGATTTACTTAAAACAAGCAAATCATCAACATAAATTGCAATAAATATAAAACCTTCCTCATCTTCGAAAACATAGATTGAGTGATCTGAGCTGATCCGGATATATCCCAGACCGGTAAGAAACTCATCAAGCTTCTTATTCCACTGTCGAGGCGCCTGTTTCAAACCATAAAGAGATTTAATCAGTCGGCATACCTTACTCTCCTCTCCTTCCTCCACAAACCCTTCGGGTTGTCGCATGAAGATCTCCTCTTCCAATTCTCTATGCAAAAAGGTTGTCTTGATGTCCATCTGGTGCACTTCCATGTCTTCCGTTGCTGCCAGGCTGAGAAGTATGCGGACGGAGGGAAATCTGACCACCGGGGCAAAGGTTTCCTCGTAGTCAATTCCCTCTTTTTGTGTAAATCCCTTTGCCACTAATCGGGCCTTGTAGCGCTGGATTGTGTTATCTGGGTTCAGTTTTAATTTGAAAACCCACTTACAACGGATTGGTTTTTGGTTAGGTGGACAATCCACCAGCTCCCAAGTATCAGCTGCCATAATAGAGGCCATCTCTTCATTGATGGCTGTCTTCCACCGATTTCTTTCTGGACAAGTCATCGCCTCTTCATAAGTTTGAGGTTCATCTTGATGAGATAGTTTAGTTACCTTATTATTAACCTGTTTTTCTTGCAGTCTTTTACTACTTCTCCTTCCCCCCTCAAAATCTGAGGCCGAAATAGATGGTTCTCGTGGATTCTTTCGAACATACTCGGTTTCTTCCCTATCCCTTGATTCCGAATCAATTTCCACCACGTCTTCCGCTTCGGGTAGAGTTGTCACTGGAGTTTCCACAGGCGAGTCCTTTTCAGTCTGATTTGTACCTGCAAGAATGTCATCGTCTCTAAAACCTGGATAGTTAGGAAGCTCAAAGTCATCTGAATTTTCTGACTCAAATCTGATTTTTATTGACTTTGTATATTTGATGCGATCCACAGACTTTCCTTCATCCATAACTACTAGATGTTTTACTAAGATTATAACTTCCCTTTTTAGATTATAAACTCTATATCCTTTAACATCTTCATCATATCCTAATAAGTATCCCGGTTTTCTTTTAGGATCTAGCTTCCAATTAGACTGATCTGTATCTAGACTAAATACTTGACTGCCGAAAACCTGTAAGTGAGATATGTTTGGTTTCCGGCCTCTCCATCTCTAATAAGGTGTTTAATCTTTTATAGCTGAAGTAAGAACTCTATTCTTGAGATAATTAGCACAGTTCATTACTTCTGCCCAAAATCTTTTTCCTATCTTTTTATCTGACAACATACTTCTAGCACTATCACTTAGTGTTCTATTTAACCTTTCAGCTACCCCATTCTGTTACGTATTTTCTAGAAATGTCTTTTGGTGTTCGACCCCATCTTCCCTCAGAAAAAACCTCAAACTGGTTAGAAGTATACTCTCCACCATTGTCACTCCTTACTCTCTTGATTGGAGTTTCATGGAGTTTTTCGCTCCATGCTTTATATTTTCTAAAAAAATCCTCAGCTTCTGACTTGTTTTTCAAAAAATACACCCTGGAATACCGAGACCAATCATCAGTTATAGTCATCATAAATCTCTCCCCCCCCGGTGAGGGCACTCTAGTCGGTCCCCAAATATCTGAGTGTACTAGATCTAGAAGTTTTTCTCCCCTGTTTCTTCTTTTTGACTATGGGGCAGCCATGGCTATCTCTGTCTTCCAGTGACTACGACAAGTATGGATGACTTAGACAAGACCATCTGACAAACACATAGAATAAATTCAGACCTAGAAAATACACAAATTTAACATGTACGATTTACCGAACCAACTTACTCTTGAGTTTAGAGGTGATACTCTGCGAAAAAAGTGAGGAATGCCAGTGTTGGTTTCGGATTGGTTGGGGTATTTATTATTCGAGATACTATTTTACTTCCATAAAGAAATAATTATTTTTCCAAAAAAGAGATGATAAGACTATCCAAGTACAAAACATGATTGTTAACGAAAAGAGTTGATGACCATCAAAGGTAAAAGACCAAAATCCCAAAGGACTAAATGCACAACAAAGGTTGCTTAAAAGCCTGAAAAAAAAAAAAGCGTTGAGATTCGAACTGAACACGGGCACGATTTTGGTTCCCCTACCGATCTCGGGTTCTGAAATCGTACAGGCGGTTGTATGACTATGAGGCTAGGGTACTATACCCTAAGTCGCGATTACTACACCGCACCTTCTCGAATTGTCCAGATATTTCCTTTTGTGAGGGCCTTTTATTCTTTGAGCAGCAGCATCTCCTTTTCCATTGATGGTGATTTGGTCCCACTTTCTTCCACAACCGGCACTCGTCAGGGCGATCCACTTGGAGGCCCTTTGTTTGCCCTTGCTCATTACCAAGCCCTCCGAGCTTCCGCGGCCGCTTTTCCATCTTGCCTCTTCCTTTCAGTTGCGGACGACACACACATTATCAGTCTTTGAGACCAACTTATACCGGCCTATACCTCTTTCAAGGATCGTTTGGCCGAACTCAATTTTTTTGTCCAACCCACTAAGTGTGTTGTGTGGTCCCCTAGTGCTTTTCCTCCTTCTTTCATTCCACCTCCTGGTTTTCAGACTCCTCCTCCATCTGAAGGCATTCGTATGTTAGGTTGCCCTCTCGGTTTTGAAATATACATCAAACAATTTCTTGATTCTGCTCTTCAGACAGATTTGTCCCATGTGGATGACCTTCCTAACCTTTCGGATCCCCAAGTGGCTTTTGCTCTTTTAACCCGGTGTTTCCCCCATCGCCCCTCCTACCTTACTCATACTTCCCCTCCCACTCCTACTTTTGTGTCGTCCTTTTCTGCATTTGACGATCAACTCATGGACGTCTTTCATACATTGTTAGGTCGTGGGGCTTTTGATCGTGAGTTTGGGCCTACAACCCGTATTCAGGCCTGTCTTCCAGTCCCGTATTCAGGCCAGTCTTCCAGTCCCGTATTCAGGCCAGTCTTCCATTCTTTGCAGGTGGCTTGGGTATACTGTCGACGGCCCGTGTTGCTCCAGCTGCCTATTTGGGAAGTTGGTGCCTTGTTGCCTTTACTATTGTCTCGCGTTTTTTTGGCTGGGGACACTCCTATTTTTGCTACTGTTGTACCCCGAGTTTCGGACGGTGTGCTCGCCTTCCTGCGGTCCCTTCTCGATGCATCTTGTTCTCTTACTCCTGCTGCTATCGCGGATATACCAGTTATTTCCACTCTTGTTTCGACATCAGTTGCACGTGTTTAGGAATCCATTTCTGATAAGGTTGTCGCCGCTATTAAGTCCGAGCTTCTCGAGGCGCTTCCTTCTTGTACTTCGCGTGCACATTTTCTTTCCTGTGGCGGACCTGGTTTCGGAGCCTGGCTATTGGCTATTCCTATCTTATTTACCCTCCGATTCACCCCGGCTCAATTCACCACAGCCCTTAGGTTTCGGCTTGGCCTCCCTCACCCACCTTTGCTTGGATCTCTTGTTTGCTCTTGTGACCACGTTCTGGATCCCGACGGCATTCATTTGCTTTGTTGCTCCCATGGAGGCGAGTTGATTCAGGCGCACGACACGATTCGAGACACCATTGCTACTATCGCTTCCGAGGGAGGATATTCTGTCCGTCGGGAAGTTTCCCACATTATTCCTTCTCGTCGGATTGACATTGTATTACTTGATGGTGCGCGTCGTACATTTGGTGACGTTGTTTTGGCAAACCCTACTTCTGATACTGTTGTCAGTCGGGCAGCTCGACATGTGGGCGTGGCCGCACGCGATGCGGCTAGGAGGAAGGAGCGTGATTATGCCCATCGCGATGCTATGGATGGTTGTCAAGCTCAAGTGCTTTTCAAGCACCCCTTTTTATTACAGGGGATTTCCGTACCCTTCCTACCCGTACTGTTCTCAGATTACGGAGAAGCAAGCACAACCAGCCGGAAGGATTATAGTATTTCCTCTACGGAACAAGACGCACTTTATGTCGTGCCTAACGGAGGCCGGACGACAAAGTTCTACCGTTTGAAAGATCGCAGTTCCGCTACATTGCACTAGCTTCCACCAGCCTTAGTGGGGGGTACATTGTGGATTACCACGTAGACTTCCGGACTGTAATCTAGATTATGGTGTTAGCTGTCTGTAGCAATTCAGTTCAGGTTCAGCTGACCAATGGTTCATTTATTACATTAAGTCAAAGCTTGGCACTTGCGTGTCCTTTTAGTACTTTGTCTTACAAACTATAGAACAAATAATAACTTTCGGCCGCGGATCTAGCCGTAGTCAGAGGTCCAACTTTTTGCCCCAAGTGTAGTACACATTATTTTGTCTAATGTCAGTTCGATTGACGTTGCTGGCCGCTCATTGGCTAATAGCGTAGGTTTGACTTTTGGACCTGAAACTGGACAAGCTTTTGCTGTATAAGGCACTTGGGGCCGAAGGAGACAGGTTGTTTTTCAGTACAATCTCCTGTGAAAACCCTCAGAAAATCCAACAAACTTTCTTTTGGAAGAATCATTGTTTTGTTTGACTCTATTGCCATCTTTGTTTTGGATCTGTCCATTGTGGGAATCATAGTTCGGGCTGTTAGTTGGCACTATTGTCCCTTTGGGTGATTTTTGGATCTTTCGCTGCTTGAAACTGAGAAGAGTCTGGTCGATTCCGAACTGCGGACACTGAGGGTTGAAGGAGTACCATACCTATTTGCACTACCATCGGGAGAGAGTTCGCCCTTGTCTCTTTGTCCTTGTAAATTGCCTGGGTATGTTAAGCTTGCTTCGCCATCTTTTATATCTTCCATCTTAAATTGTATTTTCTGTGGTCAAGGTGATATTGTTAAATCTGAAACAACCATTCCTATTTATTTCTATGTGTCCACGTGGTAGTGCATTTGTGTATTCGCTTTTAGTTTCTTTTGCTTTGGCGTGAACTCCCCAGAGTAAAACTGCCACTTCCTTGTATCGAAACAGTGGGTTTTGAGGGAACAAATGCTATAGACTTCCCGTGAATAAGTACAGTACTGAAAAGTGTACGTCCGGACGAGGAGGCACCCAAAAATCCACCAATGCCCGATTCCAATTGTGAAAGTGATTACAAGGAGGGGAACGAAAAAGATCGGGAGCCAGATTCGTCGGCTTCATCCTTGAGAGCCCCACTCCCTTCGTCAAAGCCTGCTGTCATGCTAGTCCGGCACCTTATGCCATATGCCTTGACTCATGTTAAGACCCTCGCTTCCTCCCATAATCTGCCCGAAGATATCATCATTCGGCCCTTGGGAGAAGAAATTCATTCTGGCAAGGACAAAGTCAACCGGGCAACAACACCCACGACGGTATATTTGTCAGCAGAGCCTAAAACCCCTATGGTGGATTGGGACTACAAAACCTTGTCTGTAGCGCTCATTCTGAACCGGACGGGCAACTTCAAGCTTAATGGGTACGGCGGGTACCAAGACGCTGTGGTCGACACCGGAGCACTTCCAAACCTTATCACCACTTCCGCATTGCACAAAATGCCGGGTGAACTCAGACCCCAAATCAACCCAAGTAACATCTGTTTAAGCACGGTCAGCAGCGGCAATCAGCCAGTCCATAGAATCATCAAAGCCATGAACATTGAATTCTCCGATGATGTTGGACAGAAGGTGAAAATTGAACTTCCTTTCTTAGTGGTAGAAGGGAATCAGTTTGAAATCCTGTTGGGAATGACTACTTGGACCCGGATGAATATGAGTTTAAGTGTTTGGAAAGAGCAATGTACAGTTCGGGACCCCAGATATCCCGAAGGCACCAAAGTTGTGGTTCATTTGGATTTATGGAACCGGGAAAAGACCAATGTTCCTGTGTCTGGCTGTTACCCAGAGTATTCCACATCCTCTCCGGCGGAGTTATTCGACAGTTCAATAGATATCGCAGAAGACATCTAGCAATTCTCGATTTCCAAGCGGTGGGAAGGGGAATACACAAATAGATTATTGCAGGTAACAAAACTCCGGCAAAGAGTAGATCAGGCATTCTCAGCCTTATTATTATTTCCGAAAACAGATTTGACCACCCTGTCAGATGTTTTCCCAACCAAGACTGGTAACAAGGACTTCAATCGACAAGTGGTGTCATTGACGGTCCCCAACACCGGACTTCGAATTTTATCTTTATTTTCAGGAATCAGTTCCGATCTGGAAGCAGTTTTGAAAGCAGGATATCGGGTGGAGTCATATACAGCAGTGGAGATTTCGCCGAAAGCACGGGCTGTCTGCGAACATCGCCTTCATGAGCTGCACCGCCTATATATTCAACAGCTTCCCGTGTCTTCCATTTCCAAAGCTCACTGGAGTGTTTGCGAACATCGCCTTCATGAGCTGCACCGCCTATATATTCAACAGCTTCCCGTGTCTTCCATTTCCAAAGCTCACTGGAGTCTTCCCCAGAATGTGGATAACATTATGGCACCCCGTTTAGCAAATCTGGGCAGAATTGATCTGGTTGTGGCAGGATGGCCTTGTCAGGGATACTCCCTCGCAGGACAAGGAAAAGGGCATCAAGACCACAGGAGCAACACCTTCTACCAAATGATTACATTAATATCGTGGATTCAACAGCTCCAGGACCCACCAGTGGGGTACATCCTGGAGAACGTCCACCCGGGGGATGATAAACGAATACAGGTTGCAGACAGCTGGAAACAAGTAACCCGGACTTTGGGAGCTCCTTTGGTTTTTGACGCAGCTTAGATGGGATCTCAAGCACATAGACTCCAGGCATATTGGACAAATATGATCCCGCTTTCGGTACTCCGGCAACTGTTGGATAAACAGACCCCAAACCCTCAGACTTTAGTACAGCAAATACTTGGAGAAGGGAGACTAGCCACACCTGTAACCAAACCGGATCGTCCTCCTTTCTTCCAATGCAACACACCCGGAACTCCTCGCCGAGCCCTCCCCACGTTGGTCTCTTTTCCTCACAGTCATGCCTACAGAAAAGGAGCAGCTGGGATGATTTTTGACAACAAGGACGAATTTGGACGACACCGACAATTTCGGAACGAGAACAAGCCATGGGATTCCATCCGAGGACCACGGCCGCACCAAGTATTTCGGACCTACAAAGGTGCGGCCTAATCGGGCAAAGCATGGATTTGAATGCCATTACATGGGTTACAAAACACGCTCTTGCATATTCCAGTCTCCATTCTCCAGATTCCCGCAGAAGTTACCTTCAAGCTCCAAAACTGTTGTCAATGCAAGCCACTTTGAAGCTTGAGGGGGGGAGACAGAGGAGAAAAATTCTACACCCAGGAGTTCCTTCAGTGGGGGGGAACGGTAGTTCAGAAAGGGACAGCTTAGCGGAAGTTGTCACTGTAAAGTATTATCCGAAGGAGTAGAGGCGAATCCACTAGTTGGGCTAGAATTCCATATCAATCTTTGAGGAGACCACTAGGGGCCTGGGCCGCAGTTGAGCCGGGAAAGATGGACTAGATTCTGGGGGAGCAGCTGGACCCTCAGCAGAAGGAACAGCTAACGGAACTCTTGGCCAAAAACAGTCAGGTTTTCTCCTAGTCAGAAACAGATGTCGGAATATACAAAGTAACCCCCTTTCGTATTGACCTGATTGACGAAACCGCAACTGTTTGGCAGATATAGTACCCTCTCAGCTTCAAGGAGAAAGAGTTTATCACCGCAAAGGTCTAAACTTTGGTAGGCGCCGGGTTGGTTTAGGAAAGTATAGAACTCCATGGGTTTGCTTCCCCCACAGTTCTCCCTCCTAAGAAGGATTCATCTGGGAAAAGTGTAGATTTCCGAATGTGTGGGGATTACCGCATGCTGAACACGGCCACCATTCCTAACCGTTATCCAATGCCAACCCTGTAAGAGATTTTTGACTCCCTTGCCGGGGCCACCATCTTCTCAACACTGGATATGAAGAATGGATTTCACCAGATTGCCATGGAACCAAAACACCGGGAGAGAACGGCATACTGGGCCGGATCCAGACTTTATGAGTGGATTTATATGCCCTTCAAACTGAATAATGCACCAGCCAATTTCAAATAGGCCATGGACGAAGCGCTCCGAGAAATTGATTGTGCCTGGTGCTACATCGACGATGTGATAATATTCTCCAAGATCTTTGAAGAACACCTAGAGCATATCCAGATTGTTCTCCGGGCCCTTGAAGCAGCGGGCTTGAAATGTCACTCGGGCAAGGATATTTTTAGGGTGTAGAAAACTATTTACCTCGGACATGAGGTGACTCTTCGGACAGTGGGTCCCCATATGGTTAAGGTTGCAGCCCATTACGCTCTTCCTCCCCCGCAGGACATTTCTGCCCTGCGCACCTTTCTCAGCCTGGCCAACTACTATCGCAAGTTTATTCCTAAGTTCAGTAGTTACGCCCAGCCCCTAAATAAGCTATTGCGGAAAGATCAAGAATGGTTGTGGGCCGAGGAACAGCAGATCGCTTTCCAGTTCTTGAAAGATGCCCTAAAGTAACACCCACTGCTCTGGATGCCTGATCACCAAAGACCTTTCCTTCTTTACACTGATTGGAGCAAGTTTAGATTGGTAGCGGTTTTGGCCCAAGTTGACAACGCCGGAGCTGAGTATGTGGTGGCTTATGCCAGCCGGAGCAACAAGCGAGCTGAGGGGAATTATAACAGTTACCATGGGGAGCTTTTGGCAGCTGTGTGGGCCATCCAGCATTTCAGGCCTTATTTGTACGGGGTCCCTTTCACACTGATAACCAACCACCAACCCCTTAAATGGATCATTGAGAATAGTAAGTTGACTGGCAAACTCGCGAGATTGGTGCTTATCCTGCACGAATATGATTTCAGCATCGTTCACCAGGCAAGCGAAATCCATGGGAATGCCGACGGACTTAGCCGAAACCGTGATCCTTCTACTCTGGATTCCATCGGCGCTCGGCATGACGAAGACCCGGAAATCAATTTGGGACTCATTCGAGCATCCTCCGCCTTAATTTGGCTTCCTCCATCTAGGGGGGCACTGTCCACCTTTGCAGCCGATATTGAGGGGCAGGCACCCATTGGATCCGGACGAAAAGACATGTAGAACGACTACGAGGCTCTCCAATCCATCCAACAGGGATCGCCTCTTCCCCATTTGGCTGGAGTTCAATTGTCCCGAGTGCAGACCCGGATGGCGGCATATGAATTGGACCGAGGTGTTCTCCTCCGGAAATTGTCATTTGGTACGAGGAAAGTGGTTCCTCCCCCATCAGATCGAGAAACTCTGATTACTAATCTCCACAAGCAATGTGGATACTTCGTGGTAATGCGGACCACTTCCCTAGTTACAGGCTCGTATTGGTGGCACGGGTTGCGAGCCCAAGTCAACCGAATCATACAAACTTGCTCTTCGTGCGATCGAGTTAAGGCCTCTTTTGACAAAAAGGGCAGGACTGAGATGCATTCTCTCCCTATCCGGGGGATGTTTTATCGCAGTTCTTTGGATCTTTTGGGACCTTTTGCGACAAGCAGACGTGTGAATCGTTTCATCCTGGTCATGATTGAACATTTCTCCAAATGGATAGAGCTTATGGTTCTGCCCCGAAAGGAGTCCAAGTCTATCGCCGACGCTTTCTTGTAGAGAATCCTGTCCCAATTTGGAGCGCCAGCAGAGATTTTGACACACCAGGGATCGGAATTCGTCGGAGAATTTATATATCTTTTGGAGAAATGCCTCATCGACCACCGACTTACCAGTCACGACCACCCTAAAGCCGACGGTTTGGCCGAAAGGTGCGTACAAACAGTGAAGCGGTCCCTACGCAAATATGCCGTGGAAGAGGACTTGGGAGAATGGGACAAAAGGGTGACATGGATTGCCATGCGATACAGATTCAGCAGACAAGCTTCCCTCCACTCCTATAGTCCTTTCTTCATCTTATTCGGACGGCATCCCATTCTGCCCGGGGCTGACTCGGCCCAAGCTGTGGTCCTTCGGGAAATGGATCACAAAGGGATTGTCGAAAAACTGATCGCTGATTGTGCCAAGATCTTCCACCGAGAGATGCCTCTCGCCATGGGGAATTTACAGGCGGCACAACACCGGGATCAATTGTGGTATTCCCAGCGCCGGAACGGGGATTATGTGCCCAGACAGCGACGGTTTATGCCAGGAGATTTTGTATATTGAATGCAACATAAAAAGGACACGCTTGAAATTTCTGCCGGGCGGATGATTTTGAAAGTGGTGGAAGTCTCAAACAAGGGAGTTTTGACTTTGGAGGGGAAAAATGGTCGAAGAATTAAAGAGAATCAGATCAATGTGGCTTCTTG
This sequence comes from Zygnema cylindricum, assembly GCA_037447655.1. Lineage (NCBI taxonomy): Eukaryota > Viridiplantae > Streptophyta > Zygnematophyceae > Zygnematales > Zygnemataceae > Zygnema > Zygnema cylindricum. The sequence goes on from JBBHKE010001690.1 coordinate 40,801, forward strand.
CCATCTCCGAGGATTGGAAGACAAACCCACTTTCCACATGACTTACTTTGCCGATCCCCCTTCTTGTTTTTCATCATGTAACCAGTCCTCCCAGCTGCACAACATCTTGGTCTGCAATCAGTGCGGCCAGTGTTGGCATCCATCTTGTCTCCCCTCCTCGTGGGAATCACGCTCTCCATCCCCCAGTCCATGGTTTTGCGGGAACTGTGAATTGGGCGGGTAACTACTTCTTTTTCTTAGTCAAGGCTGACTAAGAGGGGGGGAAGTTCGAGGACCGACCCGACTACCAAGAACCCAAATCCCTTTCCCTGGCCTAATGGGAAAGGAAGGGGGAAAGGAGATCTTTTCGCCCCCCCCCCATGCACTTTCTCTTACTCCTAGTTCCAGTGTCTCTCCTATCTTTGCGTGCATATCTATGGGAAGGATGGGGGGTCAGCAGGGGGCATGATCATTAATCTAGGAAGCCTTTCGCATTTGAGGGGGGGAAGGGGTTCTTTGCAGGAATCCGAGGCCAACTACCCCGGGCTGTGGGCCCTTCCCTGGGGATTCTCGGGCACGCTCGACAGCTGTCAAGCTCGAGTGCTTTTCAGGCACCCCTTTTTATTACCGAGGATTTCCGTACCCTTCCTACCCGTACTGTTCTCAGATTAAAGAGAAGCAAGCACAACCAACCAGAAGGATTATAGTATTTCCTGTACGAAACAGGAGGCATTTTATTTCGTGCCTAACGGAGGCCGAACGACAAAGTTCTACCGTCTAAAAGATCGCAGTTCCGTTACATAGCACTAGCTTCCACCAGCCCTAGTGGGGGGTACATTGTGGATTGCCACGTAGACTTCCATACTTTAATCTAGATTATGTTGTTAGCTGTCTGTAGCAATTCAGTTCAGGTTCAGCTGACCAATGGGTCATTTATTACATTAAGTCAAAGCTTGGCACTTCTGTGTCCTTTTAGTACTTTGTCTTAAAAGCTATGGAACAAATAATAACTTCCGGCCGCGGATCTAGCGGTAGTCAGAGGTCCAACTTTTTGCCCCAAGGGTAGTACACATTATTTTGTCTTATGTCAGTTCGGTTGCCGTTGCTGGCTGCTCATTGGCTAATAGCGTAGGTTTGACTTTTAGACCTGAAACAGGACAAGCTTTTGCTGTATAAGGCACTTGGGGCCAAAAGAGACAGGTTGCTTTTCAGTAATGTCTCCTGTGAAAACCCTCAGAAAATCCAACAAACTTTTTTTGGAAGAATCTTTGTTTTGTTTGAATTTATTGCCATCTTTGTTTTGGATCTGTCCATTGTGGGAATCATAGTTCGGGCAGGTAGTTGGTACTATCGTCCTTTTGGGTGATTTTTGGATCTTTCGCTGCTTGAAACTGAGAACAGTCTGGTCGGTTCCAAATTGCGGACACCGAGGGTTGAAGGAGTACCATACCTATTTACACTACCATCGGGAGAGAGTTCGACCCTGTCTCTTTGTCCTCGTAAATTGCCGGGGTATGTTAAGCTTGCTTGGCTATCTTTTATATCTTCCATCTAACATTGTGTTTCTGTGGTCAAGGTGATATTGTTAAATCTGAAACAGCCATTCCTATTTATTTCTATGTGTCCACGTGGTAGTGCATTTGTGTATTCGCTTGAAGTTTCTTTTGCTTTGGCGTGAACTCCCCGGAGTAAAACTGCCACTTCCTTGTATCGAAACAGTGAGTTTTGAGGGGACAAATGTTATAGACTTCCCGTGAATAAGTGGGAATTGGAGGACCGACCAAATTACCGAGAACCCAAATCCCTTTCCTTGGCCTAATGGGAAAGGAAGGGGGAAGGAGATCTTTTCGCCCCCCCCTCATGCATCATTATTCTGGGAAGCCTTTCGCATTTGGGGCGGGGGGAGGGGGGTTCTTTGCAGGAATCCGAGGCCAACTACCACGGGCTGTGGGCCCTTCCCTGGGGATTCTCGGGCACGCTCAACACTCCACACTATTTAAAAATAACCTATATTTTAATTTTTAACGCTTATTAAACCTCACTTAAATTAGAATAATGAAAAATGAGAATCGATTACTCTATTTGATGTGATAGAGTCGAAATTTTGAGCGACCGAATTAGAGTAATTTACTCTAATTACGATTCGCGGTGTACTTGCTGAATGGTCAAGCGTAAAAAGATCCTACAAAATCGTACGTTTTTAGGTAAGACTTGTCAAAAACTGTGTCGGTACATTCGGCAGCTCTCTGACGTTTCTTATAGAGCGAGTGGAGAGGCCGAAAGCGATTGCGAAAAAAACTAAAAAATCAAATCACACGTGTCGTTTTTCATTGGTTACCGATTTGATCGTATCTAGGAGGATATTCGACTTGCGCCGATGTTATCATAAATATAGAACAGGTGAGCTAGAATCTAAACAAAGGAACTATTCACTAAACGACAAAAGAAATTCATTCACCAGCGAATAAATTCGTACACCAGTAGTATAAAATGTTAAGGTCAGCTTTCCACAGGATCGTACTCCGTACTCTTCATAGAGTACGTACGGAGGCGCGGTCCCCAAATGTGGAAAAAAGACAAAATAAAGTATAGAGCCCATAGTGACCATCATTCTAAAAGTGTCAGATGTACTTCTGTACTTTCCACCTAATTTTTAGGGTTTGTACTTTAGATTCTTTCTCGATGCCGTACGCAGTCTTTCAGGATTCGCGCAACAAGACAAAAAGATAAAAAAATTGTCAAGAGCCAATTTTCCACGTCATTGTAAAATTATTAGGTAAGCTCTTTCCACAGTCAGTGTACGGACGCCTACTCTCCACCCTTCCTTGAGTAAGATCAAGGCGGTTTGTACGTGTGAAAAAATTATATAAAGTGAAGTGTCGACTCGATCGGAGATCCGAAAAAATTTCTCTGCGAATAGAAAACTTCTCTCTTTGGCCGGTTTTTAGGGACTATTTTATATCCTTTGTGACGCGACGAGTGGGCAGTCATGGCTGTCGCTTTCGCTATGGCGGCAATGTTAGTCTTAGCATGCCACGTGGCATACGTAACGACATTTTTTGGAGACTTGCATCCTGGTGATAGTACGTTTTTTCCTCCTTTCCCCTTCTCCTTCCCCTTCCCCTTCTGATATACTATCTTGCGTACGATATGTTCACCATACGATGTGTTTGTTGTACTATGTGTACTTTAGTACTTTAATACTCGACGATAAGATGAGCTAAAATAACGTGCCCGTGGATTGTAAAGACGAATAGAGATATCGAGTATTAAAGTATTTAAGTAGATATAGTGCTGTGAACATATCGTATGGTGAACATATCGTACATCGAGATAGTACAATAGTACATTCAGATCATAATTCAAAAGTAGGTGAAAGTACGCCCATACAATATGCCTATTCTACGCAAAACATACAATATGACCTTAAGACCCATATTGTATTGGCCGCAAAATAAAAAAAAAATAGTAATAGGGTTGAGTTCCACATCGATCGATAGAGAATTAAACATCATGCCTAAATTTTGAAAAACATTCGGACAAAAAAATATTTTTGTGTGAGGTTTGAGGTACTTTTTATTTGAACTGTCACATTTGGACAATATGACGTTCGTTGATCAAAGAAGCGATCTAAAAAAATCACATAAAAAGCCCATAACACAACTTACGATAGGACATTCTGTCATATTAGCATATACAATTTTGAAGGCCACATAAATAAAGCCTCAAATTGACCAAACAAGCAGTATGGGACAATAAAAAATATATAGTCCACATTGCCAAAAAAACCGCAGTTTTTTTGCCGTCCGAGGTTTTTTTTTTTTTTCCCGGTTTTTTTTCCCGCGCAATGTCATCATCCTAAGGGTATGTCCCCATGTACTTGGAACTTAGCGAACTTACTTTGTATTTTAGCTTGGATCTGCCGGACCCGATTTTCAAGTGTCCCTATGTGTAAGAACGTAATCGTAACTTACGCTTGTGACGATTGTATATGTCGACAATACCTATGACGGCTGTCAGGGACTACAATCTGTGTTGTCGCAGGTTATTTTTTGGAACTGCTTGTGACTTCGCATGTCACATAGTGACATTGTAGACGTACCGCATTCCAGCCTGTGCAATTTCACGGATGAAAAAGATGCGTTATGCCTTTGCGTCTCTTGTCCGGTCGACGTGAAATGGCATCGTAATTTCAAGATCGAGACCCCTACAAAAAAATAAAATTCGTACTGAACAAAAAACGGACAAAACCAAACAAATTGTGTACTTTTATTAGTCGTATTGAACACAAACAGACAAAACATAGCGAATTCTGTACTTTTCTTTGTCCTTAGAAATCGTATGAAAATTTTCGAAAATTACGGCACCCGCGAATGTATGTTCATATTTGTTTATCGGAAATACCTAGTTTTAAAACACATCGCGCATGTGTTTTAAACATATGGTTGAAGATGACGTTTTTTGTCATGGAAGTGGGTCGAAAAACACAAGACGACAAATTTTCGTTCATCCTAAGTTCGAGGATGACGCAAATTGTACTCTACAAATTTGCGATTCCTTCGTACGGTTGCAACTTAGGCAGTACGGCGCTAAGTTTTACAGGAAAACCACAGAAAAAAACCCTTACTTATGCACATGGGGACATACCCTAAGCATTTTTGGTTCGCTAAAAAATTTCGTTCGGCGGCGTGCGCTGTACTATGATCATACGTCAAACTCGTACAGGGGTGTGCACAACGCCCACACATACAGTGTGCCTTACGAGTTTTGTGCCGAGTTTTGTGTGACTACTAAAGGCCTACCATAAAAACGCCACTTTTGAACAATGATTCAGATTGTACAAAACAAAACAAACGTGACGAAGAAAATGAAAGAAAGGAAAACAAAAACGTCTACTTCTTACGACCAATCACAGTCCGGTAGCCGTAATTTCAAAGCCGTACAAATGACTTGGCAGATAACGACGGCTCAGATTTAAATTGTACGGCGGAAGATCGTCCAACCAATCGAAAGCACCAACCAATCGTTCTCGGACCTGACGGAACCTGACGTGTCAATAAAAAGCATGAGTACAGTACAGAAAAAGACAAAAAAGAGAAAACGAAGATACAAAAAACAGGGACGTCACAAACTGTTGAATTCTCAACATCTGTACGAATGAGACATCAATGCAATAAACCTAATCGGGTAAAGTTCAGAATTAGTACTCGTGCTTGTGTCAGATGTACCTTTTTGTCTTTTCTGACGAACGGTCGGGTTTTGACCATTGGACCGTATACATGAAACGACAAATATGCAAGCTGTACATGTACGTCAGGCAACAATTTTCAAAAAAGGTCGACTAGAGACTCTATGATCATGGACTTGCCCAGTTGTCAGAACAGTTGGCGGTATAACCTGGAATATTCCATAAAATTTCGAATATTCGATAATAGTTGACTTTGTTATAAAAATGGTTCATGTGACATGTACAACAAGACTTTCATTACGTCACAAACTGTTGGATTTTTTGTCGAAGGAATTGAGTTTGTCGTTTGTGGCGGTAATGAGCGACGGGAAAGAGGTGTGCCCATGTGTCAAAGTATAAATGTTTTTTGTCGTTTTGGCACAAAACTGAAATGGCAACGAGAAAATGAATTGCCGTACGGAAAATAGGCGTCATCTTTCACCTTTGAAATGTACTTTTATATTTGGCGTCTTTTTGGATGTGCGCATGTAAGCGAAACTTTGAAGCGTACTTTTTTTTCCTAAGGGTACGTCACCATGTAATCGGTACTTTCATAAAGCAGTTTGGACTGTAGTAATGGCGTGTCCCCATGTAACCGATATTTTGAAACGTTATTTTGGAATTTAGCGCTGAATTTACGTTGTACTTTTCAAAGTGTGCCTATGTGAATCTTTACTTGCGAGTTCATTATTTTTAATATGTGGCAGTTGTACACGGCGCAAATACTTGCGACACTTGTAGACGCCAACAACTGCTGACATTTGTAGACGCCAACGATCTCGGAACAAACTGCGGACATTTGTACGCCGCAAAGAGCTCTTGACATACTGGGACAATTCTCGACGCCAACTGTGATTTGTTAACGCCCACACGTGAATGACATAAGAAATCGCCTACGTCTACAAAATGACATTTGTAGACGCCCACAAGTGGACAACATAAGCAAACGGACAAAAATTTTTTTTTTCGTGTATTCTCCCCAATCCAAAAAAATAAATGAAAACTTTTGACGCGTGCAACCCAAGCTTTCAATTCGTCAATAGGGTAGTATTTTCATTAAAAGCAGGTCGCGATTTGATTCCAGTGCAAGTGTGAAGATGAGATGGAAGTGGGTCGCGATGATAATAGTGCAAAATCGTTGTACTTTTCAAGTTCCAAGATGACGCAGAATGTATTTGAGTTTTTGCCCATTTTTCGTGCGGCGTAATATTTTCAAGTAGGAAGTCCCATTTTCTGTGTAAACGACGGAAAAAAACCCTTACTTGAACACATGGGGACACGCCCTAAGATTCTCCTCCGTACTACTTTGCAGAGCGTCCCAATCATAGTTCAAAAGTAGGCGTTTTTATGGTAGGCCTTTGGTAGGCACACAAAACTTGGCACAAAACTCGGGCAGAGTAGGCATAATGTTTGTGTGTGCGTTTTGCACACTCTTCTACGAAGGTACGAATTAGGCTTGTCGTCAAAGTCTGGTACGCCGTCGAGCAAATTTTTTAGCGGCCCGACGCGGCGTGGGATGAAATTCCGAGGGAAAAAAAAAAACCCGAAAAAAAAAAGGGAACGTAAGTCCTATCGTAAGGTGTGTTATATGCTTTTCATGTGATCTTCTTAGATCACTACTTTGATAAGCAACCCTCCGTTCGTCCAAATCTGACGGTTTAAATAAAAAATACCTCAAAACTCATGGAAAAATAACAATTTGTAGACTGTTTTTCAAAATTTAGACATGACGTTTATTTCTCTATCGTTTGATGTGCAACTCAACCTTGATACTATTATTTTTCATTTTGCGACCAATACAATATGGGTCTTTAGGCCATATTGTATGTTTTAAGTACAATAGGCATATTTTATGGGCCTACTTTCACCTACTTTTGAACTATGGACCCAATGTGCAAAAATGAAATCGGAACATTAATATGTGACTGTTGTAGACGTAGGCATTTTCGGAATTTTGACATGTGACGGTTGTAGACAAGGACTTTTCAGAACTTTGACATGTGACGGTTGTAGACGTAGGTATTTTCGGAACTTTGACATATGACGGTTGTAGATGTAGGCATTCGGAACTTTGACATGTGACGGATGTAGACGTAGGCATTTTCGGTACTTTGACATGTGACGGTTGTAGACATAGGCATTTTCACAGCTTTGACATGTGACGGTTGTAGACGTAGGCATTTTCGGTACTTTGACATGTGACAGTTGTAGACATAGGCATTTTCGGTACTTTGACATGTGACGTTTGTAAACGTAGGTACAATTTTGTGACGGATGAAGACAACTATAAAAATTTCGCCAATCATTGACGCCAACAATAACAACAACAGTTGTAGACGTCTAAATTTTTGTAATTTTGTGACATTGTCCAACTCTAGTAATGAGAGTACGGAGAACGACAACAAAGACGCGAACTAAAAAAAGAAATGGAAATGAAAATAGAACGTGGACGAAAGAGACCTTGATGATTGAAATGAGGATTTTTTTCGAAATTTAATTAACTAATTCTCTTAAATGACTCAATATAGTTTGTTTACCAAAGATGCATCAATAGACAACTTTTACTAAAGAAACTCTTAAAGATATCAAGGGAAAGGAGTCAAAATCAAATAATATTGAGGTAGAAAAATATGGCTGTTGAAGGATGCTAAATTATTAGACTTATAAAGTATTTTTTAGGTCTAAATAGCTTAGTGAAAAATAGAAAAGAAAAGCTTAGGCAGTGTGCCTCCTTCTCTTCCCTCTATCTCCCATACTTGTAGTAGTCACTAAAGGAAAGAGAGGGTGGTGGAGCCATGGCTGCCTTGGCTCTTTAGGCAGGTCAGAATAAGTGGCATAAGTCACTTCAAACAAAAAAGTTGAGTCCGGCAAGACTCAAACCTCCAACCGACAGATCGAGGAGTAGCCGTCAGCTTTAGCCGGTTTTTCGTAGAAGTCCGTTTGAGTACATGGGGTATGATTAGTATTTAAACATGTGAGAGTTCACTAATCTGATTAACGAAATTACAGATAAGTAATATTGAAACAAAATGAAATATAGTGTGAACGTGAAACCGCGCGAAACAAATTTACCGGACATTGATTTTCAACGACTAGTATTCAAAGCCGATTTGGATCTGACGGCACGCATCATCGGTGAGATTTGAAAATGGTCGCTTTGGCGGTTTTCAGGCGTGACATGACCTGGCACAACGTGGCAAGATAATATTGGGAAGCGGGAATCGGAGAGAGCATGAGGACAAGTCCACAGGAGACAGGCGTCCGCTCAATGGCCGTGTTGTACACAAACCGTAGAGAAAGTACACCTGCCACAACACCTTTCTGTTCTTTACTGTTATTTGATTGGTTTGTACATCACTAGATAAGGGTTGTGAAAGGGGTTTAGGACTTAGGAGATTTAGGAGGTAGCCGCCTCTCTCCCAGTGAGCTTGTACATTTTTTGGCATCTTTGTCACTTAAAAATTATTCGCCTGGTTGGGCATTTTCAATGATTTCTTTTGATGCGGACTTGAGGAGTCTAAACAGCACAGGGGTACAGTCTGATTGCTTGCTTGCCTACTTGGGTACCTTTGATCCTAGTTGAAGAAGGGTTATTAAAAAACTATCTAAAGGTTACTTCAATTCTGTAATCTAATGGGGGACTCAGAATTGCAGGTTATGTGCCCACGTTCTAGGGTGCCCATCTTCAACGGATCTGGGATCATTTATTGGGATTCCATGATGGTAGGGGCTTTGCGTGAAAAACGATACTAGGGTATCGTCACTGGAGAAGTGAAACGTCCATATCAAGGAATTCCACCAAGTGTAGTGGAGTGTGGTTTTCTGCAGCAGTATCTGCTCCCATGGAGGAGGCAAACAGCGGGGACAACATTGTGTCGAAAAGGGGAAAGGGAAAGAGACACCTCTTACTCCTATCGCCACGGCACCCGAAGCGGCAAAGACCGAAGAAAACGATATTCAAATGTGGGAATACAGAAACATGGCTTCCAGGCACTTCATTCAGAGGTATCTTACTTAAGCTTTGGCAACCTCCCATCTCCATATCTTAAGGCCGAGGGGTTATGGCCTTAGTGGAGATCTATAGAGCTAGTACCATTCAAGATCTCTAGTTGGCTGAGCAACGGTTAGGGAGTATACTTACAAAGGGGGGAAAATGCTAGACTATTATAATGACCTCTCTTATTTGTATATGGAGATGGGGAGTGTCGGGTGGACCGATAAAATTAAGATGAAAGTCAACACTCTCATCATGAAGCTGCCTAATGAGTTTGGGAACATAGTGTTCCGAATGCAGGAAATGGATGACACTTTGTGGAAGTGGAATATAGTGGTCTGGATGATACTTATCTTGGAGAACACTATCGAGATTCAGAGAGGAGGAAAGAGCGTTCAAGCTCTAGCTACCGGTACAGACCGGTGGGGGAAGGATTCGAGGAAGCCATATAGCAACTTCAAGGGAGAGAAAGATCATACTAGAGGTCCGAGGCCTCCAAAGGGCCTTTGTCATTTAAACAAAACGCCGGAACACTTCATAGCTGATTGCACCAAGCAATCAGAACAGAGGCTTCAAGAAAGCCGTGGAAGAGGTTCTTTCGGGGGAAAGAAAAAGGCACTTGTGGTCACACAGGTGAAAGGGGAGACGTAGGAGGATAAGTCCTCTGAGGAGGAAGATGGAGAGCTTCTCCTAGACGAGAATTTGGAGGAGAAGGAGATTCCTTGAAAACAAAAGTGTACCCTCGGAGCAAATAGGGAACCTCCACAGGAATGATGGATCATCAATACAGGTGCATCCATGCATATCTATTGTGACAAGCACCTTTTTACCTAGCTAAGAAAGATCCCCACTGTAGAGATAGAGTACGAGGATGGGAGAGTAGTTTCTACAACTCTAGTTAAATTGAAAGATCTGAAAGTCTAAGTAAAGGGTAAGACTTCTATACTCACTTTCCATATGTACTTTATATCCGTCAGTTGAGCAAAAATTTTGTTTTTTTTTCTGTATTAGATGATAAGGAGGTTGATACTTTCACTAGAAAGGAAGTCTTTACAGCTAAGTATGGGGATGAAGTCTACTTCACAGCAAATAAGGGTAGCCAAGGAATGTTTTGGCTTAACCAGAGTAATGAAAAGAAGAACGCTTACTATGTTAGTGTTCCAACCTTTTATAATTTGGCATAAGCGGTTGGGGAATGTGCACTTTGATATGCTCAAGAAAATGAAGAAGCTAGGTGTACTGGAAGGCATTTAGTTTGGGGATAATAAAACGTTGGATGATTGTAGTGGCTGTGCCTAAGGTAAGGCTCACAGACTTCCATTTCCCAAACCTGCCACTTACAAAGGTGAGAAAGTACTAGATTTGGTCCACCTAGATATCAGGGGACCAACAAAAGTACCTTCGGTAGGAGGTAAGGGGTTCATAATTACAATTAATGATGAGTGGTCTAGATACTCTGGAGTCTACTTCCTTAAAACAAAGTCTGAAACACAATCTTGCTTTAAAGAATATAATGCTTGGAGTGAGAAGTTGCACGGAACCGCTATTAAAAGAATAACAAGTGACAATGGGGGAGAATATACCTCTAACCAGTTTGAGAAGTATCTAAGGGAGGAGGGAGTCAATTATCAGAAAATTATACCTTATAATCCATAGCAAAATGGGGTAGCTGAGAGGTTGAACGGAACTCTAGGAGATAGTGTATATAGTATGTTGGCCGACAAAAGGATTGGAAAAAGGTTTTGGGCCGAGGCCATGAACTATGCTAACTACATGAAGAATAGAGTTTGTACCTCAGCTGTGAAAGGAATGACACCTTATGAGAGATGGGTTGGAAGGAAACCAAATATTTCTCACCTGAAAGTATTCAGTAGTCAAGTTTATTGTCTTGACAGAGATAGAAAGAACTGGAAATCAGATGCTAAAGGGAAATCGAGTTATTTTGTGGGATATGATAAGAATGTGAAGGGATATAGAGTCTATGACTTAGCTAAACAAGATATCATTCTGGTAAAACATCTAGTTGTCCTGGATGAAAGGAAGTCATTTGACCTTTTCAAATACACTAAGAAGATAAAAATCAGCTTGTAGTCTAAAGGTGAGGAAGACTCGGATCTTCCCAGAAGAGACATGAGTGAAAAACTGATTGCACATTCAAGGGAGATCCACGATGAAGGAGAAAAACCAGAATTTGCCCATGTCCCTACACATTTTGAGGAGACATAAGAGGAGGAGATGGAACCGGCTTCCACAGATAGGGGAGCGGATGAGGTAGTGAGGAGGAACGCAGGACTTCCCTCCATCCTAGCTTTGAACTTTGAAGGAGGACGAAGGAGCAGCAAAAGGCTTCATGGAAGATAAGCCGCTCACAAGGTAACTAAGTTGTCTCACCTTGATGAGCCTCAGTCATACTCGGAGGCAATAGACATTGCGTAGAAGGATAGATGGGTTAGAGCCATAAATGATGAGTTGGCATCCATCATGGAAGCTTATACGTGGGAACGAGTGGACTGTCCTCCGAACATAAAATCCATCAGGTGCAAATGGGTGTTTAAACTGAAACTGAACCCAGATAATACCATTGAAAAATATAAGGCTCGGTTGGTAGCAAAGGGGTTCACTCAAAAAGAAAAGATAGATTATGAAAAGACCTTTGCTCCTATGGTACAGTTCCCATCAGTAAGGATTCTCGTTAGTCTAGCGACAACGAAAGATATGGAAATACACCAGATGGATAATTAGACCGCCTTCTTCAATGGTGAACTAGAGGAGGAAATCTTCATTTGGCAACAAGAAAGATTTGTAGAGGAAGGAGAGGAGAGCAAAGTCTGCAAATTAATAAAGTCCTTATATAGACTTAAGCAGGCTCCCAAGCAATGGAATAAGACACTAGATGAGTTTCTCACCATCCAGGGATATATCCGGATTAGTTCAGACCATTTTATTTATATGTTTGAGGATGAGAATGGTGTTATTTTCATTGCAATTTATATGGATGACTTGCAGGTGTTAGGTAAATCTATGGAAAAAAGAATAAGTTAAAGAAGATCTTAGAAGCAGATTTGATACAAATGATCTAAGAGAGGCAAAATACATCTTGGGAATACAAATGGAAAGAGATAGGGGGAAAAGCATAATCAAAGTTACTCAGAAAGAATCTAAAGGGAACATGATCGAGAAATTCCAAATGGAAAAGGCAAACAGCTGTACAACTCCCATGGACTAGAAGAAAATAAGTGATGGGAGTGTAGGAGAAGTAGTGATAATCTTAGATGATCAGATGAGTGCTGAAGAAAGACAATTTATTATGTCTATTTCTTACAGTTAATTTGTAGGAAGTCCAATCTATTTTATGAATTGTATTAGTTTGGATATAGTGGCAGCTGTTAGAGTTCGTAGTATGAGTCTTAATGATCCTAGAAAGAGAGACATGGAGGCAGCAAAGAGAGTCATAAGATATCTGGTGGGTACTAGGGAATTATGGTTGCATTTGGGAGGGGAACACAGTGCCATCACCACTTGGAGTGATGCTAGTTATGGAGATGCACCTATGAGAAGATGCACTTCTGGGTATGTATTCTATGTGGGGGAAGGTGCTTGCTGTTGGAGTAGCAAGCAACAAAAGGTGGTTGTTCAGTCCACTATAGAGGCTGAGTACATGGCCTCTTATTGTGCTGTGAAATAATTGATTTGGGTAAAGTCATTGCGGCAAGAACTAGGGTATATGAAGAAAGGGGTGCATGAAGTCTTATGTGATAATCAGGCTGCAATTCCAATTGTAGCCAATCCAAAACATCATTTAAAGGCAAAAACATAGACATAAGGTTGAGTTTTGTGAGGGAAAAAGTCGAAAAAAAAATTGTGAGAGATGTGTATAAACCAGATGGAGAAATGATTGCTGATATGATGACCAAACCTTTGCCCTCACCCAAACTCAAATATTGTACAGAGAAGTGTGGACTAAGAGAAAAATTTAAATAAGACTAGAAAATAACGGCAATGTTGAATTATTAGATATATAAAGTATTTTCTTGGTCTGAATAGCTTAGTGAAAATAGAAAAGAAAAGCGTAGGCAGTCTGCCTCCGCCTCTTCCCTCTATCCCACATACTTGTTGTAGTCACTGAAGGAAAGAGAGGGTGGTAGAGCCATGGCTGCCTTGGCTCTTTAGGCAGGTTAGAAGAAATGACATACGACACTTCTAACAAAAAGGTTGAGTCCGGCAAGACTCGAACCTCCGACTGGCAGAGCGAGGCGTAGCCGTCAGCTTTAGCCGGTCTGTAGTTAAAGTCCGTTAGAGTACATGGGGTGTGATTCGTATTTAAACATGTTATAGTTCACTAATCCGATTAACGAAATTATGGATATGTAACATAAAAACAAAATGAAATATAGTGCGAACGTGAAACCTCACGAAACAAATTTATCGGACATTGATTTTCAACGGCTAGTATTAAAAGCCGATTTGGATCTGACGACATGCATCATCGCCGAGATCTCAAAATGGTCGCTTTGGCGGTTTTTGGCGTGACATGACTTGGCGCCACGTGGCAAGATAATATTAGGAAGCTGGAATATTGGAGAGCATGAGGACAAGTCTAGAGGAGATAAGCGTCCGCTCAATGGCTGAGTCCGACACAGACCGTACAGAAAGTACATCGGCCATAGTACCTTTGTGTACCTTATTGTTCTTTGATTGGTTAGTACATCAGTAGATAGGGGTTGCAAGAGGGGTTTAGGACTTAGGAGATTTAGGAGGTAGCCGCCTCTCTCCCAGAGCGCTTATACATTTAGGCATCTTTGCCACTTCATAATTAATCGATTGGTTGGGCGTTTTTAGTGATTTATTTTCCTGGGACTCAGGGGAGTCGAGGCTGCACAGGGGTACAGTCAAATTCTTGCTTGCCTACTTGAGTACCTGTGATCCTAGCTGAAGAAGGGTTAGTCAAAAAATTAATAGAGGCTTCCTGAATTCTGTAGTCCAAAAAGGGACACAGAATTGCAAAGGACATTGCAAATACACCACATATCGTTATTTTTGTTAAATATTTTCCGCCACTTCAAACATCTTTGCTCTCTACACACATATTGGAATGTGGATTCGATGGTTGCGATTAGAATGTAAGATCTCACATTACTACGTGGTTGTCTCCAATCAAAATTTGGACGTGGGTGTTAGAAAAAAAAAACATTTTAAGAGGAGAAAAAAACATTAACACTATTAGGGATACGTGGTGTACTACACGAGTTATGTGGAGTTATAGTGATACATCATACTGTCATTTTTTGACACATTGTAGGTCAAGAGTATTGGAAGATGTTACAAACAATATAAAGTACATAAAAATTGAAATAATTAATGTTTATGTATCGCCATATTGCTCCATTATGTTTTGTTATATCGCGTTTTGAATTTGTAGACACATCCATTTGACACATCGCAATAAAATCGCCATATTCAGCTACTCATATATAGAGACGATAAATGGATTATCGGGTCCCTTAAATGAGGTACAGATTGAATATAGGCAAGGGGCCTTCGATACACAACAATTTAAAGCATAAATGTACAAATAGTGCAATGAAGTATACGGTGACACATTGAGATTGTACACTTTACATGGCAATCCGGAAAATCCTTTGAAGAGTATCATTTTTTTTCACTAGACTATACCGTACGCCAAAATGGTCCACCAGTACATGTATCCGTACAAATATATAATGTACCCTCCGGCACAATTATAAAGGAGAGATTTGACGATGAAAGAAATGACGAGAAAGAAAACAAAAAAGTGTACTCCTCGGAGCCAATCAGGGCCCGGTAGCCGTCAAATGATTGGACAGTATATGACGCTTCTGATGGAATCGTACGGCCAAAAATTGTACATCCAATGAATAGCAGTTTTAGACCAAACTGACGGTCCTGAACTTGTCAGTTACAAAACTAAAAGTGAAGAATATGAAAATGACAAAAGGAAAAGAAAGACGAAGTGGCAAGAGAACAAAAAAAAAAGCTAAAAACGATAACAATATAAATGATATGAAAGCCCAAAAAAAAAATGATTAAAAAAAAACACATCAATATCACTGTTAAAAAAACCAAATATAAAATATTGTACGAATTTGTACCAAAACGTACAAAATCCATCGAAATACCACACTTTTATGCTTTACCAAGAATCCCCTTAAAAAGTAATTTTGGTACCGCGCCCAAGTTCACCAGGGAAGATGGGTCGACGGCATTTGGGTGCGTCTCTGTGTGCTTAAGTAAGGGTTTTTTTCTGTCGTTTTCCTGTAAAACTTAGAGCCGTACCGCGTAAGTTTCAACCGTACAATAAAAAAGAAAAAAAGAGAAGTACATTTTGCGTCATCATCGAATTTAAAATGTACTACATGTTGTCGTCTTGTGTTTTAAGACCCACTTCGACGACAAAAAACGTCATCTTCAACCTTATCTTTAAAATACAGGGCCGATGTGGTTTAAAATTAGGGATTTTTTATAAACAAATAGGAACACGTATTCGCACGTGTATTGTTTTGTTCAAAAACTTCAAACAAATTCAAGCGACGTGGAAGTGTACACAATTCGCTATGTTTTGTCCGTTTTTGTCTAATACGACAAATAGAAGTACATAATTTGTTTTGTTTTGTCCGTTTCCATTCGGTACGGATTATTTTTTTGCATGGGTCTCAAGGTTCCGATGCCATTTCACGTCGAGCTGACAATAGACGCAAAGTCAAAACGCATCTTCTTCAACCGTGAAACGGCACAGGCTGGAGGGCGGTAGGTCTACAATGTCACGAAAAGTCACGTGAAGTCACAAGCAGTTACGAAAAATGACGTGGGTCATCACAGATTGTAGACGTTGACAGCCGTCACGGGCATTGTCGACGTATACAATCGTCACGCCCTAATTGACAATTTCGTTTGGTACACATAGGGACACCCGAAATCCGGGTCCGCCGGATCTGCGCTAAATAACAAAAAAAAATCTCTAAGTTTGAAGTACATAGAGACGCACCCTTACTTTCAGTTTAAACGGATCGATTTCACCCACAAAGTTTAAGCGACATATTTTAACCGGATTAATCCAGCGGCTAGGATATGTTCGCCAGTATCGCTTTCGGTTTCCATCCGAACCGTTTGGCTGGCCTCCCAATGAGCCCAACCGGACCAAGTACAGAAGTACTGGAGCCGGGCTGGCGAGGATGTACCTTTTTGTCCTTTGTGACCAACGCTCGGGTTTTGAATACTGGACTGTGGAAACAAAATGACAAATTTGTAGGTTACAGATGTACCTCAAGCCAACAATTTTCAAAATAGGTCGACGAGAGACCGTACGGTCATGGACTTGTCGGGTAGTACGGAGAGTTGGCGGTATAGCATGGAGCTTACAAAAAAAAAGAAAGAGGATAATAATAATAAATTAATAATTGACTTTGTTATAAAAATGGATCATGTGACGTGTACGACAACATTTCCATGACGTCACAAACTGTTGGATTTCTCTGTCGAAAGAATTGTGTTTGTCGTTTGTGGCATTGACTGAGCTACGGGTAAAGGGGTGTGCCCATGTGCCAAAGTCGAAACGTTTTTTGTCGTTTTAACACGAAACTTAAATTGTTCCGAGAAAATCATTGCCGTACGAAAAATGGACGTCATCTTTCACCTTCTAATGTATCTTTTTTTTTGGCGTCTATTGGATGTGCGCATGTAACCCAATCTTTGAAGTGTCGCTTTAATTTTAGTGAAGATTCTCCGTACGACTACTTTGCAGTGCGTTCCAATTTGCTAAAATGAAATCGTTCCTTTGAGCTCTGACAATTATAGACGCGGGTAAAACTTGTGACGGTTGTAGACGATTACAAATCTTGCGACAATTGGTGACGTCGACAGAAATTGCGACGGATGAAAGACTTTTGTGTAGGCTTTTTGTGACATTGTAGATGTTTTGATTTTACATCGTTTTGTGACATTGTGACGTCATGCTTGTTTGTGACAACGTCAACGTTATTAACATCAAAACTTTTCGTCATTGCTTCTCTATTTTTATTTCTTATCACTCGACCTGTTATCAAACTAAGCGTAGAGGTCATTAAAAAAACAAATGTTTTTAAGAGCTCTTTCATTGGATAGTGAAATTGTCGTGTTTCATTTTAGGAAGAGAGAAAGAAGAGCTCCATAGCCCGTTCCCACCGGAAAAAAATTCACTTCCGCAACAGACGGACGTTCAAATAATGTACGGCTTTCCGAGCACCAAATTTGTAGATTTCGGAAGTTCTCGGAAAATCGTACAAACGATCTTCCTCAAAATATTGTCGGATATAGAAGTAGGGTAAAAGTTGCGTCTTTCTGTGAAACAGGTCAATGGTAACTCGAAAAGCTAACGTAGCAAAAACAACATCCGAACGGCTATTTCGTTGTTTTCGCGTGAAAAATATGTATGAGTTTGAGCCACCGTCGTCATCCTTCGAACATAGTAAATTTGAAAATCTGCAGGTTTGTTTTTGCGCCTTTGTCTGATGACGTCAAAGCGTGTGACGTGTCATAAGACACCTTCGATCGGAGTTACGTGCCAGAATTTTGGTGTGAACAAGACCCGTTTTCCGATGAGTTTTCGGAAAATCATCGGAATGGGCAAAAAGTTACCAATGCTCCGGTGGGAATAGGCTATCATTGTGAGAGGGAGAGGGAGTGAGAGGGAGAGGGAGGGAGAGGGAGAAGCTGTTACGATTCAATGTGAAGAATCGAAAGCGCGCTATATTTTGGTTCGCACGGCGCGATACGATTTCAAGTATGGATATATAATTTAGGTCGACGTCACAGTACTTCGCGATACTTTGATTCACGTCAACGATTCAGCACGAAGTATGTAAGTCAACGGTACTGTACCATACATATGGAGTATGTACGGTTGGCGTTTCGTGCGCGTACGGCGCACGAAAGTTATTGTTTGAAGTTTCGTGACGTACATCGCACGAAAGTAATTATACGAAGTTTCGTAGCATACGGCGCACGAAACGAAACATTTATTCTCTTCAGTTCTCGAAGGAGAAAAGCGCGTCTGCCATTTTTCTGCGTGCTTTCTTCTTCCCGTGCGCCTTCCTCCGAAGGCGCCTACTACGCTTTTATCTATCGTGCACGGCACGTCTTCAGAGCAGCTATATAAGCTAGATTGCTTAGCTGCAGAGTATATCCTGGACTTAGCTTTGGATCCACTATTGTGAGTTGATAGGGTGAAAGAGGGAAGAGTGAGAGGAAAAGGAAAAAGCCTAGTAAAAAGGCTTCGGCCATTTTGTTATAAATATATATCTTTTGTGGCCAATTGTGTGTGTTTTCTTTTGTGCTTCCGCTGCATACCACTTTTGTGGTATATCTTACAGAAGCGAGGGCACATGAATGAAAGTGGAGGTCCAAGACCCTTGCAAATTTTGTAGGTACATGAGCGTGACGTGATGGGCAAGGAATAAAATATCGCGTACTTTCCCTCGTGCGAAAAGAATCATTTTCGTTTGGCACGTGCGTGAACGTCTCATTGTTAGTGTTACCACGGTTCAAAAGATACTTGACCTAAAATCAGCTCGCGATGTCATTCTGGTTAATAAAGTTCGACGATATGCTGAGGTGGAATCACGTGCCCGCGGATTGAAAAGACGAATAGAGATTTCGAGTAAAAAAGTACTAAAGTACTTACATAGTACAGCGAACATAAGGTACAGCGAACATATAGTACAGCGAACATATCGTATGGTGAACATATCGTATGGCGAACATATCGTATAGTGAACATATCGTATGGTGAACATATCGTATAGTGAACATATCGTACATCGAGATAGCACAATGGTACATTCAGATTGTGCACTGAACGTGGCGACGTGACGAAGAAAATGAAAGAAAGGAAAAGAAAAACGTTTACTTCTTGCGACCAATCAGAGCCCGACAGCCGTCATTTCAAAGCCGTACAAATGATAGGACCGTTGATGATTGGACGCTTCAGATTTCAATCGTACGGCCATAAATCGGCCAACCAATCGAAAAGACCTTGGAATAACCGTTCTCGGACCTCACGGATCCTGCACGTGTCAGATAAAAAACGTGAGTACAGAATAGAAAAAGACAAAACAAAAAGGAAACGAAAACGTGTTCAGTATAGAAAAAGTTAAAAGTAAAACAAATCGAAGAGACAAAAGAACAAAAAAAAACGAAAAGAAACAAAACAAAAGTAAAAACTACAAAAAAAAAAAAAAAAAGGTAAGAGAATAAACAATCCTCACGTGATCCTCGTCTCTGAGTCGCCCAACCTTCTTATTTCCTTTCTTTCTTCCTCTCTTTTCACTTTTTCTCTTACCTATCTTCCCATCCTCCGCCATATTCCTGAGCAGGGTGACGTGACGAGCGTGACGTGACAGGTGGAAATCTATGGCGGCCATACTGACGCTATTGATGGCCATGGCGGCCATCTCTCCCACAAGGGGATATTATTATCCGGAACCAGTGATTGTCATAGATAGCAGAGACCGTAAGTACCCTCCTCTCTCTCTCTCTCTCCCTCTTTTTCCCTCTCTCTCTTTCTCTCACTCAACCCTTTCCTCTCTCTCTCCCTCTCAACCTCTCCTCTCCTCTTCTCTCTCTCTCTC